>CM068368.1:836018702-836618702 GCA_034769895.1 Magicicada septendecula
TTTCTCTAGCGTATAGAGTTATTTCTGTCCTTGTGACATATCTCACTATCATGTAGTTCCGCCATTTTGTTGTTATAAAATTTTCATTCATGCTGAAGTCTACCATCGTTTTTCGAGCTGATTCTTCCGTACCGTTTCTTAATCTTTCGAATGGTTCATACATAATCTCCAGAAGTCCTCCATGCTCCTCAGTTAGTTTTGGCTTTTTCGGTCCTTCTAATCTATCTGGTAATTCAATTGTGGTTCGTTTAAAGTTTCTAAATTGCCTTACTTCCGCTGGTTCCGTAATTGGTATATTATGTAGCTGAACTAATCCCCTTTTAATCATCTCCAATCCTTCCCGTGTATTTATTAATTTCCTTTTACGAGTTTGTCTTATTTTCATTGTCTTCATTTCATTGTGAACCCGTTCTATTCTTCCAGTTATGTTAATTCGTACTTCGTTTAATTTTTCTTGGGTTTTCGCTTGTACCTCTGTTATTCTAAGTTCGTTATTGTTTTCTACTTGATTAATTTTGGTCTCTACTTCCACTCTGAGTTGTATGACGGTTTCATCCGTCTTTTCGAGACCTACCTTAGTTTCAGTTATTTGCTGTCTTACTTCCTTTTCGTAATTATCCACTCTTTTGTTAAGTGTTTCATCGACAATTACAATACTTTCATTGATGACTTCCCTCAATGCATGGTTTTGTTCATTGATGATTTGCCGCAACTCCTTATTACGGTTTTCAATTTTCTCGTCTATTTGTTTGGTATTTTCCAGAATCTGCCTTAAGCTCTCATCGTTCCTGTCAAACCTTTCATTAATTTGGTTTAAGCTTTCATTTATCAGCCGGTTATTCTCATCAGTTTCCTCTTTATTTTTGTCAAACTTCTCATTCATTAGTTTCATTAAATTCTCACTCAAAATTTCGTTTTGTTTCTTTGAGTTTTCATTAATACTGTCTATTTTATTTTCCAGCTTTTCTGAATTTTCGTTTATACTGTCTATTTTATTTTCTAACTTTTCTGAATTTTCATTTATACTGTCTATTTTATTTTCTAACTTTTCTGAATTTTCATCAAATTTTTTAGTTAATTCTTCCTTCTGTTTCTTGGAATCTTCTTTAATACTGTCTAACTTCTCATTTGTTTGTCTATTTTGTTCCTCCATTCGTTTATTATCCTCCTTCATACTACTCATTAATTCCATTAATTTTTCCCAATTTACTCCTCCTCCAGCTTCTTCTTTATCGCCCGCCTGTTGTTCCTTTTCAATGTCTGTAACTATTTCTGCTTCTTCCTCCCGTCTATCTTCTTCCGTTTCCTGGTCCTTCGCAATCCTTTTAGAAACACCTCTTGTATGCATTCCTGTGCCTCTAATAGTTGCCTGCTCCAGTTAAGTAATAGCCTAATTTTTTACTTAACTAAAGCCCACTCGTTGAGCGCCAATTTGTAAACTAACGAATGATTACGTTATATTTACAGTTACTTCTATGTGACTCCCGTATATCAACGTTATGTCCCACTGTTGGGTTCGCCAATTTGTAAATGTATAATAAACTTTGTTTAGGGTTTAATTAAGCTCCACGTTGGTATGCGCCAACTTGTAAAGAACCGAATATATTTTGTTTTATTTCTTTATTACAAGTGTAATATAGCTACGGGTTTATCGTTAATTCGGCCCACGTTGAATTAACCAATCTGTTTATAAAGAAAATATTTATCATGTTGTTGCAGATGAGAGCTCCTGCAAATCAATATTAATTTATAAAAAGAAAACAATTATTTATTATATGGTTGCTGCAACTCGTATGTTGAACATAGCCCTGTGTTAATCAATTACTAAGTGTTTCACCAGAGAATAACGCTATATTACGGGTATTCTAGTTAATAATTCGATAATTCTCTCCAACCCTATTCGGTCTGTATTATTTAAATTGACTCAAATTTGGCGAAGAAAATACGTTAGTTCTGCACTCTCCCGTATTCACCAGCTGACTGCAACGAGCGCTGTTATTAGTAATTGACTCGTGCTTACAGGTTAGTTTGCTTCACTTGATGGTTTTATCACCTTCTTTCTCTGTAAATTAATCCCCAATCAAAATACAATAACTATTCTACAATAACACAGAACATCATCACATACAAGAAGGATTCTTTATTATATTATTTTTTAAATTCCAACAGTTGTCTTCATAGATTACCGGATCGTAATATCGATCGTACAATGCTGAGTCGATTGGTTAATGGACTAGTGCGGTATAATACAATTTAAATATAATTTTCGTTTTATCTCTTATCCCAGGGTACATGTGATTCTTTTAACGATTAATAAGGCCAGGTAATGCAAAATTAAGGTTACTAAGTATTACAAATTGTTATTAATTCTTAATGTATAAAATTAAATATAAGCTGGTTTGTTACCGTACAATGCTGTACTCAAGATAGCCGTGTCTGTTTATAACCACTTGAAGATGTACGGATGAGGTTACTTTTGACCAAAAAATGTCTCCAGATTATCAATAAAGGTTGAAAGGCGATGTCCCGGAGTGTAACAGGAGTTCTTCTGTTCTTCGTTCTTCTTCACGATCCTAGTGGTTGCCGGTCCCAGTGGAATTGGTGTAGTATTACGATTTCTTCAATCTCTTGAAAGTGAGGTTTATTACTTCAATACCAAAGGTTCTTTGTGTGTGTTTGGTTTATATCTGCATTAATTTTGACTTCTTGTCCATTCAAGAAGGATCTTGATTTAATTGTAACTCGTGTTCATCATCATTCCTTCAATGGAATTAGTTTGAAGAAGGATTTATTAATTCCGAAACTTTGAGGATGTGTAGAATTGTATTTTCTGAAATCTAGTTCAGTAATTATTACTCAGTTCTGTTTTAATGGATTGGCTTTAAGACATTGAATTTATTAAGGTTGATTCATTTTTATTTTATTTTTATGTTTTTTCTTTGTCTACTGAACTGTTCCCAATAGCATGTAACAGTCGAATCAAAAGGTTTTTTATAAATTCTTTTCTGGAGTCGTATTAATTCAACTTAACCCATTAGCATATAACAATTGAATGTTGAAATCAACAAAATTCTTGCATTTTAGTTACCCTAACAACCATTACTTTCTGTCACTGGATAATATGTGATATCCTAGAGCCAGAATTAGAAAATATTACTACTCTTATTTAATAAAATACTCCATGCTTGGAATTACACCAAATCACATAAAACTCTCACTTCATCTGCCTTATTAAACCATATACATTTTACTACAATTTCATATGACTGGACTTATTAAAAAGGTATTAATTTCCTCTGCCAAATATTAAATTTAGGCCTATTGGTTTTATTACACCTGTTATAATATTGTTTTGTTTTTTACCTTAATTTTTCTTTACCTGACCTACTGTACAAATAGTCACTGGCTTATGGCCACTTATATCAATTTTAATTTCCTGGTTTCAATTCATTATATTATTTAGTTCATAATTGAACCCTTCATTGGTTTTTTTACATAATTATAAGAACTACTTGCCAACTTATTAACACTTATTGCCTTCCTGGCCAAGTTTACAAATATTATTTTAGACAAAGATTAATCAATTAAAGTAAATACATTTAACATAATATCATACCTAATAACTGTACTTGTATTTAATTATTTAAATACAATGAATAAAACATGAATAAAATGAGTACCTATGAATTAGTACTTCCATAAAGCAACAGCTCCACACTTACTACACACAAAACATAATATAAATATCCTGTAAACACTATATCATGCTACAGTACAACACCAAGTACATTTTATAACACATTAAATATTAATTGAACAGTATGTTATACTCAACTCCTACACATTAAACTCATCCCACTAGACACAATGTTTATGTTTTACATCTCATACTATTCATTACATATTTTAGATTTAGGTACACCTTTGATGTTTTATTACTTAGTAACCTTACTAGGTACCTTTACTGCATTTTTCAGGTGAGATGGGCCCTCTTATATTTAATTATAACATGCTTTGGGCATTGTTTTAAATCATGTTTACACAGTTTTTTATGTAACGTCGGGAACCTCAACTCTGTTATGTTACAATGTCTATAGTAAGTGTGACAGTTTTATAATTTTGCAATTGCAGGCATTTTTGTAATTTACTAAATATTTAACAATAACTTCGTTTGTCTGATTTTAGACTAAGATAACTCAGAAAGTTTTTTGTGTGTACGTAAAAAAAAAACGCATATACGATTATAGTGTGGAACTGATGTGAAAATTATATACTCTTCAGTTTCTTTATAATTGAAAGGGGCAGCAATTATTTTTTTCTCTCTCTACGAGCATAGACGATATCTAAATGCAGACCTAAACATACTGGAGCATTTATGTTAAATGGACAAAATTTGAAAACGTTAAGGTTATAACATAATTGTGAGCAAGAGCTAATGAAAAACAGCAGTTCTGTCCCTCCTAATTCTATGACTTGTCATTTCAACAGTTTTGATATGCTGTTAATAAACTATCACTTGCCAGTGAACACATTAGTCTATGGGAAAAAATGAAAGACTGGTAACCAGAGACAAGAAACTGCTCTGTCAGCACAGCCCTCTTTACTTTGTACACTTACTCCACCAATGCATACACACAAATTTTAATAAAATGATTAAGTCAATACTAACCTTTTTTATCATAAAATCCGAGAAATGTGAGCGTCATATACCCTGATAACTGAGTTGTACTTTGATTTCGCTTTACCCTATCTAGAATGCTGTCCACTTTAAAATCTCTTCTGTTTTTATGTGTACGAGACATACGCTGTCGCATGTAGCTGAGAGTACGGTATAAAAATATAGGCTGAAAATGAAATACATTTTATTACTAATGCATGTGCAATCTACACTAACAGCTTACACACACTTGTACCTACCATTAACACTTGTCTGACCTGGGCTTCCCCAGACATTTCTTCAAAATTATTTAGTATATACTGTAGTTCTAGTTATCTAGTCTCCTCAGTACTCTTAACCCACTCGTACTGTTTGAAATAAACAGATTTTCATTTCCACATCATAATAAGATAATGTTTACATTCCACTTCAAGTTGAAGTGATTAAAATAACATTTGTACCGCTTTGTAAACTTTATATTTATTTTCTTTTTTTTTCTTTTCTTTAGCTGTGTGGGGACAAACCCCTTCACCCAGTGGAGAAGAAAGTTTGAGGAAAACGCGGACACCAGCACAGGCCGTACATTGAGAAACTGGAGGCACCATGGAGAAGAGAAAGTATGATCACGATTGTGTGTATATACAGTCAGACTGCTTATGTGGGTAAGGGCTAGTGTTGGGTATTGTATGCCAAACGGTAGTGTAGTAGCAGTGGAGTAAAGCAACATGGGGTGCATGAGTTGGAAAGAGCATTTAACATGGCAACAAGGATACGGTGTAGGACTTGTTAGTGGGGAAAATAAGACCAGGAGATTGGAAGGGGGCTAAATAAAGAAGTTTATGATTAACAATGTTGGATCGTTGTGTTGGCTACCTGTTGTGTCCAGGAGCTGTGCTTCCAAGTGCCAGCAGGCGTTTTATAAGAAAGGTAGGTATTTTGGTGTTTGTTGTTGGTCTATTGATGGCTACCTGGTCTGGATAGAAGGACTGAGTCTTGTGTTCCAGGCGTACCAGCGGTTTAGTTGTAGAAGGTAAGTGTCGAGGTTAGGAAAGCACTTATTTAGGGAACAGAGGGTTGTGTTGCTTGTTTTGGTGTGGGGAGGACAGTGAAATATCAGATGAGGAGCTTGCTGGTCTGTGATTCTGTAATGCTCCAGGCGACAGGAGGCAGCAGTCAGCAGAATCGGGTGTGCGTGTGTACACCATGATAGGGCACAGGCATGCCGTGTAGATCTTAGGCTGCTGTGCTCAGTGTCTGGCTGAAGCAGCAGTCACATCAGCCGAGGATCCGGAGAGTTCATAGTCATTGGCGCAGAGGTTACTTTGATGTGGTTTTGCCAGGTTAAGGTGAAGTCAAGTGCAACACCTACATACTTACATACGCACACAAGCTTGGAGGTTATAGTGAAGGGCCTACACGGACTGGGGGTCTGAAAGAAGAGACTCATTCTCCATCCTGTTGAACTGAAAATGCAGATTGTAAACTTGATAACAACAACACATCTTTAAATGCCAAGCTACATTTTGTCATCACTGTATTCCTGGCTGTTGACTAGCATATTTGAACATTTATCTCAGATTGGATACTAAGTCACAACACACTCTACATACATAACTGTTGCAGACAAAAGATTTACATTCTACACTTTGACATAATACTGTGTTGTTAGAATAATGGTAGGACTGCGTGTCTGCACCAATCAGATTGTCCCTTTAGTAAAATGACACGAACGCTCTCAGTCCACGTAGATGCGACGACACGGTCACAATTAGTGATTATCAAATTCAATGAATACTATGTCACCTTCAATGAAGCTGACCCATCTTCATTCTGCTGTCAATACAGGCATTTTGTTTAAGTGACAAACGAAACATGTCACCAATGCAAACAACTGGTGTAGCTAAAAATTTAATTACAACAGATAACAACTGCTTTGATAAGCAGTGGTCAAACTGCGACAGTAATATGAAGAACCCATATTTATAAGCACAATGAAACAGTAAAATAAGCATGCAAATATGCACAAAAATGGAAAAATATGCACCAAAATAAGCAAAACCCAATATGCGAAATAGAATAAATAATTAGCTTCGTAGAATTCCTACCTTATCCATGGCTGTTACAGTATACAAGGAAGATCATTGAGATTTTCTTGAGTAAAGCTCCTGCGTCTATCACTGAAGAATGATTTGTACATGGAAAATGTTCTTTCAACACAGCATGACGCCACAGGCGCATGTGAAAAGCAACACAGTTCTTCAGTGGATTCCTCTTCACAGTATCTATTTCTTCACCGGAAAGCTTTTCAGAAATTGGACACAGTCTTTTCTAACCGGGTTTTTTTAGTAACACTCGACTAAGCTTGTCAAATATAATTTTAGCGACACGGTGAGTTTACGAGGATAATGTTACTGAAATTTCCACTATCAGAGAAAGTGAATGTTGCAGGGAATTATTTTGAGCTTCCAACTATATTATAATACCAGGTAATTTGGAGAAATAGGCACAAAAAACATAGAGGCAGTAAAAGAGTTCATATATCTTGGGTCCCAGATAAACAGCACTAACAACATCAACAATGAAATAAGAAGAATATATCTCGCAAATAAAACATACTATGGATTAAAAAAGCACCTGACATCTAGCTTCATCTCAAGAAGCATGAAATGCAAAATCTACAAAACACTAATCAGGCCAGAGCTGACATATGCTTCAGAAACCTGGACAATGACAAAAAATAGCGAGAGACTTCTAGGTTGCTGTGAAAGATGGATTCTAAGAACAATATTTAGAGGAGTACAAGAAAATGGAATGTGGCTCAGGCTTTATAATTATGAACTACACCATCTTTACAAAGAGCTGGACATTGTCAGGATAATCAAAATACACAGGCTACGGTGGGTTGGACACATAGAGAGAATGGAGGAAGGACAGCATATGAAACATATTTTCTACCAGAAACTAATGGGTAGTAGAAAAAGGGGAAGACCCCGAAGTAGATTCAATGACCAGATTCAGGAGGACCTCGGAAAGCTGAAAATAATAAACTGGAAAGCCAGGGCATGCAATAGAGAGGAATGGAATCGACTCTTGGAGCAGGCCAAGACCCACCAAGGGTTGTAGAGCCGGGGTTGATGATGAATTTCGAGAAGTGGTTATGGATCTACTGTATCTTTTCTTGGATGCCGTTTACAGCAAAACATTTTTGGGCTGTGGCTATGCTTGCTGCATCTTCTGCATTTGAGGATTATAAAACAGTCTTCAGTTCACTAAAAACTGTATAACACAGTCTCTAACCACAAACCCTATCAAGTTAAAACCGGCTGAGGAGATAAAAGCAAAGTTGGAAACAGTTCAAGAAATTTTTGAAATCTAATCGGTGCCTTTATACTGGCTTCTAACAATTTCAGCAACACGATGTAAACCACGAGCCAGGCACATTAGGTGAACTAATTTAGGCAAAGAACTTTTAATCCACCTGCCGCTCCAACACTATTTTGAGCAGCATCACCGAGAAGAGAAATAACAATACATTAAGTCTTGAAAACACTGCAGCATAATGTAGATTCGTCTGGTACCTTTTTTTTACAAAAAACCCGGAACTGCACATTATTCAATGTCTATAACGGAATGTCAGAACTCACTAAAGCTAAACTCAACTCGATTGTTCACCTACATTACTTGTAATCAGTTGCTGATTTATCTTAGATTTATTCTTCACCCTGTCTTTATGCTGTGTTGTATTATATGCTGCACGCCATATTTTTTCTTTGCTGAAACACTGTTTTCACATACCAAACAAAATAACACTCAAAATATTACATCCAAACTCATTTACATATTTATGAAACAATGCTGATTGTGACGCTTTTGTGGGAGGCATTGTTCAATTTGACTACAGCACGATCTCGTTCAGCTTATTGTAACAACACGCGAGACACGACTGACGAATTGCAACTGGGTGAGTTAACGGTATGAAGAATCGGGGATTCACCAACCACATGACAAGATACCAAACCCCAATTCGACTGATTAATTGAAGAAGCAGCTCGGTGGGGAACCACCAAGATTTTCTTCTAATTTTAACTGCGCAGTGTTGTTTCACAATATCTTGGGACTTCGCTGTTTTGCATTCAAATTCTAGCTATGCTTTTTTATGCATTTGACTGAAGCTACTATTTTATTATCCGATAAAAACGGAATCAGTGATAATAATGGTTAGGAGTAAAATATGCACTTTTAACATAATAGTTAAGATTAAATATGCAATTTTAATTCAAAATTGTAAAATATGCAAGCAAAATCTTTTTCCCCTGGAATAAGCATTTATGAACATCATCAAACATAGTTAAAGTTGCTTGTCAGGATATTTATTACAAAGTATAACATTTCTGCTTATGTAGAGAAGCGTTGAAAAAAATAAGCATTTTGCTTAGAAATCCGGGCTCTAGTAATATGCATCTATAATATAAACCTGCATTGAGTGGTGATGGGGAGAGTGCACATAAACATACATAATGATAGCAGAGTCAATGGTCAACTTATTTTGTGCTAGATTGTGTCATCAAAAGATTCAGAAACTTCCAGTTTCGATCGCATAATCTGCTTTTGGTAGTATGATGATGTATTTACCCATCTTGCAAGGTGAGATTATTAGGTCGCTGTGTAGCACAGGTTTACATGACCACAGACGATCATACTTTTGAAGGAGTAAATGAGTCTACGTACCTTGGAGCTTATGTTAATAGTGAAAACAAGGTATCCAATGAAACAACAAACAGAATAATGGTGGGGAATAGAGCTTACTTTGGTCTAGTAAAATTATTAAGCTCTAGTCTTCTCACCCAAGAGACTAAACTGAAAATGTACAGAGCAACGATCAGGCCTGTCGTGACATATGGTTCCAAAACCTGGACATTAAGAGCAGCTGATGAGAGGGCTCTGAAGACTTTTGAAAGGAAAATTATTAGAAGAATCTTCAGACCAGTATGCCGTAATGGAGAATAGAGGATCAGATCTAATCAAGAAATAAACTCCGTACTAAAACAGGGAGATAACGTCCAATTTATAAATATAAAGTCCAGAAGAATCAGCTGGATAGGACATGTAGAAAGAATGGACAACTAAAGACTCCCCCAAAAAAGGATAATGAATGGGCACATGGACGGGCGCAGAAGAGGAGGCAAGCCAAGAAAACAATGGCAAGACGACGTGGAAGAAGACCTGACTAAGATGGGTGTTGGCTCGTGGAAGACTAAGGCACATGATCGCACTATCTGGAGGCGGATGATTATGGAGGCCAAGGTCTATCCTGGACTGTAGTGCTGGATATGTATGTACGTGTGTGTAGCACAGATTTATAATACATAATGAAGCAGAAGTAAGGTTATACTGACAAGAGAGAAGTTCACAAAGTTAAAAATACCCACCTAGCTATAAAATGGGCTAATATACTATTGTGCGATTGACCAGAAACACTACCGTTCTAATACTTCTGCCAGTGGTGGCCCATGCTTAGGTTGCACGGTTGTACAACCCCCAATAATTCCCGAATTGCATTTTAATAATAGTGTTTTGAAGCTAAGTCATCATAATTAATCATTTGCCGATTGAAAAGCTCAGAGCAATTACTAAAAACTGTACACGCTCTTGCCGCGGTGTATGCACCAACTATGACACTCTTTGTATATGGGGAAATACAATGCAGTAGTGATCTGGCTGGGTAGACTCGGTTGTTACTCTTACAGCGGTATAGGCTCGCTTGGCGTGTTTAGGGACTGCAAACCCCGCTTGTACATCACGGCACCACCAGTCTGTTTGTTGGTAAATAAACTTAGTGCGCCAGGTTGGAATTTGTAAGTTCGTTGTTAGTGTCAATCCAACTCATTGTCAAATGTAAATAATAGTACATATAAAGGATTAAGGTGTCATGGTGTAAGATATTTATTATATTTATCTGGTAGGACGCAATGAATTCTGTCAAAAAAATTTAACGAAAACGGCGTTCAGTTTACATCCTATTGAGGAAAAAATTGAAATTAAGAGAGTAGGTAGGCCTACACCAGACCTTTCAAATTTTAATCAAAGTGTAAAATCAGGTAACAGAATATTTAATCATAAATTTAGAAAAGATTAATACAATAAATATTCGCGGTTACGTAGGTGTGACACTAAAATTGCAGTATTTTGCTTTCCTTGTGTATTGTTTGGAGGGGAGGAGACTTGAATATTTTCTATTCAGAGAATAAAACAATTTTATTCCATCCAACCCACCTGCAACCCCCAAATTTTTAACCACCAGCCGCCACTGACTTCTACAGGAATTTTCATCCTAAGGTACTCCTGAAAGTTCACTGTACTATAATACTTAAACAGTATCTTTACATCCAGCTATCTTTCAAAAGTTCCGTTGTTGTTGTGGTCTCTTTACATATGTTAACCATCATTTGTCATTTTCTCATATAGTAAAATGCCCTGTCTACCAGGGCTGTAGAATATGTCTGAACATGAGATCTACGCTCAGGAGAGGGGATTAGGGTAGGCCTTGGAAAATTCTGGCCTGGAGTAAAAAATACATACACAAAATCGTCAGTAATGACCAACATGGAAAACTAATTGGCTGAGATTAACTCAACGCAAAAGATAAAAACAACTAACCTCATGATAATACATGTATGCTGCCAACAAACTACCATTAAACCCAACCCTTCAAAACCTTGAAATAGACACAAAAAATATAGAGGCAGTAAAAGAGTTCATATATCTTGGCTCCCAGATAAACAGCACTCACGACATCAACACTGAAATAAGAAGAATATATCTCGCAAATAAAACATATTATGGATTAAAAAAAGCACCTGACATCTCGCTTCATCTCAAGAAGCACGAAATCCAAAATCTACAAATCACTTATCAGGCCAGTGCTGACATATACTTCAGAAACCTGGACAATGACAAAAAATAATGAGACTTCTGGGTTGCTGTGAAAGACGGATTCTAAGAACAATATTTAGAGGAGTACAATGTGGAAAGTGGAATGTGACGCAGGCGCTATAATTATGAACTATACCATCTTTACAAAGAGCCGGTGATTGTCAAGCTAATCAAAATACACAGGGTAAGGTGGGTTGGACACATAGAGAGAATGGAGGAAGGGCAGGCTACAAAACATATTTTCTACCAGAGACCAATGGGTAGTAGAAAAAGGAGAAGACCCAGACAGAAGAGGACCTCGGAAAGCTGAACATAAGAAACTGGAAAGCCAAGGCATGCAATAGGGAGGAATGGAATCAACTCTTGAAGCAGGCCAAGACCCACCAAGGGTTGTAGACCATGGTTGATGATGATGATGATGGTGATGAACTTCATAATAATTAATAGGGTAATCATTTTGAAAAAAGTATGCTATTCTTAACTGATACTTTGGGCATATAGTGTAGCCAAGAATTTCACGGACGAACCCAATATGCTGGGTTCCAAGCTTCAAATGAGCTCTCACTATAATTAATCTAGTGGTTTGTAGGTGTGGGTTGCTACCTGCTGTGGGACAGTGTTAGTTATCACACACGCACTGCTGACACAAATTTTTGTTTTTACTTGTTAGATTTAGTTTATTTGTCTTTAAGACATATGTGTAACATTCATTGTTATCATACGACATAATGGTTCTATGTTATTGTAGAACGCCTATAAAATGTATTCCACATCTACCATTTTGTATACCACTTGATGAAAAGTACCAAGTTGATGAAAATCTTGTTTATATAAACACTGTGAGAAAACATTGATTCCAGTAAAAGAAATTTACAGTTTCAGGTGAGTTGTTAATTTTTTAAAAATCTGTTTATGAATAGACCTTTAATTATTCTTAAATACATATCGCATTCCTACCTCTCACACCTCCAAAATAAATGTTTATATAAGCTTATGTAAATTTGTTTTTCACTAACTTAACTGAATTGATGTGCCATTAATTCTTAACCGTCAACATATAACCTATTGAGCGCTTAAACTTAAATATAGGAATACACACTTGATATATGGGAGAAATTTCAGATACAAAAAAAAACTGGTCTACGGAAATTTAGGTCTTAAAGGTACAATGAACTCTATGTCCCCTTCCCCTTAATGATATTCTCCTGACTGTACTTTCATTTGTTTTCATTTTTAACGTTATTATTTAGATTTTCAGGCATATGGAGAAACCAAAAATAAAATAATTGAAAATTGCATTCCTAAAATTAACAAATGAACAATTGAAATGCGCAATAAAATGGAAAATTTTGTCATACTTGTAATGCTTATTCTACCCCCTCCTCTGTGAAATTAAATTTAAAACAAAAATTGTACATTTCAAAATTATGGAGTCAACTGCCATGTGGCAAAAAGCGTATATACCAGTCTCTTCAATCATCTACAACATACAATCTAGCAAAATCTGAAGTCTTTATTACGAATATATTATCAGTAGAATAATACATAATAAACCTTATATTTAATTATATCCTTAAATTCTTAGTGACCGTCAATCAATGAATTTTTCCAGTGAAGGGTTTGTGAGGATCGGTCAAAAAATATAAGACAAATTTTAAATTATTTGTGTCAATGTTTAGACAATACTTATTGTCATCATCAGGACAATTGTTGCTGAGCTGTTATGACACCAAACACACAACAGTTGTCCTTTGTCCTTGGACAAAGAGGAAGACCAACATGCACATAAAAGTCAGAGAAACAGAATCAAAACTGAGGCAAGGCAGGATTCTGGAAGAAAAGAGGAACCAGAGAAGCAATATTAGTCCTAAAATTAATTACAGAGAAACAAATGGAGAGGAATATGGCAACATTTGTAGACACTTTTTACAACATAAAATGGGACAAAGTGTTTGAGGTTCTGAAGTGTATAGGAATATTGTCAAAAAGTCAACACAAACAATTAAAAATTTGTCTTATATTTAATGATATCATCAAGAAACCAAAAATAAATAAATAAAAAAGTTACTTACGGAAAGCATGTTTCGAGTCCTAAGATACCTGTAGATCTGTGTGGGTTCTGGAACAGAAATAATAATAATAAATATACATTATATTATTATTATTATTTATAACTAATTGTTCACATAATAACAGAGACAATCAGGAAATGGAGAGACATAGGACTGAGGCGCTGGTAACCTGGATTTGGAGGTACATGAAATAAACAAAGTGAGTGGACATAATCATCAATGTAGAGGGTGGAACACTTTTGAGGAATATAAAGAGGAGAAGAGAAGCTGAATTGGACATATCCTGAGAGCAAATGGTCTACTAACAACGACTTCTGAGGGATCAATGAAATGATAAGTTAAGAAGAACGGTACAATAAAATTGAAATTCCTGGTTGATAGCACTGTGGGGTGTCACATGGCATAAAATATATGACAATGATGATAATGCCAGCAACGACGTTGTGAATAAGTTGCATAAGTTCAACCTTATGTGTGGGACCATTAGGCGTACTCTTAAGTCAGCAAGTAAAGGAACACGCCTAACATTCTACAAGGTTATGGCTCTTCCCACACTTCTTTATGGGTCTGAGAATTGGACTTTAATGAAAGGCCAAGCCAGTCGCATCCACGCGGCTGAAATGAGATTTCTCAGGCACGTGGCAGGGTATACTCTCCATGATACGAAGAAACACAGATATACAGAACGAACTGATTATTATGAGTATATTCAACAGGATCGCCCAGTATCGGCTGAATTGGTGGGAACATCTTTGCCGAATGGATGACTGCCGCATCCCCAAACAACTAAGGAACTATAAGCTGAGGGGACGGAGAGGTGTGTGACGTCCAAGGAAGTGCTGGAGTGACCAGCTCTAATCTTTCCTATTTGAGACCGGGACAAACCATTCTTGATTTAGTCCTTGAATAATATGATGATGATGATGATGATGATGACAAAGGTGATCATTTAATTGTATGCTTCACTAGTATAAGACGAAGTAGGTATTTTATTCTAAAACTACGTGGTTGCTTTTCTCTTTGTACTGAACTGCAATCAGAAAATTATTTTATTGGTACTTTCTCAATAACCATACCACACTCATTTTTGATATTTGATTATGAGATTACTGACATCGTATTTAGAGTACGAGATATAATTTTAGTGAGATAATATAAATCGTAAAAATTGATTTGTATATGTTATAAAATAGTTTGTTGATGATTGCAATCATGTTTCATTGTCATATTTCTTATGAAAATGTTTCTAGCAATAATATAACTCCGATGTGTGCCTGTGACATACAAAGTTGAAGTTAGGTTAACATGCAGACTAAAATTACATATGGAAACGAATATGGCCTTAAAATAATACAATACTTGTTTTCTATGAAATCCACGGGAAAAAAACCTAGAAGTAAAAGGCCACCCCTTGCCTATTACTATACATGTTTCCCTTTTTTCTGATAGAGTTCGTTTTCCAACAGTACTCTTTTTTCCAATAATACTCAGTTTCTGTCTACATCACAGAAACAGCAACCAACTCGAAGTAAGGCAGGGCTGTTATAAATGTCTTCCAGTTTATTGTTTCCCACAAAATTTGTTTCTAGTAAAGTTTTCGAGACTTTACTAAACAACATAAAACAATGTTGACCACCTAATGAATAACAAATCTTTTTTCATTTGTTAACAGTTGTTTTTTTTTATATTTTGCTATTCAGGTATAATCGAATTTATCACTTTACACTTTCTGTTGTTGTTTCTGTTAAAAGTATATTATGTACTTTGTTTTTTTTAATGTTTCTCTCTTTCAAGCATTCAGCAGACACATTAAACGTCATATACTTCCTAACCATGGCTTTTAATCCTTTAAACAGTAAGCTAAAAACCAAAAACCATTATTATGAAAACAACATCTATTTTCGCTTTACATTAAGAAATAAAATAATTTACAATTAACATAAAAGAATATTGACCATCTAATGAATAACAAATCTTGTTTTCATTTGTTAACAGTTGTTTTTTTTTCCATAATTTTACTATTCATGAATGATTGTCACTATTCATGAACATTTATCACTTTACACTTTCTGTTGTTGTTTCTGTTAAAAAAAAATTATGTTCTTCATTTTTCAACGTTTCCCTCTTTCAAGCATTCAGCAGACACATTAAACCTCATATATTTCCTACCCATGGCTTTTATTTCTTTAAACAGCAAGCTAAAAACCCAAAAACCATTATTACCTAACCTCACAAATGAAAACAACACCTATTTTCGCTTTACATTAAGAAATAAAATAATTTACAATTAACACTAAAAGAATATTGACCACCTAATGAATAACAAATCTTGGTTTCATTTGCTAACAGTTACTTTTTTTAAATAATTTTACAACTATTCAGGGTTAATCACATTTATCACTACACTTTCTGTTGTTGTTTCTGTTAAAAATACATTATGTTCTTTGAATGTTTCCCCTCTTTCAAGCATTCAACAGGCACATTAAACGTCATATATTTAGCTAAATATAATTGAATCACTACCAACTCGGAACACAAAGATTTTTATGGGTAAAAACATAAAAGTTTTCCCTTATAGCCTGAACCAGTTTTCGCTTTTAAAAAGCTTCTTCAGAGGCTCTGAAGAAGGTAAAAACTTCTTCTTCTGAGCCTCTGAAGAAGCTTTTTAAAAGCGAAAACCGGTTCAGGATATAAGGTAAAACTTTTACGTTTTTACCCATAAAAACTTTGTGCTCCGAGTTGGTAGTGATTTAATTATATTTAGTTAATTAACGGACACATCATGGACAACGAAATCCAAGTCATACTTTTCCTAACTGTGGCTTTATTTCTTTGAACAGTAAGCTAAAAGCCATTATTACCTAACCTCACAAATGAAAACAACACATATTTTCGCTTTACATTAAGAAATAAAATTACCTAATTTTCAATCAGTACACTTCTTCTTCTTCTTTCTTCTTCTTCTTCTTCTTCTTCTTCTTCTTCTTCTTCTTCTTCTTCTTCGCATCCTGGTATGTCGACAATATCGCACGTTCAAAACATCGAAAAATGTAGTGTGGGTACGGATACTGGGAAAGTACCGTGTTTTCTTCTAAAATTCCCTGGCTGTTTTACTCTTCACATTGAGCAGCACTCGGAAAATTAGTTTACTTATTTGAGACAGACCAAAAATGTATCACTGGCATGGATCTAGTAGACAATTCGTTACTAACGACCAGGCACGCACCTTCTGGTAGTGCTGGGAACAAAAACGCACAACTGTTTGAAAAAACAGTTTTCCGAAGAAAAAACGAACGAACTGTTCTTTCCCGCGGAGAAAACTGTTCTCCGTTCTAAAAACGAACATGGCGTTGACAACAGTACTGACAACAACTGTTCTCTGTACGGAGTAAACCATTCGTTTTCATTGGAACTTTCGTTGAACTGTTTGGCGTAAACAGTTTCTATTGAACTGTTTGGAATAAACTGTTCTTTTTCATTGCAACGTTTGTTGACTTGCGTTCGATTATTGGACTGACCTCGTTCTGTTTAGCGTAAAATGTAAAATTAGGCTATACTCAATTTTACTTCAGTTACTATAAAAATATTATTCAGATATTCCACATGAGTTTTGATGAAACAATTTAAAACAAAAAATGCCTTTTAAGATACTGGTAAAAAAGGTAAATGCTGACTTAATGCCACTGTTTAAGTTACATAACCATCCATTTAAGAAAAATACTAAAATGAACAGTTATTTGAAATACTCAAAACAATATAATGCTCATGTTCAAAACAAACAATGCTCAAGTTTTAACAATATAATGGTAAAATCAGTACATGTAAATAGCAACAGTTCATTAATTCAACCCGTTTTTTCCAACAGTTTTTAAAAACAGTTGTTGTTTTTTAAACGAACAGTTCGTTTTCGTTTTTCAAAAACAACAAAAACGCCCACCACTAGCTTCTGGTCGCGGACCCGATGAGCGGTAGGATGTTGTGGTAAACTGCTTGCCTACAAAAAGAGAGAGAGAGAGAGAGAGAGAGAGAGAGAGAGCGAATTCAATTGTTTTATTACAGTACTGTGCCTTTAAGACTTAATAAGAAAACGTACATCATCAAAGGATTCGCAGTTTTATTTATTACAATTAATTCATCGTATTACATTACCGAGTCAATGACTTTAACTGTTCATGTAATCTGCCCATTATAGGCCATTAGTGAAGTTTTTTAATGTGAATTACGTGCCCGTTGTTGCTTCCGGTTACTAGTTTTATGCCTACTTTGCAAATGTTTCTACAACGAAGAAGCTTTCTACACGTTATTAGATCTAAAAATTAAATTTATAAAAGACAGAGACGGGACAATACTTTAAGAAAGAAAACACATTTTAATTGAAGAAGGAACTATTTTCAAAATACCAAACGAAAAGGAAGAAAAGCAGGAAAAGATATTTTAAACACGTCGATACTGTTTAGACTTTATAAATACATAATCATATCAGGATCAAGATAACCGAGTACCACTCTTCTTGTTTTGTCGTAAATAAAGTGCTGTTATAGCAGTGGCGGCTGGTGGTTCCTAATTTTGGTGGTTGCAGTAGTTGTTGAATTGGTGGGGGAGAGGATGGGGGAGGGGGTAAAAGGGCACATTAAACAGGGCGCAGACCAACATATCTGCATCATACATACTGTATGGTAGAGGTGGGCCGATATACCTCTAACAGGTATTTTGGAACGATATTTTTGTGGAACGGATGTAACAGTGACTGAAAAGTTGAAATACCTGTTATTCGCGGCGACGCTGTTCCGAGTAGAGGCACGCCCCCTACGCTACGACACACACACACACACACACACAAAGTACGCAAGTAACAAGTAAACGAATACGCCAATGCCAAAAACTAGGCGTACAAAAATATCGCTGGTACGCAAGGCACAACCAGTACACGAGTATTTCAAATACTAGGTACACTTTCAAATTTCAATTTCAAATCACCGATACACAAAATACTACGCGTATCAGAGGAACAGTAGTATTTTAGGAACACCTAGTATTTTAGGAACAGGTAGTATCAAGCGTATTTCGAGTCGGAACTAGTACGCAGCCACTTTTTCGTCCTGAATACTTCATTCTGCGCAAAGAGACGAAGCTGTTTTTAATAAAGGAAAAAATTCATCCTGATGTTACATTTATTCTCGTGTGATATGCAGATATACAATACAGATTATATGCTAATAAATTATATAATATACTAGTCACCAACTTGTAACTAAAACCGGTTCAGGTTGTACGGTAAAACTTTGTTTTTACTCATAAAAAACTTTGTGTTCCGAGTCGTTAGTGAAATAGTTGTATTTAATTATATTGTGTTATAACCTATAGAGTGGCTGATGTTGAAAGGCTATATTATACTTTTTATTAATGGGACTTTAACTTCACGGGATTTTAACTTAATGGGATTTCGTTCCTTAAATATCTGAACGAAGAACACGAACACGATTATCATCAAGGAAAGTGCAACAGCTGATATTTTTGAATGCTTACTAAAAATAGTGTTTGAATAACTGAAACCCCAGTATTTTAAAAACAATTCAATTGTTTAATTTTATTTATAATGTGTTAAGTGAAGCAGATTTTAATGTAAATAGGTGTGACATTTCATAACTTGTATATTCTGTGTACATTAGTGAATGAATCTGAAGATTATCCAGGTATGTAATGCATTTAATTTACTTTTGTTGTTGCTTATTATTTATAAGTTTTTATTTGTAAAATTTTGTTTATTCTCATTCACTCTTGTGGTTTACTGTTATGTTTTTATTATATGTTTCTGATGTTTCTATCACATTATTTGTTGTGGTATTACGTGTACTCTAAATTATTTCATTGCCCCGAGTTTCGCAACGGATTTGTCTAAAGTCTAACCAATGTTGGTTTTACTCCTAGTGAAAACTTAAATTGGTATTCCCAAAGGGAGATAGGCCTATAAAATTCTCTTGTTTCTTATTTTCTTTTAAACAGTAATAGTTTAATAAAGTCACAGTGTAAAGTAACACAGTTAATACTTTTAGTTTCAATTTATTTCTTATAACAAATTATATAGTATAGGTTATATAATATCTTCAAATAAATACACTGCAAGTAGGTTTATTAATATATTAATAGGTTTATCTAGGTGAAAATAAACCTACTTGCAGTGTATTTATTTGAAGATATTACATAGGAGACCTGCAGGAAACTCAAAACGAGTTACTTACAAAGGATAATATAGGTTATGTATGTATAGTATATAATAACAGGTATTTGTACCTGTTATTTTTTTGGAACGGTATTTTCATACCTATTATTTTAAAATAACAGTTTAGCCCACCTCTACTGTATGGCCGCGATTTGATGATTCAGCATTGTGTAAGGTGGGAGAAGCATGGCGGGGTACTACGGTAGGCTAAGTGGGGGTAAACCAAATGGCTAGGACACATATTTCACCCTACCTCGCTTACAAGCGGCCGCGTGGTTGGGGATAGCAGCCTCGATCATCCAGTCGTGGCCAGACATTAGTGCTGGCTGTCGTATGGAAAAAAATAGAAAGTTACTGTGTTCCCCCCCAAAAAGAGCTGCTAATGATAATGGAATGATTCTATCAGTATGTCTACCTATGCCAGATTCCATGTTCCCACATACTCATGAATGATTGCTACAAGCATCACTAACTTTGCAGTAATCAAATACTAAATATGCAGAGAAAAGAAAAAGATAACCAGAATTATGCTTTTTATACCTATAAAATAATACACTGCTTTGAAAGCGATCCTTGTGTTTACGAGAAATAAAAAAAAGAACAGCAAATTTATAATACAGTGTACAGGCTAGTTATTTTTAAATGACGCATTTGAGCTATAAGAACAGATTTTACCTGTATATAAACTGCAAGCCACATAAATTCAACTACATAAAATATTACTTGAAAACTCTACTCTAAAAGAGAAGTGAGTGGAATACTGCCTGCTTTCATTTACGAACAACAAGAAAAAATAAATCAGTATAAAATATTAGAAATTTCACAAACATGTCAATTTTTATTTTTGATTGACACGTAATTATCACAATCACAGTTATACAAAATTATAACTATAATTTTATAACCTCAAAAACAACGTGTACACGTTTACTTTGAACCAACGTAAACACTAAACCTGATACAATTTACAAATCAAGAAGGCTGTCCACACTTCACGACAAAATTAAAGATGCACTACAGCGCTGTTAGTGGAACGTTGCGGAAACTTTGCAACCACCTAGCTAACATAGGGAACATAGGGCAGGTGTGAAGAGTAACGCACGTCCTCCCATATGCTTGTGTAGTAAGCTCTGCCATTTAGCCTACTCTTCGAGTTGCAAGCGGGCTGCAACCAACAGCCTGCGCGCCACATTTGAATTGTACGTGAACATTACCCCATAGAATCTAATACGTTTTCCGTTGAAATTTATGACACTTTTAACTGCATAATTATTTTGTATATTTTATAGTTTAGTTATTCTATATTGGTGGTTGTGCAACGGTGCAACCATAACACCAGCCGCCACTGTGTTATAGTACAAAGGAAACAGATTTATTAGTGGAACCGAAACGGATTTTGCATTTTAAATGCTGTTGGCCAACAGAATTTTCAAAAGTGACTGATTGTGTAACTAATGAATATACGAACTTAATTAATTTTGAGGGTACCTGTGGATAATACCGACACCAATAGGTTTCGATCACGGATCACTCATTCGGCGCTAGATATCGATTCAATAACATACATTTGTCCTAACTAATTCGCCAAATTACGAAAGATGGTTTTGGTTCAGTTAAAAATAATTCTCAACAAACAAAATGACTGAAACCAAAGCCAACTTACATAACCCCGCACAGGAGTACGTTCGTTCACATTCCGTACAATGCGCACCGTATGGGTATACATGAAGTGGAACAAAACCAAGTTCCTAACCTCGCTCGTAAATATATTACACATAGTACAGTATATTTTCTAAAATCTGAAGTACTCTTGTGCCGTTTTAATGGTCTCAATTCTTTATTTAATTTTATTTCTATCGTTCCATTCACCGACCACCCGAAACACCTTCCATCTGATTTCAACTACCATCATATCGACGAAAACATTCAACACAGCGATATCGATAATAAGCGGTATCGATATTGGTGAATGGGAGGAGGGGTTAATGCACGCGTACCCAAAACATAAAATCGATAACGAAGACACAGCACGAAAAGATATTGCTTAAGACGTCGGCAGACTTAAGCCACCCAAAAAGGGTTGCCAAACGTGTGCCTTTAGCTGGACATGTTTGGCTTTTTACAGTTTACGTAGTCCGGTTAAAAATGAGCGTGTTCGGCCTGTCTGGATTTTGTTAGCCTTTTTGTCTGAAAAATTTGCACGTAGTATTAAGATAAAAAGTATAGCACATTTTTATGCCCGAAAAGGGTAGAAAACTGTAAAAAATGTACGTACTAGATTTTTATTTCCTTTCCTTTCATTATGTTTAGGCCTTTCATGATATTACTGTTAATCTCTGTATTATCATCGAAGCCGCGGCTCTCATTTATGCGAGCCGGTATCGTCAAATCGAAGAGGCAGCCGTAGACTACTCGTGAATAAAGAGCCTAGCAGTGTCAACACCAGCCATGGTTTCGATTTCTAAGAAATGTAAACATCTTGTTGCGCTACATTTATCTCTACGTCGGCGTTGTGTTTGTGGTCTCTTTAAACTTTAGAACTTGTCAGATAAGAAACTGTTATAATACTGTGTTCTAGTCGTAATAATTTCTTTATAATGATGATTACAGAGCTTGTATTTATTTTTAATTTCGTATTTTCTTATTATGTTTGTGTGTGTAATGATAATAAACCTATCTTATGTATGAAACAAGCTGATGTCGTTTTACTTTTTAATATATAGTAGGCCTGTTGACACGCGAGCACCTGATATCGAGCGAACATAATAAATGCTGCTTTTTAATGCAAAACTGCTGTCCGGATAAATTAACAGCTGTGTTCAGGTTTTCTGATTTTCGATCTGGAAACCCTACGCCCAAACAATCGTACACGATCAAAAACCGGGCGTGTTTCCATTGGCTTGTTTTCTCGGCATTAACTATGCCGTTACTTAAAGACAAATTTTGCGCCCTTAAATGCTTTTATCAACAAATCGTACAAAACTACGATATTAGTTACATACTGTAACTAATGACCGAACGATTGCATAAATGGATGCAACAAACTAATTAATTGGACAGTATTTCCACTATAGTGAAACACAAAGTATCTCGTCGCGCGACAGGAAAAATTGCAAACTTATCAATACAAACAGATATATGTAAGGTGTACACGATCAAAAACCGGGCGTGTTTCCATTGGCTTGTTTTCTCGGCATTAACTATGCCGTTACTTAAAGACAAATTTTGCGCCCTTAAATGCTTTTATCAACAAATCGTACAAAACTACGATATTAGTTACATACTGTAACTAATGACCGAACGATTGCATAAATGGATGCAACAAACTAATTAATTGGACAGTATTTCCACTATAGTGAAACACAAAGTATCTCGTCGCGCGACAGGAAAAATTGCAAACTTATCAATACAAACAGATATATGTAAGGTGACCATACATCCCGGTATTTCCGGGACAGTCCCGGATTTCGGACCTAGGTCCCGGTGTCCCGAAAAATCGTTAAAGATTGTGCTTATTATTCAATATTCAATATATTTAACGTGAAAAATTGTTAAGTTTTTATGAAGTGTGTGTGTAATTTTTGAAATTTTGAATTGTTTGATTTCGTCTTTACTAATGCTTTTTATTTGACAACTGATATGTTTATATGAAATATGATAAGTTTTGTGTAAGTTAGTAAACTGAAAATGATATCTAGAAATAGTGGAAGCAAATTATACTTTTTCAGGAACTGTTTGAAGCGGGTTTCATCACTAATTTTAGAATACAAAATCCGTCGGAAACATAATTTTATTAACAATTTTTGTTGGAAAATCGTGTTTTTTCTGGTTTTCTCAAAACATCTCCGCTGCTAATAATCGTATCAAAAAGTTTTATTTAAAACAATTTTTAGGATACAATTTCAAATAAAACTGAACTTGTGAAAATTATATGCGATAAATAAGTGTTTATGCAAATCGCTTGTAATGTTAGCAAAAGGCGATTTTAAACAAATTAATGTTATTTTGAAAATAATGGATATAAATGAGTGAAATTTTATACATTTATAGTACTAATGTACCATACCAATCTCAATCGTAATTTTAGTTAATTAACACTAGTCAAATTAGATAAAATCCTTTTTATTTTATAATAAATTTACAAAATACTTCCTCGCTCGCAACTTTCGTGGTTTTCGTTAATAACAACACTGTCTTCCCGTTGAACACACGTCTTTTAATTTCTTTTGAAACCAAACATTTCGGCCATAATACGATGAAGCATCCTCAACGGCTCGACTCAGACAGAGCACAAAGTCTTTACGGAGCACATTTTGCCTCCCGCATCGCTATTTTTGGGGGGGCCCATCTAAAAAAAAAATACTGTTATGTAGGGTTGAAGTATGGATGCGCATGCCACGCTTTACGAAATCGGTTGAAGCGTTCACAAATTATCGTGAAACATTACCCAAACGATCGAGTTAATACTGAGAACTCGCTTCGCTCACTCAGTACAATATTTATGTATAAACATTCGTTGTATCAATAAACGTATTAACCACTCGTTATAACAACATCTGCAATTTCTATACAAACAGACCCCAACCTGTAGTGTTGCAATACAGTACAACCTCCATTAACCGAAACGACCGACAAACAAAAAAATTCCTTATTTTTACAATGAAAATTTGTTTTCCCGATAAAACACGAAAATTGATGTAATAAACACTGTTTGTACAGTGTGATTGGAAATGATAACTCTGTTCAAAACAAACAGATTTCCTTAGTTTGAGATAGAAAGCACGCATAGAGCGTCACCCGTCAGGTCAGCCACCTCGTGGATCCCTCTTAGACAGAGGGGGTGGGTAACGGGCGCGCGCAGACTGTGTTCTTGCCTATTGTGTCGTCACGTGTCTTCTAATCTGTCAAGTCAGGTTGTTTTGGCACGTCGGTAGTTCACATCGTCCTCTCGATAACCGTCCGTGCAGCGGTGATCGTGTGTTGTGGCTTGTGTGATATCTTGTATGAACAATTGTGCGTCATGTTGTAAATTACAAAGCGGAAATGGGTCGTAATAACGATTGAAGAAAAGTTGGAGGCAATTAAAAGAATTAAAAATGTCGAGATTTTGCGAACTGTGACAGCCGATTTTGGTGTTTCGACTCTTTCTGATTGGGTCAAGATGAAAAATAAGTTTGAAGAGCACGCTTCGAAGGTGCCAAACAGAAAAACAATGAAGACGTGTCAAAACGAGACAGTAAATAAGTCTATGTTTTTGTAGTTTACGCAAATAGGGACTGCGAAGACGATGACACAGCAGAGAGCAGCAGCAAAGACAGACCAGCAGCTGACGAGATCTTCCATGCCTTAGAGGGAAGAATTTTTATTTTGGGTAGGGAATTAAATTAGGCTATATGAAATACCCGTTTTTCTCATGGAGTTTTATTCATATTTTCAGATAGCGTTACGGTTCGTTGAACGGTCTGAAGTGTCAAAGCCCTCTGACGTTCTGCTAATGAAGCGAAGGCGAGATATGCTACAAGGAGCCAACTGTGAAAAGAAAAAGCAAAGGAAAATAGATTTTTTTTAAATTATAAAACTAGTGTTAAAAATGACTTTATGTAAATAGTTAGATTTTCATTACAATCTTTTGATAATAGTGTATATTGCCTTCAGTTATTTTACCTCAAACTATAAAAAATGGCATCTTAATTATTATCCGAAATGTTGGTTATCCGAAACCGCCTTCCCCCCTTTGTTTCGGTTAACAGAGGTTCTACAGTATTTATTTTATCTCTCTCGCGCGCGCGCACCTAACATAATATGATACCCTGCTACCGCGGTCATATGTCAGGCCTGTGTCAGTCGCGTCTGGTGTCGATTTGTAGCTGATTGATCGATATCAAAAGCAGGGACAAGCACACTTCCAATACAACATTGCCTCCGTACAATATCGCTGTAACGTAATTCTTCCAAATATAATTCTACACGGTACTGTTCTAGAGTAGGTCAGTAATTGTGAATACCTGGATTATAATGTGTTTGCATTATAAACGACGACGTGATGAAGAGTACGTCTACGAGATTTGATCAGAAAGTTCAAGCAATTCTTGTTTATTTTAAAAATTATACCTTCGTTCGTCAATACTTATACTGCCCTCTTCAAAGTAGTCTCAGTCCAATATAACACGATTAAGCCAGCCGTTTTGCAGTCTTCAAAATATATCAAGACTGCACTTTTGGTACAGCCTTGAGCTCGCTTACCAATTTTCGTTTTACGTCTTCAACGGTCGCGAAACGTTGTCCTTTCGTGGAAATTGTCACTACTGGGAGGAGGAAAGATCGCGTTGGGACACATCTGATGAATACGGCACTTGGCGTGTCATCATTATGACGTATTCTTTTGCCTAGCCTGGCAAAATTCTTAACAAACAATGACGTGCGTCCAGGCGCAATATCAGGCTGCAATCGTCATAAATTATTCTACCGTAAATCTGGCCATTTTCTACGAATACCTTCATACAAATTGCGTAAAATGTCCGAATAGTAGTCTAGTCTTTATTTACCACTGCGCCTAACGATGAAATTACATGGTAAATATAACATCTGACAACCACGATCTTCAACGTCTTTACGGCGGTCTTTGAAACTTGTAAACCGCTTGTTCACGCACAGCAGTCTCGTCAGAAGCCTTCTGAACACATTTACCTCGACAAAGCAGTTTATCTCACAGTTTACACAAAAGTTAAACGATGTTCTTCAATTTTACATTGTAGAATGACAAAAAGTTGCCTAATATACCTAAGGACGACTTACTCAATTAGCTGTGAAATCTAAACTATGCATCAAATAGAGCTAAAATTTTAGACGATTGTCACTAACATGTGTATCAACATCACATAAAAACGGTTTTTTAACTGGACACTTGTAGCGGTGGAAATTGTAAAATTGCACGGACTTTTTGATCAAACCTCGTACGTTCACCCGTATGTGTGAGACCATCAGGAGAACTCTAAAATCAACGAGTAAAGAAACACGGCTAAGATCTACAGGGTGACAACCCTGCCCACACTTCTCTACGGGTCTGAGAATTGGACTTCAGCGAAGTCCCAGGCCAGTCTTATTCAAGCGGGCGAAATGAGATTTCTCGGGTACGTTGCAGGATATACTCTTCAAGTTCATACAGATATACAGATATACTGCAGAAACTGAATACTGTACGACTGTCTCGTATGGTACAGTGGAAAACAAAATACACGACACCAATGAAACCAGTGATCACCAGCTTTAACTATCACAATTAAAAATTAATTTGTAATCAACAAGACAGTCTCTTACAACAAATCAAATAAAAATTGTCCACACTCAATAATAATGTCAACGAATAGAGTCCCGCACAATTATAAAACACATAACACTTCGCCACAATACTTCGAACCTCACTGGAATAAATCGCCACTTAAACTGAAACTGAGCGGCAGCTGTCGTTGTTTAAATAGATAGCGCAAGCGTTCCAGAATAATCCATAGTACGCGTCAACACTACTAGAAAACACCAGAGCGTAACTGCTTGCGGGCTTAACCACAGTACGCGCGGACCTGTGAAGTCTGGAACAGCCTCGGTTGTTGACGCGTGATAACTGTCACGTAATTTGTCTTTCATCTCAAAGTATCAGCAATACGTACGCACAAACACACACACTACAACTGGACTCTGCTGGGATAACGGAGAAACGTGTAGAATGTTGTGTAATCGCGTAACAATAGTATGAGTATAGTCCATGAGATCACCCAATATCAGTTAAAGTGGTTGGAACATTGTAAACCGAATGGATGACTGCCGCATCCACAAACAACTATTGGACTATAACCCGAAAGGACGGAGACGTTCGGCACGTCCGAAGATCCGCTGGAGTGATTAGCTGTACCTGTAGTATATCTGCATGGGTCAGGAACAAACCGTTTTTGGTGTAATCCATGCTGAAGACGATGATGTCATAATTCCACACGTTTACATACTGTATGATCAGTACTGTACTCTCTTTCCCCAATAACAATGAGAAATTTTAAGAAACTAAACAAGTTTCACTACAATTCGAATTTATCTTAAATGTTTCGTTATCACTGACCCAGTGATAACAGAATGCCAGCGCGAAGCTTCAGGAGAAATAATTCCACACGTTTACATACTGTATGATCAGTACTGTACTCTCTTTCCCCAATAACAATGAGAAATTTTAAGAAACTAAACAAGTTTCACTACAATTCGAATTTATCTTAAATGTTTCGTTATCACTGACCCAGTGATAACAGAATGCCAGCGCGAAGCTTCAGGAGAAATAATTCCACACGTTTACATACTGTATGATCAGTACTGTACTCTCTTTCCCCAATAACAATGAGAAATTTTAAGAAACTAAACAAGTTTCACTACAATTCGAATTTATCTTAAATGTTTCGTTATCACTGACCCAGTGATAACAGAATGCCAGCGCGAAGCTTCAGGAGAAATAATTCCACACGTTTACATACTGTATGATCAGTACTGTACTCTCTTTCCCCAATAACAATGAGAAATTTTAAGAAACTAAACAAGTTTCACTACAATTCGAATTTATCTTAAATGTTTCGTTATCACTGACCCAGTGATAACAGAATGCCAGCGCGAAGCTTCAGGAGAAATAATTCCACACGTTTACATACTGTATGATCAGTACTGTACTCTCTTTCCCCAATAACAATGAGAAATTTTAAGAAACTAAACAAGTTTCACTACAATTCGAATTTATCTTAAATGTTTCGTTATCACTGACCCAGTGATAACAGAATGCCAGCGTGAAGCTTCAGGAGAAATAATTCCGCACGTTTACATACTGTATGATCAGTACTGTACTCTCTTTCCCCAATAACAATGAGAAATTTTAAGAGACTAAACAAGTTTCACTACAATTCGAATTTATCTTAAATGTTTCGTTATCACTGACCCAGTGATAACAGAATGCCAGCGTGAAGCTTCAGGAGAAATCAAAAGAAATCATTGCTACTGCCTAACCTTACAGATATTCGCGGACGGTAAGGTACAGATAGTGCCGAACGAGACCTTCAGAAGACACACACTTATTACATAAAAACAATTATTATAACGTGTGGTGAGAAAAGGTCAACACGGAAGACAAAGGTAATTGCAAATCGCTGGAGTTGAGAGGGAGAGATTCCAACGAAAACAGTTCAAAGAACATGAAAAAACTAGAAAACACCAGAGCGTAACTGCTTGCGGGCTTAACCACAGTACGCGCGGACCTGTGAAGTCTGGAACAGCCTCGGTTGTTGACGCGTGATAACTGTCACGTAATTTGTCTTTCATCTCAAAGTATCAGCAATACGTACGCACAAACACACACACTACAACTGGACTCTGCTGGGATAACGGAGAAACGTGTAGAATGTTGTGTAATCGCGTAACAATAGTATGAGTATAGTCCATGAGATCACCCAATATCAGTTAAAGTGGTTGGAACATTGTAAACCGAATGGATGACTGCCGCATCCACAAACAACTATTGGACTATAACCCGAAAGGACGGAGACGTTCGGCACGTCCGAAGATCCGCTGGAGTGATTAGCTGTACCTGTAGTATATCTGCATGGGTCAGGAACAAACCGTTTTTGGTGTAATCCATGCTGAAGACGATGATGTCATAATTCCACACGTTTACATACTGTATGATCAGTACTGTACTCTCTTTCCCCAATAACAATGAGAAATTTTAAGAAACTAAACAAGTTTCACTACAATTCGAATTTATCTTAAATGTTTCGTTATCACTGACCCAGTGATAACAGAATGCCAGCGCGAAGCTTCAGGAGAAATAATTCCACACGTTTACATACTGTATGATCAGTACTGTACTCTCTTTCCCCAATAACAATGAGAAATTTTAAGAAACTAAACAAGTTTCACTACAATTCGAATTTATCTTAAATGTTTCGTTATCACTGACCCAGTGATAACAGAATGCCAGCGCGAAGCTTCAGGAGAAATAATTCCACACGTTTACATACTGTATGATCAGTACTGTACTCTCTTTCCCCAATAACAATGAGAAATTTTAAGAAACTAAACAAGTTTCACTACAATTCGAATTTATCTTAAATGTTTCGTTATCACTGACCCAGTGATAACAGAATGCCAGCGCGAAGCTTCAGGAGAAATAATTCCACACGTTTACATACTGTATGATCAGTACTGTACTCTCTTTCCCCAATAACAATGAGAAATTTTAAGAAACTAAACAAGTTTCACTACAATTCGAATTTATCTTAAATGTTTCGTTATCACTGACCCAGTGATAACAGAATGCCAGCGCGAAGCTTCAGGAGAAATAATTCCACACGTTTACATACTGTATGATCAGTACTGTACTCTCTTTCCCCAATAACAATGAGAAATTTTAAGAAACTAAACAAGTTTCACTACAATTCGAATTTATCTTAAATGTTTCGTTATCACTGACCCAGTGATAACAGAATGCCAGCGTGAAGCTTCAGGAGAAATAATTCCGCACGTTTACATACTGTATGATCAGTACTGTACTCTCTTTCCCCAATAACAATGAGAAATTTTAAGAGACTAAACAAGTTTCACTACAATTCGAATTTATCTTAAATGTTTCGTTATCACTGACCCAGTGATAACAGAATGCCAGCGTGAAGCTTCAGGAGAAATCAAAAGAAATCATTGCTACTGCCTAACCTTACAGATATTCGCGGACGGTAAGGTACAGATAGTGCCGAACGAGACCTTCAGAAGACACACACTTATTACATAAAAACAATTATTATAACGTGTGGTGAGAAAAGGTCAACACGGAAGACAAAGGTAATTGCAAATCGCTGGAGTTGAGAGGGAGAGATTCCAACGAAAACAGTTCAAAGAACATGAAAAAACTATAAGAAATAGTTCTGCAATAATACTCACATCATCGTCTTCAGCATGGATTACACCAAAAACGGTTTGTTCCTGACCCATGCAGATATACTACAGGTACAGCTAATCACTCCAGCGGTTCTTCGGACGTGCCGAACGTCTCCGTCGTTTCGGGTTATAGTTCAATAGTTGTTTGTGGATGCGGCAGTCATCCATTCGGTTTAAAATGTTCCAACCACTTTAACTGATATTGGGTGATCTCATGGACTATACTCATACTATTGTTACGCGATTACACAACATTCTACACGTTTCTCGGTTATCCCAGCAGAGTCCAGCTCACTCGACTATCTCGGATGCAACCGACATCTCTTATGTAAAGAACACAGAGTTTATTACCAAAACTGATAAGCACCACGCCATACGTGGCGCAACTTAAATGGTATCACACCGCCTTACTTCGAGTTGGTTGCTTTTTCAGTGGTCTGTACAAAAGCCGAGTATTAGTGGAACGCCAGTTCTGTCACAAAAAGTGAGACATGTATAATAACGGGCTAGTATATGCCTTACTCGATTTTACTTCCATGTTCCTTAAGGAAATGCAAAGTATGGTGATGGCAAAAAAAAATAGTGTTCGAGATTATTGCAGATTCTGATTGTACGACACTCAAAACATGAAAAAAAGTCATTTATCGAAAAGTGTCTGTGTGTGTGTCTGTAGATTTTTTTCTATGGCAAACGATAACAGCCGCAAATTCAAACAGAATCAACTACTCTTTTGCATACAGCCCTGAATTATAGAGTTCTCAAGAACTACTGTTTTTGGTGAAGATCGGTTAAAGGAAAGGGGTAGTTTACCTGCAACATTTTATATTTTAACAAGGGTATTTTCTATTGCAAACGATAAGAGCCGCAAATTCAAACAGAATCAAATAATGTTTTGCATACAGCCCTGAATTGTAGAGGACTGAAGGTCTATTGATTTTGGTGAAGATCGGTTTAGAGAAAGGGGTAGTTTACCTGCAACTTTTTTTTTATGCGGGTTTCACAAAAAGGGAGTATTTTTTCAAAGGCGTATTGCTTTCCGTGTGTACTTTCAGTTTGCATGTTAACCTACCAACGTCAAATTTTTGCGTCACAGGCACACATCAGAGCTATATTTTTGCTATAAACCTTTTTCGTAAAAAAATATGACAATGAAAATCGATTGAAATCGTCAACAAGCTATTTTATAACATACACAAATAAATATTTATTACTTTTATTACCTAATTAAATTTGCCGGCACTGCAGGCCACGCAGCTGGAGTACCTGGACTTATCAGCTGGGACTAAGGTTGCCACATCAAAAATCAGAAAAGCCTAACATAGCTGTTGATTTAGCCGGACATTTTATCCGAAAAGCCGGACAGCAGTTTTTTACATTATAAGCAGCATTTATTATGTTCGTTGGATAATAGGTGCTTGCGTGTGTGTGTGTGTGTGTGTGTGTGTGTGTGTGTGTGTGTGTGTGTGTGTGTGTGTGTGTGTGTGTGTGTGTGTGTGTGTGTGTGTGTGTGTGTGTGTGTGTGTGTGTGTGTGTGTGTGTGTGTGTGTGTGTGTGTGTGTGTGTGTGTGTGTGCCTGCTACATATTAAAAAAATGAAACGACTTCAGCTTGTTTCATACATAAGATAGCTTTAATGTCATTACACATATAAACATAATAAGACGTATGAATTAAAAAGAAAGACAACCTCTGTAATCGTCATTATTAAAGTAATCATTACGAATAACAGTTTCTTATCGGACAGGTTAGACAGGAAAAGACAAAATACAACAGGTGGAGTTGTTTAACTATCTTGGAAGCTTGATAAGTGAAGATTTGTCCTGGACTCGTGAAATTAGAGCAAGAATTGCTATAGCGAAAGGGGCATTTAATGAGAAGAAAAGACTGCTGTTTAGCAAAATTAATAAAAATTTAAGGAAAAGGTTGGCCAAATGTTATGTGTGGAGCGTTACTTTATACGGTGCAGAGACATGGACACTGAGGAAGGAGGATGAGAAAAGATTTGAAGCATCTGAGATGTGGGTTTGGCGAGCAATGGAAAAAGTGAGGTGGGTTGATAAAGTAAGGAATGATGAAGTTTTAAGAAGAATAGGGGAAGAGAGAAGAATCCTGAAGGTAATAGAAAATAGGAAAAGGAATTGGTTAGGCCATTGTTTAAAAGAGACTGCTTGCTTACAACTGCCATGGAGGGTGTCATAGAAGGAGAAAAACGAAGAGGCCGTAGAAGAATGAAACTACTGTCGGATTTTTTATTATGGATACTCGAGTTTAAGCGTTAATTACAAGTGAACCTGTAGGTCTACTTATAAACTAGTTACATCAAATTTTTGCGCATTTAATTTTGCGTTGATCTGTGTAAGAAACATATTTTTTGAAGGTTGATTTAAATTTTTTTTCGCGGTTAGAGTAAAAAAAAGTCCATGTTTTTTTGTGTTTTTCAAGAAACCGCTCTCTTTGAAATTATATAAATTAAAAACCCTTGGTCCAATCATAACTAAATTTTTATACAGTATGGGCACAAGTGATTTCAATACACTACTTAAGTTACAAAATTGTTTTTTGATCCAAAAAAAAAGTTATCAGTTTTGTGAAACAACTTTTTCTCGGTACAGGATAGTCGTACAAAGGCAGACTTGGTCTTGTTTTAAAGCTCTTGATCGTGGTTATCAAAATCCACAACTGCTGCAAACATACATTGAGATGCCGATTTTATACAGAGTGATATTCATGCAAGGGTGTGTGTGCGCTGGACCGTGTGTAAGCGGGCCTTCCGGCGTCGAAAGCGGGTGCCGTGTTGCCACGTTCGATCACCGCGGCCGCTTCACTGCAGTTGAACAGTCGCTGTTTGGATAATTTTAACACCTTATTAATGTTATAACATTGTTTTCTATTATCCATTTCCCATCACCTTTTCTCATGAGGGCCGTGTGGTAAGCGGGACATACGGCAATGAAGGCGGGTGCGGTGTGTCCGCGATGATTCACCCCAGACCCGGACTTTGCCCTGGCTTTTGTAGCCTACCCCCAGACACGTATGATTTGCTCGTTAAAAATGATTCATTTGAACATTGGTCAGTCTGAGTCATCAGTTCTTTAAATCTGCTTCGTCTGCATGCCACTTGTCATTCTGGCTGTGTTGGTCGTTGTGTTTATATCACGTCAAGATGCCTCCGAGACCTCCGCTCTCAGAGGGTGAAGTTGCGATGATTTTAAGTGCTATATGTTTTTTTAAGAGTGAAGGAGAAAAGGTTGGCGACAAGAGGTTTCCTGTACCAGAAAGTATCACAGTGTCTTGGAGTATTCTTAGCGTCTGTGAAGAGAGTGAGTGCCTCTACCAACGAGAACGAAGAAAATACGTCACCTGGATCAAGAAAGAAGCAGTGTCAGGCGAGGACGTCCGAAAATCCAACTTGATGACTTCACTTTGGGCACAATACGGAGGAGCATACATGATTTTTACATAAACAAGATTTTTCCCACAATCAAAAACCTCCACACGAAACTTGTTGAAAATATGGCAGATTTTCCTGAGATGTTAAGATCTACTCTCTTGAAGATTGTTAAAAGCTTGGGATTTAGATATAAGAAGCTTAATAAGAAGCCAGTCCTGATGGAATCTGTGACACTTGCTGCGTCCCGGCATACCTTCCTGAGAAAAATGAGAGAGCTACGTTCCCAGGGGTACAAGATATTCTTTACAGACGAGACCTGGTGCGGACAGAACCACAGGATGAGGTACGAGTGGCAAGAAAACGTGCTGGATGCATTAGAAAATAATTTTGACAACTATGATCAATACAGAGGACACATTCAGCAGATTTATGGATGGCGAGGAGGATTCAAGACACCGTCTGGTGATGGGAAATGGATAATAGAAAACATAATGTTATAACATTAATAAGGTGTTAAAATTATCCAAACAGCAACTGTTCAACTGCAGTGAAGCGGCCGGGGTGATCGAACGTGGCAACACGGCACCCGCTTTCGACGCCGGAAGGCCCGCTTACACACACCCTTGCATGAATATCACTCTGTATAAAATCGGCATCTCAATGTATGTTTGCAGCAGTTGTGGATTTTGATAACCACGATCAAGAGCTTTAAAACAAGACCAAGTCTGCCTTTGTACGACTATCCTGTACCGAGAAAAAGTTGTTTCACAAAACTGATAACAACTTTTTTTTGGATCAAAAAACGATTTTGTAACTTAAGTAATGTATTGAAAACACTTGTGCCCATACTGTATAAAAATTTAGTTATGATTGGACCAAGGGTTTTTAATTTATATAATTTCAAATAGAGCGGTTTCTTGAAAAACACAAAAAAACATGGACTTTTTTTACTCTAACCGCGAAAAAAAATTTTAATCAACCTTCAAAAAATATGTTTCTTACACAGATCAACGCAAAATTAAATGCGCAAAATTTTGATGTAACTAGTTTATAAGTAGACCTACAGGTTCACTTGTAATTAACGCTTAAACTCGAGTATCCATAATAAAAAATCCGACAGTAATAGATAGCATTAAAATCAGAGGGTGTTACGAAGAAAGGAAAAGACTGGCATGCAATAGGACAGCTTGGAGAGTTTTTACCAATTGAAGACCTGCCTTAGGGCAGAACACCAAATAATAATAGGACAAGTTCTAAAGTTTAAAGAGACCACAAACACAACGCTGACGTAGAGATAAATGTAGCGCAACAAGATGTTTACATTTTCTTAGAAATCGAAACAATGACTAACCCTAGTGTTGACACTGCTCTGCTCTTTATTCACGAGTAGTCTACGGCGGCCTCTTTGATTTGATGATACCGGTTCGCCAACCGTTTTTTATCAGTGTCCATGTCTCGCCTCCATAAGTACCAACAACCGGTCTTATATGTAACACACAGGCCGCATTGAAAACATACTTGCTTATAAAAGGATTAACGTCAGCAGAAATGAAAACCGAGTTGAATTCCACTTTGGAAGACTCATTGCCATCGTTTTCAGCAGTCAAGAAATAGGAAGCTGGTGATTTCAAAACTGGTTCGATTTGTGACGATGAACGTTCAGGCACATGGAAAATATCCGCATAAGCTTGGTGATATTGCGAGCATCTCAGTAGATCGTGTCCGCAACATGTTACACGAACACTTGCATATAAAAAAGATTTCAGCGCGATTGGTATCGTGTTTACCAATAGTCTATCAGAAAGATAGACGATTTGATCAGTTCAGACAGTGACGATTTGTCACTGTTGACGAAATATGGATTCACCACTACACATACATACATACATCCATACAGCCTCGGCGCTACAGCCCAGTCCGGACCCTGGCCTCCAAAAGAAATCTTCCCCACTGGTCTCTACTCCCGGCCAATGTCCACCAGTTTGCTGCACCCAGCCTCACTGCCTCCTTACCAACCTGGTCCAGCCATCTTGTACGCGGTCTTCCCTTCCTTCTCCTTCCCATCGGCAAATAATTCATCACTCTTTTTGGGATTCTATCCTCCGCCATTCTCTGCACATGACCAGCCCAACGCAATCTGTTAATTTGTATGAGTTGCACGATCGGAAGATCTTTAAACCTTTCGTACAACTCTCGATTATGCAGTCGCCTCCAAATGTTGTTTTCCCTCACAGGGCCATAGATTCTCCTCAGTACCCTCCTCTCAAAAACGGATAGTCTCTGCTCATCTAGTTTTTTTAACACCCAGCATTCCGAGCCATACATCAGGACTGGTCTAATCAAGGTCTTGAATAGGGAGGCTTTTGTATCTTTAGTTATTAATTTTGATTTAAAATGTTTCACCAGTCCGTAGTAACACCTATTAGCAGATAATATTCGTTTTTCAATATCTCTAGAGGAGTCATTTCCAGAGTCCACATATGACCCGAGATATGGAAAACCCTGAACCTTTTCAAATTCATAATCGTTAATGCGCAGGGACAGGGCACGAGTGTTGGCACCTACAACCATATATTTGGTTTTGCTTTGGTTTATAACCAAGCCCATAGCCTTAGCGGACAACTTCAGTTCCTGAAAGGCTTCCTTTAAGCCAGATTCAGACCTACTTATGACGTCAATGTCATCGGCATAGGCCAGAAGCTGTACCTCCTTGTGAAATATGTGTCCGCTAGTTTGAATTCCTGAATCCCTGATGACCTTTTCTAGAGCTATGTTGAACAACAGACACGCTAAGGCATCTCCTTGTTTCAGCCCATTCAATGTTTTTAAGGAGTTAGGTAGATTTGATTGTATTCTGATTTGGCACTTAGAATTGGACATAACTACTCCAACCATACGCACCAACTTAGATGGTATATTCAACTCCTTCATAGCTCTATATAGCATTTTCCGGTTGATTGAATCATATGCCGACTGGAAATCCACAAAGAGATGGTGAGTGGGCACTCAATATTCCAACGTTTTTTCCAGGATTTGCCTTAGTGTAAATATTTGGTCTGTTGTTGACCTATTCCTAGTGAATCCACACTGATATTCTTTCATGTTTTCCTCAGCGTAGGGAAGCAGCCTAGAAAATATGATGTTGGACAATACCTTATATGCTGTATTAAGTAGAGAGATGCCCCTATAATTTTTACATATGAGCGGATCACCCTTTTTATGTATTAAACACACCACCCCATTGTTCCACTCATCAGGCATTACCTCCTCCAGCCATATTCGCCCTATAAGATGGGCAAATTCCTTTATGAAATCTCCTCCTGCGCTCTTTAATAGTTCCCCTGGTAAACCATCGGAACCTGCTGCCTTGCTATTTTTAAGCTTTTCTAGAGCTTCATACACCTCGTCATAGGATGGCACCAACTCCTCTCTATCATCCTCGAATTCTCCTACTTCCTCTTCATTCTCAGATGCCTCCATCGAAGCCTCCCCAACTGAGCCTAGCAACTCTTCGAAGTGTTCTGTCCATCTCCTGATTACGCCAGCATTATCACTCACAAGGCCACCATTATTATCCCTACAGGCATTTGTTCTAGGCTGAAATTCCTGTCTCATATCATTCACCTTCCTGTACATATCTCGGCTCAGCCTTTTCCTCTTATATTCCTCTATCTTTTTCATCTGTCTCATCATATACTCCCTCTTTTTTCCTCTATGAATCTTCTTTTCCCTCCGCCTGGCCTTCCTGTATTCCTCTTGAACAGCCCTAGTGCATTTCCTTTGGATCATAAATTTGTATGTCTTGTTTTTGAAGTCAGTTGCCTCTTCACGCTCCTTATCAAACCACTCATCTCGCCCATGTCACTTCTTCAAACCAACGATTTCTTCTCCCGTGGTCACTAAAATGTTTTTTAGATTAAGCCAGTGGTTTTCTATATCTTGTTCCTCACGGCATTCAAGTCTCCACTGTCTAATTTTCTCATTAGTAACTTCCTCGAACCTCCGTTTTATTTCTTCTTCCTTTAGTATTTCTGTATTGTATCTAACAGTCTTTATTTCTTTTTCATTTCTATTATTGGAGATTCTAGCTCTCAGTTTTGCAACTACGAGATAGTGATCGCTATCCATGTTGGCACTTCTATAAACTCTAACGTCTTGTAAGTCTGACTTATGGCGGCCATCCAATAGGACATGATCTATTTGATTGACCGTTCTCCCGTCTGGAGAGATCCATGTGCCCTTATGTATGTCTTTGTGGTCGAAGAAAGTCCCTCCTATGATCATATTTTGACCAACTGCAAAGTTCAATAGTCGGAAACAACTGTCTGAGTGTTCAGAGTGTAAACTATACTTTCCTATATTACTACAGACATGGCTGCTTCCCACTTTGGCATTTAAGTCACCTATGATTATGTTTATGTCATGTCTAGGGCTGCTAGCATACGCATTGTCCAGCAAGTCATAAAAATCATCTTTCTCCTCCTCAGGCTTATCATCAGTTGGGGCATGCACGTTTATTATAGTATAATTAAAGAAGATTCCCCTAAGTCTTATTTTACACATTCTAGGTGTAAGGGGTTTAAAATCAATGATATTTCCTTTCATTCTACGGCTTACCAAGAAGCCAGTTCCAAGCACATGGTCCCGGTTCTGACAGCTGTAATACACCGAGTAGTCCCTTCGATCCATGATTCCAGCACCAGTCCACCTCATCTCCTGCATAGCCAAAACATCTATCTTATATTTGAGAACCTCTCCTATTAACATCTTCAAGGCTCCAGGTCTGTATAAGGAACGCAAGTTCCATGTCGCAAGTTTAAAATCTTTGTCCCTTTTCCACGATCCAGTCCCAATTCCATTAATCCGTCCGGCTTTTCCTTTTTCTCTTGGTTTCATAACAATCTTATTTTATGGGGTGGGTTGTTAACCCTACGCCCAACCCCCAACACTAAACATAGGACCAGGGGTTTTATGTTTAGAGTTCCCGTCTCTTAGATGAGTTGCCTTCACTGAGCTAACGAGTCTCATCCACCCGTCCGCAGTAGACCATACTCACTAGATCTATGGGCGCCGCCGTTGACATTTTTATGTTCTTCCGCCGCCAACCCCGCCATGCATCCTGCTGCCGACACACTACATCTTGGTAAGCCGGGTCCCTGATTACCTCAGGGCCACCTTCACCACTACACACGTGAGGTAAAAACAGAAGCTCAGACAGTGGGTGGAACGGGGCTGGACTACTTAAAAGAAGGCGGAAAATGACAGTGTGTTTTTTCAGGATTCACAGGGTGTGGTGCTCAAAGACTATTAAGAAAAAGCCAAAACCATAAGCGGAAAGTATTGTATAGCGTTGCTGGAACAACTGTACGAGGCTGTTACGGCAAAACATCCGCATTTAGCAAAGACTAATTGCTTTTCTACGAAGACAGTGTACTTCCTCACGCTTGGTTAAAGCTTTCATTCAGTCGTACAGCTTCATAAATTGCACTAAGAATTGTTGCAACACATAATTTCTGCGCAGAAGACAAATACTATGACATTTATGGCACAATACTCCTTGTGATCTAAGACTCTGTTGGATAATAATAATAGTATAAACTAGGTGTCACACTTCCGTTACCTTCGTTGTGACATCACTAATGACTTATGATAGTGATCGTAAGTTGGCTAAGTTTGAGTCTATATGTGGAATAGTTCATCAAGCGTTATCGACGAAAGCAAAGAAAAACTTAAACTAAATTTTATAACGCAGTGGCAGTGCCAGTGTTGTACAGTCTGAAACTTGGGTTCCGGGGAAGAAAACATCTGAGTAGGATACAGCGATGGGATATGACATTCTTGCGATCAGTTAAAGGCTGCACATGAAGAGATAGACTCTACAGTGAAGACGTTCGCAAAGACTTAAACATTTTTTAAATCCAAGATAGTGTTGCAGAAAACAAAGAGATGGATTGCTCATTAGGATGCCGGGATGGCAGGTTGCCTACGGAAGTTTGGCAATACAGGACTATTGGACAAAGACGTGTAGGAAGAACTAGGGACCTCAGGACCGGGACAGGTCATTCGCCTAATCCCTGATGGAAGAAAAAGAAGAAGATTACTGCCACACGCGACGAACTCGCCAGGTTTATCCCATGGAGACTTATTCTGTTCTCGAATTTTAAGAAAAACATTCCCTTCAAATATGGAGGTCATCGCTGTGACAAACGGATATTTTGCAGAGTTGGTCAGACCGTATTATAATGCAGACATAAAGAAGTTAAAATAACGTCCGGTCTAAGGGTATTGAGTTGAAAAATACAAAAACTTAAAAAAAAATTGTTAAAAATCGTGTTTTCTTTGTCAGTCCAAGAAGTTGTGGTGTTATCCTCGTTGACTGTACTCGTATACCTAAAAAGATATGTGAATATCACCCAAAGAGTCGAATACTTAGGGGTAGAAGTCTAAACGTAAACGTGGCGAAAGAGAACAAACAAAGCCATCTGCCTTTCTCGTCTTGCGATTCCACATTCAATTTGTTCCATACGGCCTTCTTTCTAATTGTGTTCTCTTTTGCATGTGCATTAATTGTTCTGAGATATCTATGATCTGACGTAATGTCTTAGTTCCTGATGGCTGGTAGGCAGCGTTACCAGGTCAATCATATCTCTTTTTCCCACACTGTTACTCAAAACGTCCCCACTTTAACATAAAAATAACTGCCAAAAATATGTGCGTATTATGCAAAGCATAATATTTTAAAGAATGTGAGTATATTCCAAGGTTTTAAATACTCTTACACGAATAATGTAAATATTAAAAAACATTTTTAAATTTGATAAAAAATACTCACCTGCTGAGAGGTCGAGATGAATACTTTTAAAATTCTTCTCTTGAACTTAGTTCATTTTTAACCTACTATATTTACACAGGTTTCCAATAGTCCAATTTATAAAAAACAATTTTCAATCAGTGACACCTATTTTTAGTATATATACATATAGTTGCTATGTTTGACTAGTAGGCCTATTGCACCATTTATAGTGAAATCGAAGAATGATTTAGTTCGTTTGCTTAAGGCACTTTATGTATGTAATAGAAAGACTTTCAGTACCTAATTTATTCAGATTTTGTTTTTATTAAGGATGATGACACTAAAATTCGACTCCACGCACTCAACATTAAATTATGAAGTAAATATGCCACAAAATTATTTAGAGTAGGAAAAGCTCGAGTGTTATCCCTTTCTTTGTATTTCTCATTTCCTCCAAAAACTTAACAAACATTCACCGGCATGTGTACTCAAATTTTTGTATTCGTAAGGACACTCCATTCCCTGTCAAGGTCTACAAAGTGTATTTTAAATGGTTTTCTCAACGGCTGCTGTTGCTGAAGCCAACGACTGAACGTCTATTTCTTTGTCTTTCTGCCAAGAAATTCCGGACAGTTGATACTTTAAACGTAGTAACTGCTAAAAGGAAATCCCCACCCAATTCCCCACATTGGATTTTGATCCTTCAGATTTAGCCCAATCCCCACACGTGTCATCCCCGCCGGTAGGATCAAAGTATTATGGAAGCGGAAGCGTTTAAATGGGTTTTTGTTGTCACGTCTCTGTGTGTCAGGCCGACAACTTTTCGAACTTTCGTATTTTTGGATGACTTGTCCATTTTTTCTGTAGTTTTATATTTGTTCATTTATAGGTACTTTGTGTTTGTAACTCCTCCCTCAAGGCCCCTACACACCTTCCAATCCAATCCGATCCCATGTCCTAAATGTAGGATGAAAATAGCGAATTGTATAGTGTGTAGGACGATCGTCCTTACAAAAAAGTTGGAATCCGATTTAGGAAGGTCGGGCGGTCCCCCCCCCCATCCGACTTAGGACAGATCCCCTCCACCTTCCATCCTAGATCGTATAGTGTGTAGCGCAGTCGGGCGTCGGTTCCGATTAGCTGTTTCTTTTCTTTTCAGCTGACTGCAAGTTGTTGAACGTGTTTTTCATTTTGTTTTGAGTATATAGTGAGTAAAATGGCTGAAGACGAATGTAGAAATATTTTATTGAACTCGCAAAATGGTATTACGTTTTTCTATGAACGGCTTTACAATTCTCAGCAATTTCATAAAACACTGTTCATTCGTTCGTAAAAAAATTCGGAAATCGTCTGAGTTCAATTGCTTCAACAATATCGAATGGGTAAATTTCTTTCTTTCCTTTAAACACTTTTTTGCCCAAAATTTGCTTTCTGGTGGGGGCTTTTGGAGGATCAACAGTGTTGTAAGAGCAACCCCGATTTTTTTTAATTTTTCGACAAAAACGGTGCCATTACGGGGGTGTGACCTGGTCGGGAATCCCAATAGTACTGACTAAAATGACGAGATCGGAGAAAGAAATTGGACAGTATGGATAGCGATCTCCTATCCTAAATTGGAGATCGGATCGGATTGGATTGGAAGGTGTGTGGGGGCCTTTAACCGATACTACTCTTCCTATCCATTATTGTTCATCCTGCTATATTTCAAGCAGAATGATCACTGTTGCACACCACTATATAAAAATATCCCGATAATCACAAGCAGTGATCATTCTGCTTGTGATTTCAACCACTAACACAAATTTCTTCATTAAACGCCTGCTATATTTCTTAGAAACCTCATTTCCGCTGTTTGTATTCTTTCTTTTGCTTCTGTTACAATTATTGCATCACTTTCATACACTACGAGGGCCATTTGAAAAGTTCGTGGAGCAACAACTGTAACTTAGCGGTAAAACTAAAATTTTTCGTGTCCTGCAATATTTGTATTTTATATGAAGTCCTGTTAATTTCCAAATCTATCTATCAATTTATTCATTGTTTAGAACCTGTTCAAAATTGACGTGTCATGCGTGTTTTGAAAAACGGAGAAAATCAAACATCGTGGTCTGATTCTTTGTTAAAAATTCTTTAGCGCCAACGAAAATTCAAAACAAAATTGTAAATGTATCAGGAGATGCTGCGACTTCAAAACCAGCGGTTTGTAAGTAGGCACTTGAGTTTAAACGTGGTTGTACGAGCATTGAAAACGTGGTCGCACTGGACGCCCAAAAAATCCAACAACTCGAGATGCGGCAGCCATCTTGCACAACGCTTTTTCACACCAAGTGCTTAAGTTAAGTATGGGCACACGCTCATATGGCATGCCTATGATTTCAGCTACGTCATCCATTCCTCAGTCTGCGGTCATCCATCACCCCATGAAATTTTTTTAATAATGTCATTTTTTGTTGCACTCTTTGGACGTCACGCTGCTTCAGACTTGTACGACCACGTTTAAACTCGAATGTGCCCCCATTTACCGTAGCATCTCCTGTAACACATTTTCAATTTCGTTTTGATTTTCCATTGGCACTAAAACGTTTTTAACAGAATTCATCACAACACATGTTTGATATTTACCGTTTTTCAAAACATGCATGACACGTCAATTTTAAACAGCATCTAAACAATGAACAAATTGATAGATAGTTTGGAAATCAACAGGAGTTCACATAAAATACAAATCTTGCAGCACACGAAAAATTTTAGTTTTACCGCTAAGTTACATTTGTCGCTCCGCGAACTTTTCAAAAGACCCTCGTAGACACGGGATGTCCTTAGATCAAAGTCGAGACCAAATGAACAGAATGCGTCGATGACAATTGTGTACCGAAACAGTTGCGTCACTACAAAGTTGAATGTGAGACGTCAACTGAAGTAGAACAGCTCCATTGAACGAAACCGGTAAAGAACAAGACAATACACTTTGTTGAAGCACATTTCAAAGGCTGTAAACTAATGTACGATAAAGTTTACTCTTTTATACCTTTGTCATAGTCTAGAGTCGGACTAATGCTTCTTAAGCCGTATGACGGGCACGCAGAACGATGTGGCCAGTACTACGCAAAGAACAAGACAATACACTTTGTTGAAGCACATTTCAAAGGCTGTAAACTAATGTACGATACAGTTTTCTCTTTTATACCTTTGTCATAGTCTAGAGTCGGACTATGCTTCTTAAGCCGTATGACAGGCACGCAGAACGATGTGGACAGTACTACGCAAAGAACAAGACAATACACTTTGTTGAAGCACATTTCAAAGGCTGTAAACTAATGTACGATAAAGTTTACTCTTTTATACCTTTGTCATAGTCTAGAGTCGGACTAATTCTTCTTAAGCCGTATGACAGGCACGCAGAACGATGTGGCCAGCACTACGCCCATACCGCATTCAACAGCAAACTTGTACCAAATAACAAAAGCAAAATGAAAGCGAACAGAGATCGATTATAAAATGCAGCCCAAGAACTGGCTGCATCCGGCCAGTATAAACATAATAAAAAATATCAAAGAGAAGAACGACGATAAACTTCAAATTTTCACTGACGGCAGTAAAAATGAACACGGAGTCGATGCAGGTGTTGGCATATTCATTGAAAAAGATTTAATAGGAAAACTAATGCTCAAACTCGATAACAGATGCTCAAATAATCAAGCTAAATAACTTGCAATTATAACGGCATTAGAAGAGATTCAAGGAGACTTATAACGTATAAAAGAAGTAAACCCAAAGAAAGCCAACAATACATACGGACAGCAGAATACCAATAGATTCAATTAACAATCCCAGCAATCACACCTACCTTATAGAGGAAATAACGAAAGCCACAGCGATGCTAAATAGCAATAACTGGAGATAAACTTCAAATGGATCAAGGCTCATGTAGGAGTTTATTGTAACGAACTGGCAGACCGGCCAGCAAAAGCAGCAGCACGGAATAATGAACTGGAAATCTCTTTTGATAAAATACCCAAAAGTGCAGTGATTCAAGAATTAACCGAAGAAGCTACACATAAGTGGGAAAACGAATGGAAGGAAACAACGAAACGTACAGTAACTAAAATGTTCTTCCCTAATATCAAAGACAGATTACAAACAAAACTCAGAATGACTCCCAACTTCACGGAAATAGTGACTGGTCACGGAAAAACGAAATCTTACCTTCACCGCTTCCAGATAATAAACGACCCAATGTGCCGGTGCAATGAAGGAGAACAAACAGTGGATCACATAATATATGAGTGTGGGATATTAAAAAATCAGAGACAAAATTTAATCAATAGTGTAAAAAAGTCGGGAACTTGGTCACCTACAAAAGAAGATATTATAAAGAAACATCTGAAAGAATTCAAAACATTTATTAGTGCAATTGAGTTCTAATAAGTTATTTTATTGTAAATAATCAAATATACTCACACAAAAGGATTGCGAAATATGTTATGTAATACGTATTTGTAATTACTTGATGTAAGTACTGTGTATAAAAACATTGTTATTCAAATAAGGAAAGTCTTAGCATGTAGTATTACACAATTGTAATGGAGCAAGCCGTAACATAAACCAAAAAAAATACCGCTTTAAACGTCCCAGCTAGGACCAGACGTCCGACTTTTTACAGTTTAGTCAGGCTAAAAATAAGCATATCCAGGCAGTCCGAACTTTGTTAGGCTTTTTGTCTGACAAATTTGTACGTAGTATTATGATAAACATACAGCACATTATTTAAACCTGAAAAATGTTCTAGATCTGACAAAATTTACGTAGATTTTTATTTCCTTTCGTTTTAGTATGTTTAGGCCTTTTATGATAATACTGTTAATCTGCGTTATCAGTTATCACCAAAGCCTCCGCTCTCATTTACGCGACCTGCTATCGCCAAATCAAAGAGGCAGACGTAGACTACTCGTGAATTAAGAGCCTAGCAGTGTCAACACTAGCCATGGTTTCGATTTCTAAGAAAATGTAAACATTTTGTTGCGCTAATTTATCTTTACGTCGGCGTTGTGTTTGTGGTCTCTTTAAAACTTCAGACCCTGTCCGATAAAAAACTGTTATTCCTAATGATTTTTTTTATAATGATGATTACAGAGCTTGTCTTTCTTTTTAATTCGTATTTCTTATTGTGTTTGTATGTGTAATGATAATAAACCTATTTTATGTATGAAACAAGCTGATTTCGTTTTACTGTTTAATATGTAGTAGGCGTGTAGGCCTATATATGCTGATTTTTAATGTAAAAAACTGTTGTCCGGCCTTTCGGGATTTGTAAGAAAATGTAAACGTCTTTTTGCTCAACATTTATCTCTATATCTGCAGAAAAAAAAGATTATATTTATTTAATAATAAAAGAATGCAGTTACTTCGATTTCAATGATGCATACAGAGCTTGTCTTCCTTTTTAATTCATAAGTCTTATTACGTTCGTGTGTGTAATGATAAACGTGTCGTTTTATTTTTACTTCCATGCTCCATAAGGAAATGGAAGTATGGTCATGGCAAAAAAAATCGTGTTCGAGATAACGGCAGATTCTGATTGTACTACCCTCAAAACATGAAGAAAAGTCATTTTTCGAAGTGTGTGTGTGTGTGTGTGTGTGTGTGTGTGTGTGTGTGTGTGTGTGTGTGTGTGTGTGTGTGTGTGTGTGTGTGTGTGTGTGTGTGTGTGTGTGTGTGTGTGTGTGTGATATTTTCTATGGCAAACGATAACAGCCGTAAATTCAAACAGAATCAAATAATTTTTGTATACAGCCCTGAATTGTAGAGGACTCAAGGGCTATTGTTTTTGGTGAAGATCGGTTAAGGGAAAGGGGTAGTTTACCTGCAACGTTTTACGTTTTAACAAGAGTAAATTGCTTAATTTTGATAAATAAAGTATCCTGAAAAGAAGGTCATAATAATCCACTGTAGAAAGGTGGATGAAATATCTATAAATGAAAAGGGTAGTTGAAGGGGGAGGGGTCATTTTTTTAATAAATTAAAATGGTTGATGATGGAGGAAGTAAATTTCAACAATTTTATATGTGTAATACGTTAATGACAACAAAGAAGTAGTTTCCATGGAAACATTTCATTTAACTAACAAAATTCTATATTTTTCATTTTAATTTAAATCAAGTATGAGTGAAAATATATCGTTCCTGGCAGGCAAGCATATCTCAGTTATGTAATGTTTACTATTCCAAAGTTTTATTATTGTGATTACCGCAATAAAAAGGCCGGCAGGACACACACACACACACACACACACACAATTCGCGTTATTTCTGGCCTCAATCATGTTTATTTCCTTATGTTTGCACGCTTTTAAATGAAAAGTGCCGAAACCCACACCAACACAACGCGTGCAAGCAGTGCTGTGCTGTTGTATTAAAGCAATTAATACAATTTGTGTACTTATTTCTATTATGATATGAGAATTATAAACTAATATGTGCATGTGTGTATTATAACACGTCGTAATTGTCAGGTATAATTAATAAATAATTTTCAATTACAAGCTTCACTTTGTATGTCAAATATATAACAATATTTACGAAATTAAAAATATAAAATTTAAGTTGGTGACTCCTAATTTTTTGTTGATATCATTGGAGTATCGTTGGTTGTAAGCCTCACGTATGGAATGGTTTTAATTAAAGGTGTAGTCTTATTGAGTAACACTTCCCGTGGTACGCGTCAATGAATGTAGTTGTTAAAATAATTAGATACTTCAAATGGTTGATGAACGAATTGAGACATTATCGTTCCTAAATTTATAGTTCATTTATAAATAACTAGCGAGTACCCGGCATGCGTTGCAATGCCACTCAAAGAAAGAAAGTGTTTGTATATATATATAATATATAAAGACTTCGTTCGCGTGGTCTTCAATTTAATGCGATAATATATTTAGAACAGAATCTATTCCATTGGGTTGCCATAGTAACCAGATCTAATAAGTTAGTTTTTTAAGACTCCAAAGGACCCCCCAGAGAATCGTATCGAAAAAAAAAACACCTGTCCTATGTTGGTTCTCCCGTTGCGTAAAATATTTGTGCCAAGTTTGGTTGAAATCGGTCCAGTGGTTTAGGAGGAGATGTGGAAGACCCCAAAGAACCCCCAAAAGAACCCCATCGAAAAAACACCTATCCTGTTGGTTCTCCCTTTGCGTAAAATATTTGTGCCAAGTTTGGTTGAAATCGGTCCAGTGGTTTAGGAGGAGATGTGGAAGACCCCAAAGGACCCCCCGAAGTATCATATCGAAAAAACACATATCCTATGTTGGTTCTCCCGTTGCGTAAAATATTTGTGCCAAGTTTGGTTGAAATCGGTCCAGTGGTTTAGGAGGAGATGTGGAAGACCCCAAAGAACCCCCAAAAGAACCCCATTGAAAAAACACCTATCCTATGTTGGTTCTCCCTTTGCGTAAAATATTTGTGCCAAGTTTGGTTGAAATCGGTCCAGTGGTTTAGGAGGAGATGTGAAAGACCCAAAAGGACCCCCGAAGGATCATATCGAAAAAACACATATCCTATGTTGGTTCTCCCGTTGCGTAAAATATTTGTGCCAAGTTTGGTTGAAATCGGTCCAGTGGTTTAGGAGGAGATGTGGAAGACCCCTAAGGACCCCGTCGAAAAAAACACCTATCCTATGTTGGTTCTCCCGTTGCGTAAAATATTTGTGCCAAGTTTGGTTGAAATCGGTCCAGTGGTTTAGGAGAAGATGTGGAAGACCCCAAAGGACCCCATCGAAAAAACACCTACCATATGTTGGTTCTCCCGTTGCATAAAATATTTGTGCCAAGTTTGGTTGAAATCGGTCCAGTGGTTTAGGAGGAGATGTGGAAGACCCCAAGAACCCCCCAAAGGGCCCCATTGAAAAAAATTCATAAACCTTCGCGGGCGTGCGCACAACAACTCACCGAAGTTTCATCGCAATCGGATGAATGGTATAGGAACGCATACGGGACAAAGAAAGAAACAAACATTCATTTTTATAGATATAGATTGCACTTGACTTCTTCTTAACCTTGATCTAATTACTTACCTAACATTAATTCAAAACCCCTCAGTTCTGCGGGCAATGGGTGCTACAAACTGACTTCGTATGTAAACATAACCTTAACTCAAACCACTAAAATCATGCTGACTAAAGAAAATAATTCCATACTCCATTAATGTTGCTTAAATTCACTTTATTCATCGTATAATTCTTATTCTTTATCCCTTTTAAACTATTTAATTTGTTTATCGTTATTTTAAAACAACAGGTTATGTTGGTTGAAATTCATATCTCAGGGTTGGCAATACGGTTTCATAAACCGTGTAGTGAACAAATTATCTAAGTTATTTAACTATAATTCGGGTTCTTTTAATTGCAGAATACGTAACAAAAATGTCGGTTACTATAAAGTAACTAGTTTACTATAAATATAAAAACATCGTAATAGGAGAGTGATTACATAAAACATAACAATATCTTAACCTAATATAACACAGTTCGTCTGACCACTAACGTCAATTGTGTAGGTTAGCGTATGGCTGATAGGTTACATAATTTTAACCTCAACTTCAAATAAATTACATTTAACAAGTGAAAAGTTACAGTATTAATAGTGTTTGTTGATTGGGTAGTGTTAGAAATAGTTCATATATGTTCAATAGGTTATAATTGCATTATAGTATAGTAGGATTATTCGAGTTAGTAAATTATAATAATCACTATACTTTCCTTAATTCCTTATATATATTTTTATATTCACTGTTAACCTTTTAATTTACATTCATTGCTTTAATAAACACAACACTTCACAAACACTCGTTGCTCACGGTTGAGTCACTTCGCGTTGTTAAGGTTATAACGCCTTTGTTTACTTCCGGAACCGCACTAGGTTAGAGGTTCCTGGTAAATTATCTTGTCGCGGAGCCGGTGTTCTTTACTGCACGAAAACTGATGAAGAACTCCCTTAGTTTTGCGCGTCTCTCTCGCTGTTCTCGCTTGAGCCTTCGGGGGGGGGGGGGGGGGTCTCGATATAAGAGTTTTGATTGGTTGTAATGCAAATTCCTTTATTAAATCATCACTCCCGCGTTAACAAAACGATTTAATTCTGTTTTAAGCGTGGGTTTTTGGGAACGAGATTATCAAACCGACGCCAATCTTTCGAACAAAATTTATGCAAATAATTTACAATTGATCTATCTTTCCTATGCTACTGGTGATTACAAATATAATGTTACCATCACGTGGCATTTGTTCTGCTAAACAATTTGACACCTCACAAGGCATAATTCTGTCTAATGATAACAAAGATAATATATTTTTAGCTTATGGCCTAGTACAATATTTTGTTTAAATATGTCCTTTTGATACATTATTGACATGTTGCTATTATACATATTGTGTACAACTAATACAAAGTCTTCTGATGTTATTATTTAGCATTATAAACATCCAATTTTGAATAAAACACAGAATCTGTCTCTAGGCTCCCTAATGCCTATTGTACCATGTCCTAGTTTTGCTTCATACAATACAATTATTAAATTCTAAGGGTTTATAACACTTGATACTTAACCCTAATGAACAATACCAACTTTTGGTTAACATCTTATTGCTCAAGACATGCCTTTTTCCTTGTATATTATCAATAATATAAGTTGAGTTCTTGTACAAGTAGGCAGCTTGTTAATTATTCTTATTACGATATTCTACACATTTTATACTCCTCATATCTTACTCCTAATTACACATCTTATTTCCTTCTACGTTTTACAATTGCTTGTATTATTTTTACATCCTTATTATCTGGTTAATTTACTAATGAAACATGCATCTTGGTGCAACAAGTCATTCTCATTAAATATATTATTAATGGCCCATTATCAATGATAGTTATTATTTATTTTACTGACCAATAGTCAGTTCACTTATCACTTGTTATATTAATAGTATTTATCTTAACTTATTATTGGTATTTCTGTTGTTTTTTAATGTACCAGTTTGGTCCTTTATACCCTATCACATTTCATGTTAATATACAATAATACAATAATTGCAACATCCTTGTGACCTAATCTTTGTTTTAGAATGGTCTATTTGTTTTCTAGTTTCATTTAGATATAATATATAATAGGTTTATAGTATATTTGCTACATATTTTGTGTTTACAAGTGTGATTTCAGATTTTGTTAGGTTAGGTTGTCATATTTACCTTCACTGACTAAATTTAGTTCACATTCTTTGTCTTTATCATTTGTTTTGATCACTTATTACTATTTATTAATAGTACTCTTTATTACTTGTAGTCAGTTTATGGAGTTAATGTAGTTAGAAGAGGCATAAATGAAAAGCTCCCACCTGTAAGTATGTAGCGACGAACTAAGTTGAAACAGGATAAACTGTGGACGAGCAGAGGTTCCAAAAATTGTCCATGGACTATGGTGAATGCTTACTGGAAGTCGTTCCTGGTCTTTCTGGATCTTTCGGTATATTTTGGTTCTTCCGAATTCTTGGTCTGACGGCTTCGGGGAGCGCCTTAATGTAGAACCGCTCTGCTGGTGGTCACAGATGTTCGCATGACCACCAATCTTCCCCCTTTTTCCTGGCTGAGGCAGGGACTCTGAACGTCTTGAAGAGTCTACTCACGCACGAAAGAATTCAGACACACATAACCTCGGCCGTCAGACCAACGGGAATGTCCTGGTTGAAGGCTTGCTGAGAAATGAGACAAACAATGGTGTGTAGGTCGTACCTGCCTGCCTAAAACAAACCTGTCCCAGTTTGTCAAAAATAAAGCCTTTGGCTAACCTAACTGCGAACAAAAACACAGGGAACAGCTGACCACAGCGACTGGTCGCTAAGTCGCGTCGCCGCCGCTTCGACAATGGCACTAGCAGGCACTGCTGCCAACCGTGTTGGTAGCCCTGAACCACTCTACACGCGCCGGGAAAATTCAAAGTCCCGCCACACGATGAAGACGCTAACGCTGTAAATTCTTCAATCGCGGAAAACATCCAGAAGGCAAGAAGAACAGAGAATCTAGGAAAACAAGCCAAGCAAATGAAAGCAATTTCTGAGAAGTCACATCCGCCAGCGAAAATTGGAGACATCGTTACCAAAGCTATTCCCGACTTTGACAGACCCAAAGGAGATCTTAAAAATATTATTGTGGAGTAGTTCTTCAGATAAATGAAGATGGATTTTATTACAAAATTGGTACCAAACATGGCGTTTTACAGATGCAGGTAAGTAAGCCCAGACACTTTTAAGTTTTGACTAAAATCTGTTTATAGTGTTTGAGGTAAAATGTGTGAATTCTTGAGGCATCAAAAACTAAAAACATAGTTCACAATTTAAAGAATAAACCAGGCTTGGAATGTTAACAAAGTTTGTGCCCCTTCCCAAAAGAAAACTAAGGTAAAAAAGTCAATGCTTAAAAAACTGATTAAAGTTGAAATAAAATTAACTGAGGTCGTGATCTAATGCCTTTATGTAAATCGGACGTTTCGGCAATACCCACGACTGCCATCTTCACTGTGTGGTATTTCCGTTTACGCTTTTTGGCACCAGGTTAAAAAAATCAAAATCAATATAAAATCGATCGTTATTGATAAAAAAATTAACAAAAAATAGAAGTTACAAAAACAGAGTTGTTGTCGGTTTGCCTGGGATATCACACGGACAAGTAAACAATAATACAGAAAACCACCCCGCCACCCGGCCTTTCCCAAGGTGACTGGTTTGTCCAAACAAAGTCAGTGAGACGGTAACAACAAGGAAAAGCCATCCATTATATATCTGTCGACGGATTAAGAATACCTGGAACAAACTTTCTCCAGCAACTTAAAAACAATTTTGGCTATTCATTCTGGGCAGCCAGAATGTAACTCCGTAATTATTTTAATCGTTAGCAAAGAATTTAGCGATTGATGCTTAAAGTTAACCGTTTTAAGATTTAACCATTCAGTTAAAAAATTAACCAATTTAATCGTTAATCCCAAGTCCGATTAAAACCTATGTTCGCCATTAAATTAAAGGCAGTTTTAACCCATATATGTTCATTTGTCAAAACACTGTTACTTTACGGTTGACGTTTTGTAGTATTTCTTGTACTTGTAATAACGACAAAGTGACACGCTTAACGATTTTCTGCTTTATTTCGTTCAAACCGTCAGCGAGCTCTGTAGCTCAGGGTGTTTGCTAATCTGCTCTGACCTTTTGTGGCTTCGTAAATCCTCGGAATTGCTAATCTACTCTGACCTTTTGTGGTTTCGTAAATCATCTGCATTGCTTATCTACTCTGACCTTTTCTGGCTTTATAAATCGTCGGTATTGCTAGTCTACTCTGACCTTTTGTGGCTTCGTAAATCATCGGTATTGCTAGTCTACTCTGACCTTTTCTGGCTTCGTAGATCATCGGTATTGCTAGTCTACTCTGACCTTTTCTGGCTTCGTAAATCATCGGTATTGCTAGTCTACTCTGACCTTTTCTGGCTTCGTAGATCATCGGTATTGCTAGTCTACTCTGACCTTTTCTGGCTTCGCAAATCATCGGTATTGCTAGTCTACTCTGACCTTTTCTGGCTTCGTAGATCATCGGTATTGCTAGTCTACTCTGACCTTTTCTGGTTTCGTAAATCATCGGTATTGCTAATGTAGTCTGACCTTTTCTGGCTTCGTAAATCGTCGGTTTTTAATTTAAATCTTAGGCTGTCACGGCCGGTGCTATTAATATTAGATACCGGGCTGTTAGGCCGTCCTCGGTAGCTGTTACAATTTCTTCTAGACGTTTCGGCCACGCCGCCGGAGGCCATCATCAGTGGAATCAAAAATAGTAACGTTCGACGCAGATAACATGGGCCGAGCACTACCTCTGACCATTGCTTGTTTCCCTCGTCAGAGGTCCCCTGTCATCTGTGCCGAACGTTATTATCCTTCGGTCTCCGAAAGAGTGCCCGAAACGTCTAGAAGAAATTATAACAGCAATCGACCGACCACGGCCTAATAACTCGGCATTTAATATTCATCGGTATTTTTATCTGACTGTTTTGAACTTTCATAAACCGAATTCGATATCTGCGCTCAAAAATTTCTACACGAGGAGAAACTTAATGGGGACTGTGAAATTTCAATGAGAACTGCAGCCATCAAACACTCTATTGGTGCGGGACAAGGTTTTGTCAGGTGCAGCTGTACCAAAAACTATTCAACGAACAGATACGTCTGTGCTGATAGAAATCTATACTTTATAATTCAAATGTCATCAGAGCTCACTGTGCAACAACAAATAAAAATATATCTGAGGCCGTGTAACAACAAATAAATGTAAGAGGCATACGCTAAGTCGAAATTTAATTTTTCGTCCATTGAAACATTTAGACTAGAAAATATCAGTTTATACTTTCGTTATCACTTTCGACTAGGCTCGACCAGTTTGTTTCTATTCAGTAAAGGGCGACTATAGACCATACTGGTTCAGACTAGGAAATATTAGTTTATCCTGGGAGTTTCGTTTTATTTTTATGATAAACTACTTAAGACTAGGTCAAACCGGTTGATCCTATCGCGCTTCGGATAAAGTAGGAATAACTAATTTGTCCTGAAATCTGGTTTGGCCAGTAATATATGCAAGTACATAAATTGTATACATTATAATTATAATGATAGAAAGTTAAAACTGTTGCTGAAACCTTGTAAAAACAAAAAATATATTCTTTTTTTTTAATATAAAGTATTATTTATTTTGTGTGGTGGTTTACCGTGGTCAAAATATAGGAAGCGGAATGGAGTCGGTTACTGATAAGGCATGACTCAACGATACTGCATTACGTTGATGTTATCTACTGACTATAGACAGTTTCATGAAGGATAAACAAAGTACAGAGCTTACCTATAAAATATCCCTTTTATGTTATTATTTGTTTATAACTAAATAGTAACAAGCAGTCAGATTTATTTGTTATGTGTAAGCAAATATCCATGGTCATGTTTAATGTCTGAACGAATCTTCTTCTTTCTCTTTTCCCGTGTATAGAGATTGGATGGATCCTGTATTCGTCTTCTGTCTAAGTTTGTCCCTTTTGCTATTGTTACGACGGTCTAACTGACCGTCGTGTGGTACAGTGCAAAAACAAAATACAAGACACCAATGAAGTCACTAAAAACCAGCTTCACGTATCACAATTAACAGTGTGTAATCAACACGTTATTCAAGAAGATTATACTAGTACAATAATTCAAGTTAATTTGTCCACGCCGATAACAATGTCAACCAATAGAGTTCCGCACAATAATCACGTTTCACCAACAACCACTTGAACGCACAGAGCAATCGCCTGACATAAACTGAAACTAAACGGCAAGTGTGGGCTGTTTATAGTGTGCAGGGTTCCATAATATGCGTCCTTAACAAGCACTTGAAAATTCTAGAGGATACTTCAGTGCGGCCGTGGCAGAAACACGCACCGTTGGGCTAGTTGAGAAGCTTGTCGAACAACACTATCGAATGTACGAGATTGTTCCGTATTACATAACACTGTCTCGGTGGTTGACGCATGTTAAGTGTCACGTACGCACATACAACATTACAGCTGGGCTCTGCTGGGATAGTCTGTAATGGCCTAACACCATTTATGTCGCTTCCATGATATTTGCCAGACCCGTGATATTATTTTCCCATTGGATTGTAGGTCGCCCCATTGTATTCTTCCGTCTACTTCCAATGCAAACATTTTTGTTGGTATATCTGTCTGGTTGTTTTTCCTCTAGATGTCTGTAGAAGTTTCTTGTGTGGTTCGTAAGGATAACAGCCGCAAATTCAAACAGCATCAAATAATGTTTCGCATACAGCCCTAAATTGTAGAGTTCTCAAGACCTATTGTTTTTGGTGAAGATCGGTTAAGGGAAAGGGGTAGTTTACCTACAACGTTTTTTTAACAAGGGTATTTTCTATGGCAAACGACCGCAAATTCAAACAGAATCAAATAATTTTCTGCATACAGCCCTGATTTGTAGAGTACTCAAGACCTATTGTTTTTGGTGAAGATCGGTTGAGGGGAAGGGGTAGTTTACCTACAACGTTTTTTATCAAGCGTATTTTCTATGGCAAACGATAACAGCCGCAAATTCAAACAGAATCAAATAATATTTTGCATACGTCCCTGAATTGTAGAGGTCTCAAGGACTTACGATTTTGGTGAAGATCGGTTAAGGGGAAGGGGTAGTTTACCTGCAACCTTTTACGTTTTAACAAGAGTAAAGTACTTAAAAATTTATTTAAACTTTTTGAAACAATGGTAATTGTTAAAAATAAAATAATTTTGTTGCCAGGCAATAAAATTATAATTTTTTCATTTATGTATTTTTTTCTCAGTTATGTACTGTTTACGTTTCCATTTTATTATTATGACTACCGCAATGAAAAGGCAGGGAAGACACACACACACACAATTCGCGTTATTTCTGGCCTCATTCATGTTTATTTTCTTACATTTGCACGGTTTTTAAATGGAAAGTGCCGAACCCATACCAACATAACAAATGCAAGCCGAAAAGTGTCCAGCGTGTATAGCGATTTGCTTCCTGTGGATCGCTGGGCAGTGTAACTGCACGTGTTTACAGAGGAACGATTCATAGACAGACTTTTCGTCTTTAGGGAATGAACCCTAACCCTGCAAGATGCTGAGAGTCCATGAGTGACTTCGGAGCGCTCCTTCTTTTCCGCATGTTTGTTCTGTGAAACGTACACTGTAGATTCGCAGCTTTATTCTAAGCAACGCTCAATAGGAAATGTTGAAAATTTTTGTCCACGGTGTACCCTCATACACACTAAACCTGCTATGATGTTTTAATTACGGACATCATAATATTAAAACTTTGGAAACTTAAGCACTACTTAATGGAGATCAATCATTAACTTATACAAGCCATTAATTTTATGCATATTTTTTATATATATGTGTACAACGTTATCGGCAACAAAGAAGTAGTTTTTGTTAAAATTCCTTCCCGGGATATTTGGCCGTAGTCCAATGTTTTCTACAAAACCAGACGTTTCGGCAATGCCATCGACTTCCATCATCAGTGAAAATCGAGTGCGATAACGTGAGGTGGTATATGTTAGTGACCACAGTACTGTGGTTAAGGCTGAAGCAGTAAGTAGAAAGAAGTAGTTTCTATGGTAATATTTCATTTCGAAAATGATTTTAAATATAAATCTTAGAATATGGAAGTCATGTATGGTTCTCCATACCGATATTTTACTAGTTATTTAATTTTTTAGTTAATTTCTATTGGTAGTTTTTATTCTGTAATTACGTATTATCCTAATTATTTGTATTCCAGTATCCAGTAACGAGACTTGTTGAAATGGATACTTCTCCTTCAACTAGCAAAGACAGGAAAGTTATTCGTTGTCAAGCACGGGAAGTAATAATAAACAGTTTTTTGTTGTCCAGGATTAAAAAGATTCTTGCAATTAAATTAATACGAAGAACGCGTTCCTTTATGTAATGATAAACTGTAGATATAGTCGAGTGTAATTAAGGAGTGGAAGTGTGCTGTTTGCAAATTCCATTGCGATAAGAACGGCCAGAAAGTCTGTAGTTTTTTACGTCTCAGTAGTACACAACGACAGAGCCAAACAACACTCAGATATGTTTATAAAACATTCTGATATGTAACAGCAACAAATTCCGATACGTGTGAACAAGTAATACATATCATTTGCTTGATTTGTATAGTAATACAATTACAATATTATTATTGTTATTATTATTTGATTTACGTCGAAAACAATAAACGTATAATTCTTTTTTTAAAGCCAGCTGTGTGACTACACACACACACACACACACACACAGGTATAGAGATTCGTGGTGACACATTTACAAACAAACCTTAACAGTCGCGAGAGTTTGTTACTATTAGAAATAATCGATATCCATAGGTTGGCAGCACCGTCGCTGATAACAAGTCTCTTCCAGGGCCGGCGAGAGGGAGGGGCAGGGGGGCCAGAGCCCCGGGGCCCGGGGGCCCGAAGCGGGCCCAGCGCATAACGGCCTTTGTTCTGGCCATTTATTAACAGTGTAAAACCCATTTATTTATGATTAAAGTTAAGAATAACGAATTATAGGTTCAATTAATAAATCCTAAACCATTAACAATCCAACAGTAATGATTTTGGTAAGTTTTTCTTTGGGGGGGGCCAAAAATGTTTAGCCCCGGGGCCCGTGATCGCTCTCGCCGGCCCTGGTCTCTTCTCACATCTCACAGCGATTCCCTCCACATCGCCCTTCCCCTCTGACCGTAAGCGTTTCGCGCATTTCCATGCCCTTAACTTTCAATTTTGCTATACCGCGGAAATCACCCCCAAATTACAAAAAAATCGCCTTGAAATCCCCCCCCCAACATTTCAGTTGAGCGACTTGCACCAAGCTGTGGGCATCCCTGGTTTCACGACACCTTTTGAACACACCAACCGATTTTAATAAAACTTGGGATGCGTATCCATACTTATACCGCACACAATCCTATTGTTTTTGAGATTGATCTGCTCAAAAATATGTGGCTAAAAATGTGAGGGAATCAAAACTCTGGAAAAAATTGCAAAACCCACACGGGGTATCAAATTAAAGAGAATTTTAACCACAATCTGAATATAGTGTTAAGTTTAGGAAAATTTCAAAATTTTTGCACTGCAGGGTTCAAAAAAAGATCAAAAATTTTAAAAATTATGAAAAGCAGCAGTGTGTCAGACTAAAAAGAATTGAAATCCAAAACCGAATTAATCTAATTTTCAGAGTATACTGTATTATTGTGCACTCTACAATTGTTACATTACTAAAGAAACATAAGAGTAATCGGGATGTTTGTAATTCTTCTCATATCTGAAAATTATATATCGAAATATAATAATAATAATATCGAAATAATATTATACAATAATAAACGTACTTCGTTTAAAACAGTGAGCGAGTTCTGCAGCTGAAGAAGCATACTATTTTAATTCGATTTATATTCAATGGATTGGGCTGTATCGGAACACATCGGGAACATATCAAGTTGGCCCAATTATCCGAAATTTCTTAATAACGGAAAATCAAACATAACTCTTAACTAAAGTAATAAATATATAATATTATAATTATATTCATAATTGCTAACATTTTTCTCGTTATTTTATATTATTTTTAATAATAAACAAACTTTTAACAAGAATATATTTTATTTTGTAAATTATTTTAGATATGCACTTTTTATTGTAAATATCTTTAGTTATACCATATGCCCTTTCCATCTTATGAATCCTATCTTCTATAGCAGATTTTTCTAAGCCCTTCTCTTGAATTATTTCTCCTGGATATTTAAATTTTGAAACCCTCTCTATTCGACCGATATCTGTTACCAGACATTTTGGCGCATTTTTAGTAGATTATTTAAATAAATCACCTTGTATCCGTCGTGTGACTTCGTTGTACGTCGATTAAAATGACGCGTTTCGGAACATATGCTCCATCATCAGAATAAATCACTCTATTGAGGTCGTTAACAGTTGAAATCACATGTTACACATAATATAACTCACTCGCTTTCTAAATGGTGCACACCACAGCGAAGCCGATAGGACACTGAATTATTATCTGAGTGATTACGCCTAAGCAGGTTCAATGCTGTATCGTATAGCGGGTTGGATTTAAAATTTAAATGGTCATTCAATATGAAGTCTCGGCTGTTTATGTTATTATTTGCTTTGTATATTTCGAACTCTTCTATTGCGTCCATGTAACGGCCTTTGTTGCACACATGTAGAGGTATCAAATTAGATTTGAAATTGGTATAATTATGATTGTGTAAGATTAAGTGGCGGGCAAAGTTGGACTTGATATTATTTAACAGAGTGAGATTATTTAGGTGACGTTTTGGTGTGTGCTCTTTAAATCGTTTGAGGAAACCTCTCCCCGTTTGACCAATGTAAAAACTGTTGCAGTCGTTACATGATAATTTATATATGCCGGATTTCTTTTCTAAAGGTATGGGTTTTCTGTGACGTAGTATTTTTAATAGACTATTGTTTGTTTTGAAGGTAGCGGTAATATTCACTTTATTAAATGTGGAGGTTAGAATCTTTGGCATTATATTTGTGTATGTGGTAGAAATAAATGTTATTTTTGTATCCTTATCTACTGGCTGGGGGCTTGGATTTTCGAATTTTATGTTTCTTGATGAGATTATCAATTAACGTGTTTTTGTAACCATTAGCTAAGGCTATATGGTTAATGGTATTCAACTCCTCACGGTAATCATCATCACTGAGAGGCACTGCCAACAATCTGCGGACAAAGTAATTATAAGCTGCCAACTTTTGCGAAAAGGGATGATAAGAGTCAGCATGTATTGTCACATCAGTGGTGGTTGGTTTTCTATAAATATTAAATTTCAGTTTATCTATGTGTTTAATAACAGACAAATCTAAAAAATTTAATTTATTATCCACTTCGGTTTCCAGCGTGAATTGAATGTTCTTATTGATACTATTCATATAATGTTTTAGGTTTTCGATCTGTCGTACAGTACCATTGAAAATTAGAAAGGTATCGTCTACATAACGTCCATAAAATATTATATCATTTTTGTATTTGTTATGTGAGAGCAAATGAGAGTTTTCATAAAAATTGAAGTAAACGTCGGCCAATAGACCAGAGAGAGGTGAACAGATGGCCAATCCATCATCCTGAATGAAAAATTGGTTATTGAAAGCAAAGTAAGTTTGTTCTAAAATAGTTTCAAGTAAACCAATTAACTCGTTTATCGTCTGTAAATTTAATTTATTATTCTCTAATAAATTTTCTTTTAAGATATTTAGTGTTTCCTTTACTGGTATGTTGGTATACATATTGTTACAACACAAATAAGCCACCCAGTACCAGGGATAAAAAAAGATAATATTAAAAGTAAATATACTTCATATCAAATAAAATGATTAAATATAAATAAAATATAAAGACAGTGACACGACAAACGACGACATTACCCAACCCAAGTGATTGACCAAACAAACAGAAACTAACAAAGAAGGGAAGAAAAAACCAAAACCAAAGAAGAATAAAGACAATTGAAGGAAGTGAACGAATTCCTACAACTAAATAAAATCAAACCAAACGAGAAGGGGAGAACCGAATTAAAATGAAGCCAACTGAAAATGAAGAAGAAGGAGAAGAAGCAGAAGAATGAAGAGGAAACGAAGTGAAACCAAGAAATAAGAAACACCACATATAAAAGGGAGAAATGGTACACTCAAATATAAAATATTATAAATAAAACCAATAATATCCAATAATGGAAATAAATATTATTGTAAATGAAATAATTTATATACCTGTTTTAAACCAAAACAGTAAAGTAATCTAGTAAAGAAAAATACACTAACCCAAAAATTAGTTAGATATAGTAAAATCTATAGAAAAATATCATTAATACTGTGTATAATGTGTAATGAAAGAAATAGTGAGAAAGTGAGAAAGAGAAATAATTATAGGGATTACCCACTAAAAAACACTTAAAGTAAACAGATAAAAAGTGTAATAGTGAATGTGTAAATACCCTAAAATAGTGAGTGTATCAGTGATAAACACCAATTAATTAAAGGTGAAAGTGATAAGTGAAAAAAGATATTGTAAGTAATAAAAAAATAGTAATAGATAAGAAAACACTTAGTAAATCATTGATGAACCAATAAATGATTTAAGAGTGAGCTTATAAAAATTATATAGTTAAGGATAGTTAGAAATAGTATTTAAAGTAGAGATAAGTAAAGGATATGATGTTATTCAGGGGAGAAAGCCCATGTAAAAACAGTTTGTGTTAACATGGAATGGAGAAATGAATTAGTAATGAATTAAGAAATTAAGTATATAACTAATAAACACCCTTTGTTATAAGGGAAAATAAATCAAATAAGTTTGAAGGAAGTGATGATATTTCTCACTCAAGATAATAGCAAAAGAATGAAATGTATGTTAAATCAACAGTAACTAATAACTTGTAAAGAATTGTTCGTTTTAATGTAATGAATAGGATATGGCTGAAAGAAGCTTACAGTCCATAGGCCTAATTGTTATATTTTAAGTATTAAGATATAGAAAATAATCTTGACATGTAATCAGAACACAAACAAATTCAAGACACAGCAACCACTAAACAAATCAATTATAACAACAGGAAAACGATTTGTAATAAATGGAAAATTAATTAGAATATAATAAGTAAAAATAATCAATGGCTACTTAGGCCTAGAAAATGCCTAACTGCCAAAACCAATAATAACAAATTGCATAACATCCATAAGGAAATTTACAAATCTAAGGCAAGTAACTAGCCAATAATTATGTATAAATCATTTTAAAAGAAACATGTTATAATAAGAGATTAAATTAAAAGAATTATGTAATTATCAAATGTCAGAATAATTCGACAAAAATTAATATCTAATAGAACATGACCTTATGAGGTATTGTTTTAATCTTTGAAAGGAAATAAATACAATAGTGATAATATTTAATACCCAGAAAGGAAGACAGAAGAATAAAATCAATCAGAAAATATATAATAAATTTTGAATAAAAATTCAAATATAATAACAATGCTTTTAATCTCGGCCTTAACCAATCAAAGGGTTTCAGTTACCATAGAAACGGGCCTAATTGGTTACTAATTTTCCGTTAAAATTACTTACTTGAAAAAATGACGCTTGGGTAGTAGGGACGCAAGATTTAGTATGACCAAAATTTTATTTTAAAAAGTTTAAAAAACATTCAGAAGTAAACAACATGAACCAGTGACAACGAGATGAAGAGTTTCAACGATTAACAGATGTCCAGGAACCAAATAAACGAAAATTAAATAGCAGAAATTCCCAAGACAATTTAGAAGAAGATGCCAGCAGCCTAAGTCACTCCAAAATTGATGAATTTCCATTACCCCAGAACAACGACCTATCACAACCTTCTGAACTGATAAGTATCATTTAAATACAATAATCCCAGGAATAAAAGCACTTTATATATTTCTCATATCAATAAAAAACTCTCACTATAAAGTAAAAAATAATTTTCTTTCAAGGATTGAATAATATAAACTTACGAAAAAAAATTTTTAACTATAAAATAACGTCGCATTAATTTGCGAACTTTGTAACAACTATTACTACACTGCCGAACAATTTGTAAAAACACTTTATACTATATAAGTACGGATAAGGTACGGTAGTGTACTTTTTTAATGTAACCATATTTTATGTTTTCTTTATAATCCAAAGAACTCCAAATTTTGAGCGAGTTGATATATAGTGTACAAACAGACGCCATGTCGGCCTCAGTATAACTCGTTTCAAAATCAATTTCGTCAGCCTAGAGATTTATGTTTCATGTTTTAAGCCGGAGCAATTTTATTGAAAACTAACTTATAATATTTTTGTCACATTGATTAATGACCAAACCATAATTAAAGATACAGTACAAAGTATTACCATTGTTTTATTTCATAGGAAGTTGTATAATATATGTGTGTGTTAGCGATTTCACTGAGAAGACAACTAGCGCTCTTGCCATATGGGCAATACAGTAAGCTGTACAGAGGCGGGAATCATTCGAACGCTCCAGCTGTCAACGCTGATAACACCAATCTAACTTGTTAATTCACAGATTTAATTGTTTTCATTAAACAATTTGGCGCCACCCGGGATTCACGACCCCTATGAAATTACAGGTAAGGTTGTACTGATAATTGTGACAACGCTACAGACTTCGTTAGCAACTACCATTAAAGTAACGACAGGTGTGAGACGAACACACCACACTGACACTTTCTACACATAAAAAACAAGTGTACACATTTTACAGATACGACCGAGTCATTTTTACATCGTTACAATATTTACTATATCAAACGATGCTAACTTATAATTAGGTAGTAGATTGACATCTTTACATTTATTAATAAAATCCGTGTTGTTTATGACACTATGATTATTCTTTAAATTTATGTTTTCTTTGATTATTTTGACGAGTTTCTTAGCTGTTTTGTATGCGGGCGCTGTGGTAAAATTAACGAGTGGTCTGACCGGTATGTCGTGTTTATGAATTTTGGGTAGGCCAGTGAGTTCAGGAGCTTTTGCATTAATAGGCTTTAGGAAGCGACGTGTGCATTCGCTAAACAAATTTACGCATTTATTGATTTTGTTATTCAATGTCTTGACATACATATCAGTAGGATCAGATTTCAAGGTTCTAATATTGTTGTTTGAAATAAAGTCGTTTATTTTCGTTTTATACACATCGAAGTCCATGACAACAAGAGTATTCCCCATATCTGATTTAGTAATGAGAGCATTATTAGCAGATACTGCATTATTCTCCACTCACCATCTTCTTTAACCGGACTATAAACACGTTTTACGATCTTTCTTTCAAACCTTTCATAGTGTGTTTCTTGTTCCTTTTTTGTTAATGTCCATGTCCCGCGAACATAAGTAACAACCGGTCTGACAAGTGTCTTAAATGTTTTTATTTTTGTGTTACGATGATGAGTTTGTTTCTCAATAGTCTACTATTAGCGTAATACGCACTATCTCCTCTTTGTATCGTCATGTTTATAGACCTTCGTTTTCTCTCATGTTACCCAGGTACCTGAGCTTATTAACTGCATCAAATTAATCATCCTCTATGCCTTCATTCAGTGGCGTGGCGTGGATACATAACAGCTGTTGTCGGTTGTGACAGGCCACAAACATTTGACATGGGAAGAGTGCGGACACCACCAAAACTTGCATGCTTCTGCTGTTGTTTTAGAAAATCAATTTTCATTTTAACTTTATTTTTTATGTCACATATTACGCTTAACATAGTATTACATCTACTCCTTACTCTGAGAAAACTTATTTACAGTTTTTGGAATTTTTCTTATTTGCACTCAGTTTCGAATATACGTAACTTAAATTTATGTAAAAACTCTTCTTCTTCTTCTGATAGTTCCTATCCGTTTCGGATGTTGGTAATTATCAGCAGGCTATTTTAACTTTCTGCACTGCTGAAATAAGTCAGCCGTCTTTCTGACGGAATAAGTCAGTTGTATTCATGCCAAACCAGGTCCTTAAATCGCACACCCATGATATTCTCGGTCGCCCAACTCCTCTCTTTCCAAGTACTTTTCCCTGTAGAAAGCAGCCGTCGATATGGTCTAGACATCAATGTTAATAAAACGAAGCTAATAATTGTATGTAAGAACAAGTTCACAAACTGCACCCTTAATATAAACCAAAGGCCAGTTGAACTTGTAAGCCAATTTACATATCTTGGTACCAAGAGATTTCTTGAGAGTGTTCTCATTGTTCATAAACTATAGTACATAGTTAATGAACAATGGGACCACTCTCAATAAATAAAGAGCAGAATTGAAAAGGCAAGAGCAGTGTACACTAGGATGAGCAGTTTATTCAAAAGTTACGATTTAACAGTAAACACAAAGATGAGACTTCTACCCTGCTACGTATTCTCAGTCCTCTTCTACGGTGTAGAATCTTGCACTCTGATTGAAGCGACAAATAAGAAATGAAATAATTACTAATTATAACACAGATCTGAATTATTCATATTTCAGTTAAATAAAAATGTAGTACATTTAGAAACGTACACTGGAGTTATGTAACTACAAAAATGATTCCACAATGTTTACGTGTGAAAGGAGTTTTCAATCGCTAACAGACAATTCCTCTGATTCCGATAAGCTCTCTTGTTCTTGTCCAGGAAAAAAATCATCCGAACTGTCACAACTACTCTCTTCTCCAAGATGAATAACAAAGTGATCTACTATTATAACTACAATAGTTTCATTTACCGGATATCCTTCATCATTTCTTTCCACCTGTTTAAATGTTACACGTCTTTTCCCAAACGTTAGCTGTCACTGTTCAAATATTTTCTCCGCATAAGTTTTTGACGTTGTTTAATACTTCATACGGCGCGTTATTGAGCAGCATTCCGCTTAATTTCTGACCGCATCTAATCCTTTTACACGCGAGTGCATAAAAGGAGCCTTAGGTGAATTTTTTTCTTCTTTAAATGTGACCCAAACAAAAAATACTTAAATTGTTTAGAACAGTAACCTACTTGTATTTTTATTGCCTTATATGTAATATAATGTTTTGTTCAATGTCGTTTTCACTTGAAAATTGTTTTTAAGATTTCCATTTTAAGATTGAAAATGGTGTTTCAGTTTTCACTCAGTTTATTAGAGTGAAAATTACTAAATTAACTAAAACGTCAGTAGTAAAAATAATTCCAGATAATACTGAGCAATTAACCGAATAGTACATGTACTTATTTTTGTAAAATGCCATACTACACCTGATAATTAAAAAGAGTCAGCTACACTTGTATTCTTAGATTAAATTTTATTTAGTATATTTTCTTAGATCAAATTTAATTTTATGTAAGTGACTCATCTAATAGTTATTGCCAGCATTTCCTGTGGAGTAAATGCCAACTAAATCCTGTCTCATTTAAATCATTTCTGGCATTTACTGACCAACTCATCAAATGATCCCACAGACGTTTGAGAAAAATTAAAAAACGTCTCTCCGACTTCCCCTAATTTTCCATAGAGGTTATGGAATCCCCCGTCTACAAAACGACTACGATCGATGGGATGAACAGCCGTATTTTCCGTCGTTGTCGATTCGCGTAATACAACACGACCGCATCCATCTTAAAAGAGCAGTGCCAAATGAATGCGAGCGAACGTATACAGAGGTTGGCAGCACTCCTTGCTGCGCGGCAGAAAACCTTGTCGCGCGAGTACATAAAAGAGGCCTTAAGTTCTGTTCGCAGACGGTTTATTTCCCAATCTGAGTAATGTACACGCTGGTTTACCCAAGCTGGCTGGAATTTTTTTTTTAAATGGTCTTTTCCAGTAAAAAAAATCTCATGTCCATGGGCACGGTAAGTCTACAGCTGACTCTTTTACGTGGCGACCCTTTATAGCCTGTTTCACACGTTTTAAAACAGCCTTGTTTTTGACAGGCAGACAGCACGTCAGAGAGTGCCGCGATATCCTGCGAAACGCACCCGGTTACCGGGCCTCTTGTTAGTGTAAACAAAACTCGTGTTTTTTCGCACGCTTCATTTCTGTTTGACTTTTACCGACACCGACATTTTTCGTCAGATGAAACGCTACACGCTGATAAGTGTACCACTTCACAGAAGCCAGCGCTCCTTACTTCATCGGTCTTCCTTGCGATTTTACAATTCGTCCTTTCAAGACACGCCGCTGATAACGATTCTTTATAAACATTTCATGGGAATAGTACTTGTATAGCGCCGTGCACATTCCCGTAAACAATATGAAAGCTAATTTGTCAGCGGTCGTCCGTAGTTTGTAGAGGCACTACGGAACACTGAAAAACTGTTCTGTGCACGTGCGAAGTTAACGAAAGTTTAGTTAGTCTTGCGAGGGCCATCGTGCATCTCAGCGTCACTGTCAAAAATCTATCATCGGGTCTGTAGCCGTCGCGCGTCGCCAGGTTACCGATCTCACGACACCATTTGTTGTTTCTTGATATGGAAGTGATTAGTACCATTAAGGGGAAGCCGTCGGCGCACTATTTCGGCTATGCTTATCGAAAGCACAGGGAAAATGCATGCAAAAGCAATTACATCGTGGACACGTCTTAAAGAAAAATCACAAGACATGAAAAGTAAGAACGAAGTCGTATTAGAAGTCACCGCCCGTTAGTGTGGGCCGCCTCAAGAAGCTTCGCTAGATGTTAAGGAGCAAATATGCAAGGTACGCTATAATAAGTAATATATTTTATCTTTATAAGCGCGTTTATCCAATCTTCATTAATTTATTAATAATGTAAAACTTGGTCTGTTTAATTTTTTCGTAATTAACACCGACTATGTATTAAGCGATTTTCATTTGAGTATCATTAGTGGGGACAAGCCGGGAACAGTGAAAGCCACGTGAGAGGAAAATGGCTAGTGAAAATATTAGCAATATTAGCTTGTCCCCTGAATGACTGTCTACGTATGCGGGCGCTTATACGCATATATTGGTGCAGAGTATTAAAACTGTTTTCAGAATTCATTTCCAATGAATCATAGAGCTAAATATTTGCTCAGAACTACTGTGCGGGAGTCACCATGGCCCCCCACATCTTCCCTGGGGCCCCTATGCTAGACCACCTTCCGGGCCCGCCTTCACCATTCAAAACCGCTCTTCTAAAAATATATCCAACAATTTAAGTACTCCTGGGTAGTGCTTATCTATCGGTTTGACAGCTTTGATCCTCTCACTCCACCTTGTTTCGTAGAGGCTCTGTAGTGATAAAGGAGTGTGTTTTTTCAAAACATCCTAACGTGCAGGGCTGCTAGAGAAAAACGAGTAAAGACTTGCAATATTTCCGAAAAATGTCATCACATCTGCACTGAGTTTTGCAGCGTTAACACCCGCACGGTTCAAGGAATGCACCCCACATGGTGAAAATATTGCGGATTCGTTCTTTTCAAGAATTATATTTTCTACTCCTTAAATAGCTCCCCGCATATTTGGACCGTTATCGTAACCCTGAGAGCGACAATACTGTAGTGGATGTTAAGGCTATCTAAAGTTGAAACAATCTCGTTGCCAATCTCCTCTCCTGTTTTGCCGGTCTTAAAATACCGTGATCTTTTGTGCTTATACTGTACTAACCAATTTACTATATTTGTTGCTTTATCATTATTGACGTGATTTATTTAGATTGTTCATTATATATAAAAGAAAATAATAATATCTAAAACAACTTTTGACCACAAATTTACTTAAATCGGCCACATTTTTAAAGTCATGAATGTTGTTAATTTTGAATTTTTGTTTTCCATTGGCCCGGGCCCCTATGCCACGGCATACGCTGCCCCCTCCCCCTTGTCGGGGCCATGGGAGTCACTTTAACGGAATTTACTGGGTGTGTAATTGGTTCGAATACTAAAATGTCTGACAAAAGAGACTTTAACTTTACACCATAATAGTCGTTAAGGAAACCAGAGAACTTAGAATTAATTGGCGTAACATAAAAACAAGTTAATAATGGATGATTTTTTATAAAACTATATATAAGACTTAAAAACATTTTACCCACCTCTACACAATCTAAATTATAAACAATACCTGTAATTACAGATAAGACCAATATGTAATATCTTCAAATAAATACACCGCAAGTAGGTTTATTTTCACCTGACGCACGTTTCACAGAAATTATTCTGTATCTTCAGAGGTTTGTTTGAATTGTAATTGAACACACACGCGCGCGCGCGCGCGCGCAAACGTACACTGGATAACCTTTTATATTCTTCTTCTTCTATGGCGTCACAGTTGAAAGTCGAACCTTAGCCTCCATAATCATCCGCCTCCATCCTTTTTCCCTGTACTTGGCAATCGATGTCCATCGTTTTATTTTAAGTAAAGTATACCAGCATCCCTCGCCACTGCGTCAATCCAGCGTGTCTTGATCTTCCGACAGGCCTTCCACCCACGATTTGACTAAACAGTACCTGCCTAGGTAGTCGGTTGCCTTCCATCCTAATGATGTGTCCTGCCCATTGCACGATATACAGTCGGATGGTGGTGGCCAGATCATTGTCTTTATGCAGCTTGTATAGCTCCTCATTGTGACGCATTCTCCATATCCCATTGACTTGGATCGGTCCATATATTCTCCTCAAAAACTTTTATATTAGATAATTAAAAACGTATATAGGCTATATTCAATTATTAATAAAATAACGAAAATCCCGATTACGCTATTTTTTGTTTAGTAAAGTAATAATTGTAGATTATTTGTAGTATATTACTACTATTAGTAATTAACTAATTGTAGTATATTTGCTTTTACCCGAAACAACTGTCGGGTGTCGTTCGGCGAAAATCTGCCGCTGCTGTTTTCGTACACTCTGTCGCTGTTTGTGACCTGAAGAAGATCCCTGAGGGGTACGAAACGTTGCCGACGATGTCGAGAATTCGTAGCAACCGGCCACGGCCTCACAACCCGGTTGTAGGAATAATTTTGGAAACAATAATTGTAAAGCGATCAACAAGAAAAACGTTAAAGTTCGCCAACAATCGAATTTGTGTTAAAATTCCCATTAATCTGACACACGCCAAGAATTTTAGATATTTTCAAATTTTTGGGTCCTCTGGCCGAAACATTTTATAATTTCTAAACCTGCACACTATGCAGATTTTGCTTAAAACGCTCTTTCATTTCATGTCGCATACGGCATTTGAGACTTTATCACAACTTTACCCCACTTTATGGGCCCTGTCATTCCAAAATTTTTGAAATTTTTCAAAACTACCATTACATTCAAATTTCAGTTAAAAATCCCTTTATCTGATTACGCCGCATGGATGGTCGCGATTTTATCAAAATTTTCACTCACATCTTGCCCCGGCGTCTCAAAATTTTGAAATTTTAAAAAATGAAGCTACATTCACATTTTGGTTAAAATTTCTTTTAATTCGATACCCCAAATGGAATGTTTTTTTTTTCTCAAAACTTGACGTCCTCACATTTTGGCCTTCTGTCCCCAATATCCTTCTGTTTTTTGGGGAAATCAATAGGGTTCTGTAGGCTAAAAGTATGTACACGTATGCCAAAATCGGTTGGTGCGTTCAAAAGTTATCACGAGACATATCCCCAAACACACAGACAGACAAACGCCAAACGGTCGATTAAAAACTGAGAACTCTCATCGCTCGTTATCTACCAAATGACGTTTATCAATTTCCACAGTTCATATTATTTATTGCAGCTTTTTTATTACATTTTATAACACTGTATTCACTTTGTATGTTTGGTTTAAAAACTAAAGAAAGGAAACGGTTTGTAAGGTAGTCCCACTATACCCAACGTGCAATAATAAAATGATAAGCGTATACAAAACTGACTAAGGAAGGCAAAGGGCATTTTATTTACTCGGAGTGGCATTCCTAAAAAAGTGTCTTAAGAGGGTAAAACTAAAGGTAAACGAAATCTTTAGTTAATGTATTGTTGGCAAAAAAATTAATTGTACTTGTTTAGGCCTAGCATTTGTCAAATATCGGTATGAAGAACCATGACGTTCATGTTTTAAGATTTATATTTTAAATCATTTTCGAAATGAAATATTTCCATAGAAACTACTTCTTTCTTCAGCCTTAACCACAGTACTGTGGTCACTAACATATACCACCTGACGTTAGCACACTCGATTTTCACTGATGATGGCAGTCGATGGCACTGCCGTAACGTCTGGTTTTGCAGAAAAAATTGGACCACGGCCAAACAGCTCGGGAAGGACAACAAACTACTTCTTTCATCCCGATAACGTAGTACACAAATAAAAAGTTATCCCCTCCCTCTTCATCTACCATTTTCATTTATAGAAAACGTTGCAGGTAAACTACCCCTTTCCCTTAACCGATCTTCACCAAAATCAACAGAACTTGAGTCCTCTACAATTCAGGAACGTATGAAAAAATTATTTGATTCTGTGTGAATGTGCGGCAGTTATCGTTCAAACTACCCCTTTCTCTTAAACGATCTTCACTAAAATCAAAACGCCTTAAGTCTTCTACAATATAAGGATGTATGCAAAAAATTATTTAATTATGTTTGAATTTGCGGCAGTTATCGTTCGTCATAGAAAAAATTACCATTGTTAAAACATAAAACGTTGCAGGTAAACTACTCCTTTCCCTAAACCAGTCTTCACCAAAAACAACAGACCTTGAGTACTCTACAATTCAGGACTGTATGCAAAAAATTATTTGATTCCGTTTGAATTTGCGGCTGTTATCGTTTGCCATAGAAAAAATTCTACACACACATAGACAGACAGATAGACACACACACAGACACTTTTATAAAATTGACTTTTCTTCATGTTTTGAGGGTAGTACAATCAGAATCAGCCCTTATCTCGAACACGATTTTTTTCGCCATGACCATACTTTCATTTCCTTATGGAACATGAAAGTAAAATATCGGTATGGAAAACCATACATGACTTCCATGTTCTAAGATTTATATTTAAAATCATTTACGAAATGAAATGTTTCCATAGAAACTACTTCTTTCCACTTATTGCTTCAGCCTTAACCACAGTACTGTGGTCACTAACGTATACCACCACACGTTATCGCACTCGATTTTCACTGATGATGGCAGCCGACGGCACTGCCGAAGAGTCTGGTTTTGCAGAAAACATTGGACAACAGCCAAACAGCCCGGGAAGGAATTTTAACAACAAACTACTACTTTGTTGCCTTTAACGTAGTACACATATAAAAATTATCTCCTCCCCCTTCAACTATAATTTTCATTTATAGAAAATTACCCCCACCCCGTTCAACTAGCCTCTTCATTTATAGATATTTCATCTACGTTTCTACAGTGGATTATTAAGATCACCTTATCAGGATACTTTATTTACCAAAATTAAGTACTTTACTCTCGTTACAACAAAAAATGTTTCAGGTAAACTGCACTTTCCCCGTGACCGATCTTCACCAAAATCAAAAGGCCTTGAGTATTCTACAACTCAGGCATATATATGTAAAAAAATATTTGATTCTGTTTGAATGTGCGGGAGTTATCGCTCGTCATAAATTACCGTTGTTAAAACATAAAATGTTACAGGTAAACTACCCCTTTCCCTTAACCGATCCTCACCAAAAACAATAGATCTTGAGAACTCTACAATTCAGTACTTTACTCTCGTTATAACAAAAAATGTTTCAGGTAAACTGCCCTTTCCCCGTGACCGATCTTCACCAAAATCAAAAGGCCGTGAGTACTCTACAATTCAGAGATGCATGCAAAACATTATTTGATTCTGTTTGAATGTACGGCAGTTATCGTTCGTCATAGAAACAATTACTCTTGTTAAAACATAAAACGTGGCAGGTAAACTATCCCTTTCCCTTAACCGATCTTCACCAAAATCAATAGACCTTCATTCCTTTACAATTCAGGAACGTACACAAAAAAAAAATTTGATTCTGTTTGAATGTGCGGCAGTTATCGTTCGCCATAGAAAACATTACTCTTGTTGAAACATAAAATGTTGCAGGTAAACTACCCCTTCCCGTTAACCGATCTTCACCAAAAAACAAAAGGCCTTGAGGCTGCTATAATTGAGGGACGTATGCAAAAAATTATTTGTTTCTGTTTGAATATGCGGCAGTTATCGTTCGTCATAGAAAAAATTACCATTGTTAAAACATAAAACGTTGCAGGTAAACTACTCCTTTCCCTAAACCGGTCTTCACCAAAAACAACAGACCTTGAGTCCTCTACAATTCAGGACTGTATGTAAAAAATTATTTGATTCCGTTTGAATTTGCGGCTGTTATCGTTTGCCATAGAAAAAATTCTACACACACATAGACAGACAGATAGACAGACAGACAGATAGACAGACAGACAGATAGACACACACACACACACACACACACATTTTTATAAAATTGACTTTTCTTCATGTTTTGAGGGTAGTACAATCAGAATCAGCCCTTATCTCGAACACGATTTTTTTCGCCATGACCATACTTTCATTTCCTTATGGAACATGAAAGTAAAATATCGGTATGGAGAACCATACATGACTTCCATGTTCTAAGATTTATATTTAAAATCATTTACGAAATGAAATGTTTCCATAGAAACTACATCTTTCCACTTATTGCTTCAGCCTTAACCGCAGTACTGTGGTCACTAACGTATACCACCACACGTTATCGCACTCGATTTTCACTGATGATGGCAGCCGACGGCACTGCCGAAGAGTCTGGTTTTGCAGAAAACATTGGACAACAGCCAAACAGCCCGGGAAGGAATTTTAACAACAAACTACTACTTTGTTGCCTTTAACGTAGTACACATAAAAATTATCTCCTCCCCCTTCAACTATAATTTTCATTTATAGAAAATTACCCCCACCCCGTTCAACTAGCCTCTTCATTTATAGATATTTCATCTACGTTTCTACAGTGGATTATTAAGATCATCTTATCAGGATACTTTATTTACCAAAATTAAGTACTTTACTCTCGTTACAACAAAAAATGTTTCAGGTAAACTGCCCTTTCCCCGTGACCGATCTTCACCAAAATCAAAAGGCCTTGAGTATTCTACAACTCATGCATATATATGTAAAAAATTATTTGATTCTGTTTGAATTTACGGCAGTTATCGTTCGTCATGAAAAAATTTCTCTTGTTACAACATAAAATGTTGCTGGTAAACTACCCCTTTCCCTTAACCGTGTGACGATTTAAAGCCAATTTAAATAGCACAAAACAAAACAAAATATTTTTGTTTGAAATGACAAGTGAGAAAATAATCCACCCTCCCCTTTGTACAAAATTCCTGTACCTTCTTGTCAACCGCGAGTACGGACAAGCAAATCATAATCATAATGTTGTTGAGCTAATTAAAATAACCATCCTAATTATATAAAAAAGGACGTGATAATAATAAATAAAATATTGACTAAATAAAGAAGCTATAGTAGGATTAATAGTAGCAAGTAGAGGTAAACAATAATAATAAAAGTACGAACTATTTCTTCTCGCGGCGGAACTGCGCCAATCTCCCTACTCGGCCACAAAACCTTACCGACAGTCTCCTCTGAATCACGGCCAAGCCAACAGCCTTGTCATGTGTTGTGAAGACGAATACGTCTACATTGCAAAACTAGGTATCCGTTAATACGTGTTTCGTGGTTACACAACCCCCACATGTAGTTAAACGAAGTGAAATGTAAAAACAAAAGTTGCGTAGTTTAAATGTAAATAAAATAAGAAATAAAGGCATAGCCGACACATTTCTTCATGAAATGGTTTAATCGTTACGGTATATTCCATACCATATCATAAGGTAACATCAGTGCAGTTTAAACCAAAATGTAAAAGTGAACACGACCGACCGGAGTGAATCATCAACTACAACACTATGAGCTTCAGGTACCCAGAATCCGAGCCTCATGACTGCGCTAACTACTTAGAGTCGACCACTGAAATGGAGGAACACAAACTACAACTAAGATCATCCAGGAAAACCTACGGAAGAGGACCACCCGTGGACCAACATCATACCCAGGTGACATGGAAGCATAACTTCCGTGGTTATATTGTTCTCTAAGAACCCAGAGTAAAAAACAGTTTATTTTGTAAAGACTCATACAAATCATGTACATCATAAATTAATACTATGTACACTTTCTGTAACGAGATAAGAATAATCTGAAGATGGATACAGATATAATTAATTCAAAATTGAATCAAACTATTCTTCAAATAGTTTGCATAATGTCAAAGTACTTTTAAAATATAAAAAGAATTAGAACCCGGATCCGTGGTATTCTATGTAATATACAGTTGTATTGTTTTGAGCTCATCATAGTAACAGTTTAAAGAGAATAAGAGCATAAAATGCAGAATCTATCAGAATCTTTCATTTAATAACCATAAGAATCATTAAAGGTATTATTTTGGAATCTTTATTTTGGAAGCTGTAATAAAGAGATGTTTTTGCTAAACAGAAGAGAGTGAGTAAATTTACGTAACCTTAGTCAAACTCCTGATCTTTACAGGTTCCCAATTTGTTGGTAAGTAATTAGTACTAACAATGGCAGCCGGTTTAATTGACAGAGGCCAATTAAACTGGTTCCCTGTGTTATAATGTCTTAACAGGAGGAGACGTTATAACCGATCTTCACCAAAATCAACAGCCCTCGAGTACTCTACAATTTAGGGATGTATGCAAAAACTTATTTGATTACGTTTGAATTTACGGGAGTTATCGTTCGTCATAGAAAAAATTACCCTTGTTATCACATACAACGTTGCAGGTAAACTACACCTTTCTCTTGACTGATCTTCACCAAAATCAATAGGTCTTGAGTCCTCTACAATTCAGGGATGCATGCAAAACATTATATGATTCTGTTTGAATGTGCGGCAGTTATCGTTCGTCACAGAAAAAATTACCGTTGTTAAAACATAAAATGTTGCAGGTAAACTACCCCTTTCCCTTAACCGATCTTCATTAAAATCAACAGACTTTGAGTTCTCTATAGCTCAGGAAGGTATGCAAAACATTATTTGATTCTCTGATTACATTTACGGCAGTTATCATTCGTCATAGAAAACATTACCGATGTTAAAACACAAAACGTTGCAGGTAAACTACCCCTTTCCCTAACCCGATCTTCAACAAAAACCATAGGTCTTGAAAACTCTACAATTCAGGGCTCCATGCAAAACATTATTTGATTCTGTTAGAATTTGCGGCTGTTATCGTTTGCCATAGAAAATACCCTTGTTAAAACAAAAAACATTGCAGGTAAACTACCCCTTTCCCTTAACCGATCTTCACCAAAATGAACAGACTTTGAGTACATAACAATTCAGGACAGCATGCAAACAATTATTTGATTCTGTTTGAATTTACGGCAGTTATCGTTCGTCATAGAAAAAATTACCCTTGTTAAAACAAAATGTGGCAGGTAAACTACCCCTTTCCCTTAACCGATCTTCACCAAAAACAATAGATCTTGAGAACTCTACAATTCAGGTCTATATGCGAAACATTATTTGATTCTGTTTGAATTTGCGGCTGTTATCGTGTTTCCATTAATAAAAATTACCCTTGTTTAAACATAAAACGTTGCAGGTAAACTACCCCTTTCCCTTAACCGATATTCACCAAAAACAATAGGTCTTGAGAACTCTACAATTCAAGGCTGTATGCGAAACATTATTTGATTCTGTTTGAATTTGCGGTTGTTATCGTTTGCCATAGGAAAATATCGGAATGGAGAACCATACATGACTTCCATATTCTAAGATTTATATTTAAAATCATTTTCAGCCAAACAGCCAGGCTGTGTCTTACCTGCCTTTTTATTGCTGTATTAAATGAAAAATATTATATTACATTAAAATGAAAAAATTATAATTTTATTGCCTGGCAACAAAATTATTTTATTTTTAACAATTACCATTGTTTCAACAAGTTTAAATAAATTTTCAAGTACTTTACTCTTGTTAAAACGTATAAGGTTGCAGGTAAACTACCCCTTCCCCTTAACCGATCTTCACCAAAATCGAAAGTCATTGAGACCTCTACAATTCAGGGACGTATGCAAAAAATTATTTGATTCTGTTTGAATTTGCGGCTGTTATCGTTTGCCATAGAAAATACGCTTGATAAAAAAACGTTGCAGGTAAACTACCCCTTCCCCTTAACCGATCTTCACCAAAAACAATAGGTCTTGAGTACTCTACAAATCAGGACTGTATGCAAAACATTATTTGATTCTGTTTGAATTTGCGGCTGTTATCGTTTGCCATAGAAAATACCCTTGTTAAAAAAACGTTGCAGGTAAACTACCCCTTTCCCTCAACCGATCTTCACCAAAAACAATAGGTCTTGAGAAATCTACAATTCAGGGCTGTATGCGAAACATTATTTGATTCTGTTTGAATTTGCGGCTATCGTTTGCCAAAAAAAAAAAATTTCCCTTGATAAAAAAAACCGTAGCAGGTAAACTACCCCTTCCCCTTAACCGATCTTCACCAAAAACAATAGGTCGCGAGTACTCTACAAACCAGGGCTGTATGCAAAAAATTATTTGATTCTGTTTGAATTTGCGGCAGTTGTCGTTTGCCATAGAAAATACGCATGATAAAAAACGTTGCTGGTAAACTACCCCTTCCCCTCAACCGATCTTCACCAAAAACAATAGGTCTTGAGTACTCTACAAATCAGGGCTGTATGCAGAAAATTATTTGATTCTGTTTGAATTTGCGGCTGTTATCGTTTGCCATAGAAAATACCCTTGTTAAAAAAACGTTGTAGGTAAACTACCCCTTTCCCTTAACCGATCTTCACCAAAAACAAAAGGTATTGAGAACTCTACAATTTAGGGCTGTATGCAAATAATCTTTTCATTCTGTTTGAATTTGCGGCTGTTATCGTTTGCCATAGGAAATACCCTTGTTAAAACATAAAACGTTACAGGTAAACTACCCCTTTCCCTTAACCGATCTTCACCAAAAACAATAGGTCTTGAGAACTCTACAATTCAGGGCTGTATGCGAAACATTATTTGATTCTGTTTGAATTTGCGGCTGTTATCGTTTGCCAAACAAACAAAATTACCCTTGCTAAAAAAAAACCGTTGCAGGTAAACTACCCCTTTCCCTCAACCGATCTTCACCAAAAACAATAGGTCGCGAGAACTCTGCAAAACCGGGCTGTATGCAAAAAATTATTTGATTCTGTTTGAATTTGCGGCAGTTATCGTTTGCCATAGAAAAAAAATCTACAGACAGACAGACAGACAGACGGACAGACACACAGACACTTTTCGGAAAACGACTTTTTTTCATGTTTTGAGTGTAGTAGAATAAGAATCTGCAATAATCTCGAACACGATTTTTTTTGCCATCACCATACTTCCATTCCTTAAGGAATATGGAAGTAAATATCGGTATGGAGAACCATACATGACTTCCATATTCTAAGATTTATATTTAAAATCATTTTCAGCCAAACAGCCAGGCTGTGTCTTACCTGCCTTTTTATTGCTGTATTAAATGAAAAATATTATATTACATTAAAATGAAAAAATTATAATTTTATTGCCTGGCAACAAAATTATTTTATTTTTAACAATTACCATTGTTTCAAAAAGTTTAAATAAATTTTCAAGTACTTTACTCTTGTTAAAACGTAAAAGGTTGCAGGTAAACTACCCCTTCCCCTTAACCGATCTTCACCAAAATCGAAAGTCATTGAGACCTCTACAATTCAGGGACGTATGCAAAAAATTATTTGATTCTGTTTGAATTTGCGGCTGTTATCGTTTGCCATATAAAATACCCTTGTTAAAAAAACGTTGCAGGTAAACTACCCCTTTCCCTCAACCGATCTTCACCAAAAACAATAGGTCTTGAGAAATCTACAATTCAGGGCTGTATGCGAAACATTATTTGATTCTGTTTGAATTTGCGGCTGTTATCGTTTGCCAAAAAAAAAAAAATTTCCCTTGATAAAAAAAACCGTTGCAGGTAAACTACCCCTTCCCCTCAACCGATCTTCACCAAAAACAATACGTCGCGAGTACTCTACAAATAAGGGCTGTATGCAAAAAATTATTTGATTCTGTTTGAATTTGCGGCAGTTGTCGTTTGCCATAGAAAATACGCATGATAAAAAACGTTGCTGGTAAACTACCCCTTCCCCTCAACCGATCTTCACCAAAAACAATAGGTCTTGAGTACTCTACAAATCAGGGCTGTATGCAGAAAATTATTTGATTCTGTTTGAATTTGCGGCTGTTATCGTTTGCCATAGAAAATACCCTTGTTAGAAAAACGTTGTAGGTAAACTACCCCTTTCCCTTAACCGATCTTCACCAAAAACAAAAGGTATTGAGAACTCTACAATTTAGGGCTGTATGCAAATAATCTTTTCATTCTGTTTGAATTTGCGGCTGTTATCGTTTGCCATAGGAAATACCCTTGTTAAAACATAAAACGTTACAGGTAAACTACCCCTTTCCCTTAACCGATCTTCACCAAAAACAATAGATCTTGAGAACTCTACAATTCAGGGCTGTATGCGAAACATTATTTGATTCTGTTTGAATTTGCGGCTGTTATCGTTTGCCAAACAAACAAAATTTCCCTTGCTAAAAAAAAACCGTTGCAGGTAAACTACCCCTTTCCCTCAACCGATCTTCACCAAAAACAATAGGTCGCGAGAACTCTGCAAAACCGGGCTGTATGCAAAAAATTATTTGATTCTGTTTGAATTTGCGGCAGTTATCGTTTGCCATAGAAAAAAAATCTACAGACAGACACACAGACAGACAGACACACAGACACACAGACAGACAGACAGACACACAGACACTTTTCGGAAAACGACTTTTTTTCATGTTTTGAGTGTAGTAGAATCAGAATCTGCAATAATCTCGAACACGATTTTTTTTGCCATCACCATACTTCCATTCCTTAAGGAATATGGAAGTAAAAATCTACAGACACACACACACTTTTTGAAAAATGACTTTTACTTCCATATTTCCTTAAGGAATGGAAGTATGGTGATGGCAAAAAAAATCGTGTTCGAGATTATTGCAGATTCTGATTCTACTACACTCAAAACATGAAAAAAAGTCGTTTTCCGAAAAGTGTCTGTGTGTGTGTCTGTAGATTTTTTTTCTATGGCAAACGATAACTGCCGCAAATTCAAACAGAATCAAATAATTTTGTGCATACAGCCCTGATTTGTAGAGGACTCGCGACCTATTGTTTTTGGTGAAGATCGGTTGAAGGAAAGGGGTAGTTTACCAGCAACGGTTTTTTTTTATCAAGGGAAATTTTTTTTTTTGGCAAACGATAACAGCCGCAAATTCAAACATAATCAAATAATGTTTCGTATACAGCCCTTAATTGTAGAGTTCTCAAGACCTTTTGTTTTTGGTGAAGATCGGTTAAGGGAAAGGGGTAGTTTACTTGTAACGTTTTATGTTTTAACAAGGGTATTTCCTATGGCAAACGATAACAGCCGCAAATTCAAACAGAATCAAAAGATTATTTGCATACAGCCCTAAATTGTAGAGTACTCGAGACCTATTGTTTTTGGTGAAGATCGGTTAAGGGAAAGGGGTAGTTTACTTGTAACGTTTTATGTTTTAACAAGGGTATTTCCTATGGCAAACGATAACGGCCGCAAATTCAAACAGAATCAAAAGATTATTTGCATACAGCCCTAAATTGTAGAGTTCTCAAGACCTATTGTTTTTGGTGAAGATCGGTTAAGGGAAAGGGGTAGTTTACCTACAACGTTTTTTTAACAAGGGTATTTTCTATGGCAAACGATAACAGCCGCAAATTCAAACAGAACAAAATAATTTTCTGCATACAGCCCTGATTTGTAGAGTACTCAAGACCTGTTGTTTTTGGTGAAGATCGGTTGAGGGGAAGGGGTAGTTTACCTGCAACGTTTTTTATCAAGCGTATTTTCTATGGCAAACGATAACTGCCGCAAATTCAAACAGAATCAAATAATTTTTTGCATACAGCCCTGATTTGTAGAGTACTCGCGACCTATTGTTTTTGGTGACGATCGGTTGAGGGGAAGGGGTAGTTTACCTGCAACGGTTTTTTTTATCAAGGGAAATTTTTTTTTGGCAAACGATAGCCGCAAATTCAAACAGACTTAAATAATGTTTCGTATACAGCCCTGAATTGTAGAGTTTTCAAGACCTATTGTTTTTGGTGAAGATCGGTTAAGGGAAAGGGGTAGTTTACCTGTAACGTTTTATGTTTTAACAAGGGTATTTCCGATGGCAAACGATAACAGCCGCAAATTCAAACAGAATCAAACGATTATTTGCATACAGCCCTAAATTGTAGATTTCTCAAGACCTATTGTTTTTGGTGAAGATCGGTTGAGGGAAAGGGGTAGTTTACCTGTAACGTTTTATGTTTTAACAAGGGTATTTCCTATGGCAAACGATAACAGCCGCAAATTCAAACAGAATCAAATAATGTTTTGCATACAGCGCTGATTTGTAGAGTACTCAAGACCTATTGTTTTTGGTGAAGATCGGTTAAGGGGAAGGGGTAGTTTACCTGCACCGTTTTTTTATCAAGCGTATTTTCTATGGCAAACGATAACGGCCGCAAATTCAAACAGAATCAAATAATTTTTTGCATACATCCCTGAATTGTAGAGGTCTCAAGGACTTTCGATTTTGGTGAAGATCGGTTAAGGGGAAGGGGTAGTTTACCTGCAACCTTTTACGTTTTAACAAGAGTAAAGTACTTGCAAATTTATTTAACCTTTCTGAAACAATGGTAATTGTTAAAAATAAAATAATTTTGTTGCCAGGCAATAAAATTAAAATTTTTTAATTTTAATGTAATATAATATTTTTCATTTAATACGGCAATAAAAAGGCAGGTAAGACACAAACACACAATTCACATTATTTCTGGCCTCACTCATGTTTATTTTCTTACGTTTGCACGCTTTTTAAATGGAAAGTGCCGAAACCCACACCAACATAACGCGTGCAAGCCGAAAAAATGGACATCAATTTGCTTACTGGCGAAGCTAGTAGTTAATGAATGGGTAGGCAAAAATCTTATCTTAAATTTTTTTTTAAGGAATCACTAAAAGGACGGTGGGTCAAATCGGACGCTGAGGTAGAGTTTGCTGTAACCGAATGGTTCCACAAACAGCCGTAAGAATTTTACTAGCAGGGAATCTACAGGTTAGCGCAACAGTGGAACTCATGTCTTAATGTTATTGGAGACTTCTTTTAAAATCGTTGAATAAAAAATGCTTTACAGCTCTATACGTGTGTCTATTGAACAATCCTTGTATTAGTCATACACAATAATACAACTGATTGAACTTCAAATTTTTAAACTTGGTTAGTTTCTATATATATGTTTAATGTTACAAATAATTCAAATAACAATCTTGATCATCTGTTAGTTCAGCGGAATAACAGTGACACTTTTAATAACCGCATAAAATAAACACTTAGTAACAACACAGGCGCTTTAACTTAACTGTTTGGACCACAGAAGTGAGGCATGCCTCAACGCTCTATGTGTACAGCGCGGGACAATCCCCCCTCCCTACACTTCCCTATCACACCACTACATTGCTTCCATACGATGTATACAAAAAACGCTGAGGCAAGTTCAGGTTGCCTCATTCGATTTAAACGAACTATGCCGAATCTCACCTGTCACCATCTAGCGGTCGCTCAATAAAGCACGTTTCGGTTTAATAAATTTGACAGTCACAGTAACAATGTATAATCTTTACGTTATGTAGTTCATACGTATTTATAATTTTTATTCTACAGAATTTGTTAGGGTAGGCATTGCCTCAATTGCCTCCATGTAACTTCGCCACTGATATATATGTGTACAACGTTATCGGCAACAAAGAAGTAGTTTTTGTTAAAATTCCTTCCCGGGATATTTGGCCGTAGTCCAATGTTTTCTACAAAACCAGACATTTCGGCAATGCCATCGACTTCCATCATCAGTGAAAATCGAGTGCGATAACGTGAGGTGGTATACGTTAGTGACCACAGTACTGTGGTTAAGGCTGAAGCAGTAAGTAGAAAGAAGTAGTTTCTATGGTAATATTTCATTTCGAAAATGATTTTAAATATAAATCTTAGAATATGGAAGTCATGTATGGTTCTCCATACCGATATTTTTCATGTTTTGAGGGTAGCACATTCAGAATCTGCAATTATCTCGAACACGATTTTTTTGCCATCACCATGCTTCCATTTCCTTATGGAACATGGAAGTAAAAATGATTTTTCTTCATGTTTTGAGGGTAGTAAAATCAGAATCAGGCCTTATCTCGAACACGATTTTTTTCGCCATCACCATACTTCCATTTCCTTATGGAACATGGAAGTAAAAATCAACCGCGCGCGAACACACGTACATTTTATATTTCAATAGCAATATCACTACATCATCAATAAAGTATAAAAATTATATTTTTATTTATCCAACATGCTAAATACTTCATTTCTCTAGAATTTGTTCTGTAAAAGACAATAATTTATAATTAGACCATATTGGATACATTCGTATCCAACACAATCTATGATAACTACTATTATAAAAAATGATAACATCTATTATTATAAAAATGGTTATCATTTTATAATATGGCTATCATTTATTTTTATAAATGGTTTACAGGACCCACGTGAACGTTTGAAAATTTTTCATACTGTCAATAACGTTCTGAAAAGTTTCCTTTTTTACTTCCATGTTCCATAAGGAAATGGAAGTATGGTCATGGAAAAAAATCGTGTTCGAGATAACTGCTGATTCTGATTGTACTACCCTCAAAACATGAAGAAAAGTCATTTTTCGGAAAGTGTCTGTGTGTGTGTCTGTCTGTAGAATTTTTTCTATGGCAAACGATAACAGCAGCAAATTCACAAACAGAATCAAATAATTTTTTGCATACAGCCCTGAATTGTAGAGTTCTCAAGACCTGCTGGTTTTGGTGTAGATCGGTTAAGGGAATAGGGTAGTTTACCTGCAACGTTTTATGTTTTAACAAGGGTATTTTTTTCTATGACGAACGATAACTGCCGTAAAGTCAAACAGAATCAAATAATTTTTTGCATACATCCCTGAATTGTAGAGAACTTAAGGCCTTTTGATTTTGGTGAAGATCGGTTAAGAGAAAGGGGTAGTTTACCTGGAACATTTTATGTTTTAACAAGAGTAATTTTTTCATGACGAACGATAACTGCCGTAAATTCAAACAGAATCAAATAATTTTTTACATATGTGCCTGTGTTGTAGAGGACTCAAAGCCTATTGATTTTGGTGAAGATCGGTTACGGGGAAAGGGTAGTTTACTTGTGTTTTATGTTTTAACAAGAGTAAAGTACTTAATTTTGATAAATAAAGTATCCTGATAAGATCATAATAATGAACTGTAGAAACGTATATGAAATATCTATAAATGAAGAGGCTAGTTGAACGGGGTGGGGGTAATTTTCTATAAATGAAAATTATAGTTTAATGGGGAGGGAATAATTTTTTTTATATCTGTACTACGTTACGGGCAACAAAGAAGTAGTTTGCTGTTAAAATTCCTTCCCGGGCTGTTTGCCCGTGGTCCAACGTTTTCTGCAAAACAATACATTTCGGCAGTGCCATCGACTTCCATCGTCAGTGAAAATCGAGTGCGATAACGTGAGGTGGTATACCTACGTTAGTGACCACAGTACTGTGGTTAAGGCTGAAGCAGTAAGTATAAAGAAGTAGTTTGTATGGAAATATTTCATTTCGAAAATGATTTTAAATATAAATCTTAGAACATGGAAGTCATGTATGGTTGTCCATACCGATTTTTTAATCTGGCCAACAGTTTTCGATTTTGGACTTTAGCAAAAAATAAAAAACATCGCAAATTTTACGTAGACCAATTACAGTGAAACTTGTAATTCAAGGGACCGGATAAATGTGCTTCGTGAAAACCGGGTGCTCGCTACATTCGAGTTATCGACTCGCAAGCCTAAATCGAACTGTGGTTATCGAACACACAATAAATACAGTTGACTATAGAAGAGGCTTTGCACAGTAAAATTATGACGTGTTTTACGTTCTACGCTTAAAAGTGAAATTTAGACTTTAAACATTTTTTAGAAGCTAACATTCTTTGCTGAATATTGGCATATAGTGCATTCGCGAAATATAGTAAAATTAAATGTGTGATACAAACTTACCAAAAATCAGCCGGCTCTCTGGCAAAACGCAAAACTTTCTATGCCACATGCACAATATTTATTTTTAAATTACACGAAAATTCACTATAATGTATTTGTCTTTCTGTTGTCTTTCTGTTCTTCGTTGGAAACGGAATCGTCAAAATGATATTTCGCAAACAGAATTTAATTGACCTTATAAAAGTAATCTATTTTTGTTTGTTTAGTAATTTTGTATCTGTAGATATCAAAACAGTTTTGTAATATATTTAAATATTCCAGGAATTCATGACTTACATTATTAGTTTCACTAAATTGGGTTAATGATTTTAAACGAATGTTTAAAATGCCGTATCGTAACGAAATTTTGTTGGGACCTTAATCCATGAACAAGCCTGAGATAAAATGCTCGTTATAACCAAGTCTCTAATGCGTTCCTACTCGTTAAAAGTGAGTCTAGTTATCATTGCTAAGAAACAAAACCAAACAAATCTCGTACTTTTGCTCGTTACATCCGAGTTCTTGTTACAAGCGAGCTCGTTATTCGCGAGTTTCACTGTAATTGGGGTACAGTTTTTTACTTCCATGTGCTATAAGGAAATGGTGATGGCGAAAAAATCGTGTTCGAGGTAAGGGCTGATTCTGATTGTACTACCCTCAAAACATAAAGAAAAGCCATTTTCCGATGTGTCTGTGTGTGTAGAATTTTTTAAAAGGCGAACGATAACTCCCGCAAAGTTAAACAGAATCAAATAATGTTTTACGTATGTGCCCAAGTTGTAGAGGACTCAATGCCTATTGATTTTGGTGAAGTTCGGTTAAGGGGAAGGTGTAGTTTACCTGCAACGTTTTAACAAGAGTAAAGCACTTAATTTTGATAAATAAAGAATCCTGAAAAGAAGGTCATAATAATCCACTGTAGAAAGGTAGGTGAAATATGTATAAGTGAAAAGGGTAGTTGAAAGGGAGGGGATAATTTTTTATATATGTACTACGTTATCGACAACAAACAAGTAGTCTGTTGTTAAAATTCCTTCCCGGGCTGTTTGGCCGTGGTCCAATGTTTTCTGCAAAACCAGACGTTTCGGCCATCTTTTTTCTTTTTTCAGCCATCACCAGTGAAAATCGAGTGCGCTAACGTGAGGTGGTGCACGTTAGTGACCACAGTACTATGGTTAAGGCTGAAGAAAGAAGTAATTTCTATGGAAATATTTCATTTCGAAAATGATTTTAAATATAAATTGTAGAACATGGAAGTCATGTATGGTTCTCCATACCGGTATTTTATTCTACGTTTAAATAAAATGGTTAGACAGTTTATAACACAGAGAAACGCAAAGCTTTGCGTGCAACGTTTTTAACCTTATCGAAAGTTTGAAAATCGTATTTAGCATTGGCGCTAGTAGCGGCGCATCGATCCGTATCCGCTATCAAAAGTTCATTAAACTGTTTTGTTTATTCAAATACCACGCGAACACTGCATTCAGCATAAACGACAACCTAAACGGCTTTTAATACGACACTGTTGGTGGTGTATTCTACACATTCGTATACAAAGGGGCCTTTCAACTCTGCCTTAAGCTTTCTGGCGACTTCTGTTTGACTCGTCCGAGTGCCCAAAATAACATTTCGCACAGAAGAGGCAAAACGTTTGATGTTATTAAAACTAAACCTTACGTTGTATCGGCAAACCAGTGAAGTTCCCGTACAGTGGCTGGGCGACAAACAGCAAACCGGAAGTTGCCCTCACCCCGCAGGTGTCCCTTCCCGTCAAACCCACAACCACAGAGGCGTCCGCTTGCCACAGCTGTGGCGAGTAAATCGCGGCTTCCCTCCTGGCCGAAGACCCTCAAGAACTCGAGACGTTTCCTCCAGTTCCACGCTGTTGCGAATCGTTTCGCGGTTCGGAGTTTACAAAAATATACACACGTAGGGGACCCCCCCCCCAGAGCTATTTAAAATTTCAGTGAAATTCCATACGCACTTAACGTAGGCCTATGTCTAAGCTCCAGCTGTGTGGTTAATATTCGGCTTATAAATAACTGTATAAATAATTATATGGGAAGACTCTTGAATATATGGTGAGGAAAATGGAAAGTCTAGTCTCATCCCCCCCCCCCCACCAATTACACTGTTGATCCGTATCTTGGCAACTGTTTAACATAAAAGTACGGACAAATGTACAAATACGGATATGTCCCGTCAAATACAGATTTCTGGTAACCCGAACCTTCACTGTGATTCTCTCACAGTACGGAGATATCAAGGATTGAAAAAAGAGCAATTCTTTCATAGAAGCGAGGAAAATTGCAAGAGAGGCTAAACTTTGACAGAAGATGGATAGAAGATCCAGTACAGTTAGGTGGAAATGGAATAAGAGAATGAAGACGGAGCGAACTAAAATATTATGAGTCGGAGAATAAATAATATATTAGTATTCACTGTGAAGAGTGTAGCGAGAGCGTCAGAGTGTGAGATGAATTGAGTTCGTATTCATTTATCAGAGAACAGTGGTACGCGCACGTGGAGAGAACGACCGAAGACCAACTCGTCAAAATAGTTTTGAAGAATGTACCCACCGAAATGAGAAGTAAAGGGCGTCCTTAAAGAGGATAGCGCGATGTTTTGGTGGAGACAGTCCCTGGGTCAATCCAAGGTATACGAAGAAGAAGGAAAAAAGAAAAGAAGAAGCAGAAGAAGAAGAAGAAGAAAAAGAAGTGGCCATTGTCACCCATTTTGATTAGTCAGGATTTCACATCTTGGTGATGAAATGGGAGTAGAAAGTGGATTCTGGAGATGTGGCCGCCCTTAAGGAGATGTGGCACAGGCCCCCGTTATCAATTTACCGTATGTGGTTATTAGATGGTTGATTTCTCTCTAGGCGTCGGTTGTACCACGGCCAGGCGGCAGGTTTCCTGAACGGAGAAGAAGTTAAATATAGGTCAGACAAGCGATTACGTTGAAAATGATAAAAGATATACACGGAGAAGAACTTTTCATAGAGATCAAAATGCTAGTCGAGTTACTTCCATGGTAATGCCAAACTGCAGCCGTAGCTGGTGCGAGAAAGAGGGGGACGGGGGAGAGAGGGGGGTAGGAAAATTGTTAGATCACTGCATACCTGATGATAGTTTTAAAACAGGCAGACACAAAATCTTGATGGTAATTGCCATCTCTTTTACCACATCATCCTCTACTCCACTTTCCTCTTCCTCGTTCTATTAGCGGCCCATACACACGCGTTCTTTCCTCTGTAAAGTCATGGCGCGTGGAAAAACCGTCGTTGCCCACACACGGGAAATGTTTTTGCAGATGATAGCGCGGGGCGTTCGGTTTCCAACGGACAGATCATAGCCCTAGGTGCATGCACAAAATCTGTCATTTGTCGTTGCGCGTTGTCACCTGATATAAATTTCAGCGTTCCACGGTTTATCCCCTGTGTACGAGAGGTGTGCTAAACTAGTCTTTGAAAATAACAGGTATGAACGATACCGTTCCAAAAAATAACACATACAAATACCTGTTATTATATACTTATTATACATATACCTGTATTATATAATTTGTTATACGAAATAAATTGAAACTAAAAGTATTAACAGTGTTACTTTACACTGTGAATTTATTAAGCTGGTACTGTTTAAAACAAAATAAGAAACAAGAGAATGTATTGTTTTAATTTTTCATTCAAGTTAAAAACTTGTAACTCTTCTCTTGTAGCCTCACTCTTTATACAGTCAAATTTAGAACACCTTTTAACTCTTCTAAAGAATGCTATTTCCGAACCCTGCATTTCACTGTCTTGTTTCTTGGTTGTCCATAATTCACACCCATAGGACAGTACAGGGATTGTCATAACTTTATAGAACTATAATTTTCTATCTCGACGTATCCTGTTACTAAAAATACGGTTGATTGTCCCACAGTTCGTCTGGAACTTATCTAACTTAACATTAATATCAAATTTCCTATCATAGCCAATATCATTTCTCAAATAATTAAAATGTCATATGTCCCGGATTGCAACTGAGAAAATATGGCCACCGTACATATAGGCTTAGGCTGCACCTACATTGGATACAGAACCGTCAATGTCCGATCAGGCACGGTTGGCTGAGCAGACTTTCAACAAAACAAACCGCTTCGTTCTATAGAATGTGCCTACACTGGACGCGTCAGTACGTTCCGGCAACTCCCGACGACGTCCGATGCCGGGCCGCTGCCTGGCCAGATCAACTTGGTTTGTTTCCAACCCGGCAGTCTGTTCCGATTGCCATGGGGTAAGAACAGATGTTCGGCAGCTGTCTCATTGGTATGAGTTGACAATCCATTATAAGACGCAACTACATTTTAAGCACTACTTTTTAAGAAAAAAGTACGTCTTATAGTCCGAAAAATACGGTACATCTTTTAACTAAATGTTAAATAAAAAAATGTAATGGGTATAAACTTCAAAATTGTTTACGTGAAAATAAAAAACTGAAGGAATTTTACGTTAATTTTCCATATTATTAAAATTTTAAGCTTGAGTTTTAATTATCTCTTGTTTATTTACTGTCATATAATAATAATAATACTGAATAAATATTGTCTTAAAAATTCGCGGAGATATAACACATGAATTTAAATATATGAATAACATAGGCGTAACTTGGGGGGGGGGGAGCACTATCACCGTTATAAAAATTAACAGTTTTTTCTTCATAAATAAAAGCCAACAAATACAGGAGACAGTTTACTACAGGCTACTACAGTAAATAATACTATAATAAATATATCTCGCAAGAGTAGTTTCCAATGAGTAATAGTTACATAGGCCTATTTATATTATTAATATTTTTCCTCTATACTTAACACTACTTTTTAGTTCATTAGGAGAGAATCTGAACACGTCCTGTTTGTTTGTAATATCTGTCACAATAGAAATAAAGCGCTGAGTGTCTCTATTTCCTCAAAGTTAGGTCCAAGTTGCGCCTAGGCTATGAATATCTTTAATATATTGTCAAATTCCTCTTTTATTAAGCATAAGATTACCAAACAGAAATCTTTTATCTTTCGAAAATGTACAACTGAAGATGAGGTCTTAACTTAACACTAGTATGTCATGATAATAAAAGTAAAACCTGGCAGTATTTTAGTAATTTAAAATTTTTCAAATAAATTTTTTAAAAATATTACAATCAAGCTTGCTCGTCTATGTTTCGTTCTTTTAGTGATTTAAAATATAAGTTAAACTTAATCTTAAAGTAATTGTGAGTTTTTCTTCAGGACTTATACAATCTCTCAAATCAGAGTGTTTTACAAGATCACATTTTATGACTTCCAGAATGTAGTCAAAAGTTTCAGCCCGCATCGTGTGGTGATCTATATCTGGATAATTTATCATTGGCCAATTAGTTTCGATAAACTCACTGTGACCTCTGTCTTTGTTGAAATCATGAACCCACGTTTTTGTGTTATAATGCTTCAACAAGTAATTAGAGTCTAGCAGGAGTAAAAATTTCAAATCTTCCTCCGCGTCATTCTTGACGTACAAAGTGAGAACTTCGTTGAATCGCTGATAAATGGTGGCAGGAAACTGTCGGGAAACGTCTGTCATAAATGTAGGCAAACCTCCCGGGAGAAATCTGGTCAGCCAACCGTGCCAGATTTTGATGTTTTACATTCCGCAAAAAAAAATAAAAATAAAAAATAAAAAAAATAAAAAGTCCTGGGTTCATCTGGCCCGGATTATAGCACACTGTAAAGTGTGTAGCGCCTGCTTCTTTGTGCACCACTCAGTGTCTCGTGTGAATGGGTTCGTTTAAGAGACGCGCCACTGTCCATTTCCTCAGTGATGGAAAATAGTTTTATTCAGAAGATTGTTTATGATTGAAGATTTGTTTTGATTTTTTTGTTTCGATTGAAGATCGTTACTCTTTCCATCAGTTTAATCGTGGGCTCTGACGAAGAAGACGTCCCCGTCGTAGACAACGGCGATTCTCGATGCATCAGATGACGTGTGAACGGTTGGTAGTGGAACAGTTTTATACAGTAATGGATGATGAGCATCCAGCGACTGTTAGTTCAGTTTAAGTGGCGATTTATTTAAGTGAGGTTCGAAGTATTGTGGCGAAGTGTTATTGTGTTATATTTGTGCGGGACTCTATTAGTTGACATTATTATTACGTGCGGACAAATTTCGCTCGAATTATTGTACAAATTAATAACTGTATTTGTGACTAGTGGTTTCATTGGTGTCTTGTATTTTGTTTTCCACTGTACCATACGACAATCAGTGAGACCGTCGCAACATATGTTTATAATTGTCTTTCTGATCTTTATGTACGTATTTTATGTAACTTTCCCGGTGGCCTTTTTACTTCCATATTCCTTAAGGAATGGAAGTATGGTGATGGCAAAAAAAATCGTGTTCGAGATTATTGCAGATTCTGATTCTACTACACTCAAAACATGAAAAAAAGTCGTTTTCCGAAAAGTGTCTGTGTGTCTGTCTGTGTGTCTGTCTGTCTGTCTGTCTGTCTGTAGATTTTTTTTCTATGGCAAACGATAACTGCCGCAAATTCAAACAGAATCAAATAATTTTTTGCATACAGCCCGGTTTTGCAGAGTTCTCGCGACCTATTGTTTTTGGTGAAGATCGGTTGAGGGAAAGGGGTAGTTTACCTGCAACGGTTTTTTTTTAGCAAGGGAAATTTTGTTTGTTTGGCAAACGATAACAGCCGCAAATTCAAACAGAATCAAATAATGTTTCGCATACAGCCCTGAATTGTAGAGTTCTCAAGACCTATTGTTTTTGGTGAAGATCGGTTAAGGGAAAGGGGTAGTTTACCTGTAACGTTTTATGTTTTAACAAGGGTATTTCCTATGGCAAACGATAACAGCCGCAAATTCAAACAGAATGAAAAGATTATTTGCATACAGCCCTAAATTGTAGAGTTCTCAATACCTTTTGTTTTTGGTGAAGATCGGTTAAGGGAAAGGGGTAGTTTACCTACAACGTTTTTTTAACAAGGGTATTTTCTATGGCAAACGATAACAGCCGCAAATTCAAACAGAATCAAATAATTTTCTGCATACAGCCCTGATTTGTAGAGTACTCAAGACCTATTGTTTTTGGTGAAGATCGGTTGAGGGGAAGGGGTAGTTTACCAGCAACGTTTTTTATCATGCGTATTTTCTATGGCAAACGACAACTGCCGCAAATTCAAACAGAATCAAATAATTTTTTGCATACAGCCCTGATTTGTAGAGTACTCGCGACCTATTGTTTTTGGTGAAGATCGGTTGAGGGGAAGGGGTAGTTTACCTGCAACGGTTTTTTTTATCAAGGGAAATTTTTTTTTTTTTGGCAAACGATAACAGCCGCAAATTCAAACAGAATCAAATAATGTTTCGCATACAGCCCTGAATTGTAGATTTCTCAAGATCTATTGTTTTTGGTGAAGATCGGTTGAGGGAAAGGGGTAGTTTACCTGCAACGTTTTTTTAACAAGGGTATTTTATATGGCAAACGATAACAGCCGCAAATTCAAACAGAATCAAATAATGTTTTGCATACAGTCCTGATTTGTAGAGTACTCAAGACCTATTGTTTTTGGTGAAGATCGGTTAAGGGGAAGGGGTAGTTTACCTGCAACGTTTTTTTATCAAGCGTATTTTCTATGGCAAACGATAACGGCCGCAAATTCAAACAGAATCAAATAATTTTTTGCATACGTCCCTGAATTGTAGAGGTCTCAATGACTTTCGATAATATTTTTCATTTAATACAGCAATAAAAAGGCAGGTAAGACACAGCCTGGCTGTTTGGCTGAAAATGATTTTAAATATAAATCTTAGAATATGGAAGTCATGTATGGTTCTCCATACCGATATTTTACTTCCATATTCCTTAAGGAATGGAAGTATGGTGATGGCAAAAAAAATCGTGTTCGAGATTATTGCAGATTCTGATTCTACTACACTCAAAACATGAAAAAAAGTCGTTTTCCGAAAAGTGTCTGTGTGTCTGTCTGTCTGTCTGTGTGTCTGTAGATTTTTTTTCTATGGCAAACGATAACTGCCGCAAATTCAAACAGAATCAAATAATTTTTTGCATACAGCCCGGTTTTGCAGAGTTCTCGCGACCTATTGTTTTTGGTGAAGATCGGTTGAGGGAAAGGGGTAGTTTACCTGCAACGGTTTTTTTTTAGCAAGGGTAATTTTGTTTGTTTGGCAAACGATAACAGCCGCAAATTCAAACAGAATCAAATAATGTTTCGCATACAGCCCTGAATTGTAGAGTTCTCAAGACCTATTGTTTTTGGTGAAGATCGGTTAAGGGAAAGGGGTAGTTTACCTGTAACGTTTTATGTTTTAACAAGGGTATTTCTTATGGCAAACGATAACAGCCGCAAATTCAAACAGAATGAAAAGATTATTTGCATACAGCCCTAAATTGTAGAGTTCTCAAGACCTTTTGTTTTTGGTGAAGATCGGTTAAGGGAAAGGGGTAGTTTACCTACAACGTTTTTTTAACAAGGGTATTTTCTATGGCAAACGATAACAGCCGCAAATTCAAACAGAATCAAATAATTTTCTGCATACAGCCCTGATTTGTAGAGTACTCAAGACCTATTGTTTTTGGTGAAGATCGGTTGAGGGGAAGGGGTAGTTTACCAGCAACGTTTTTTATCATGCGTATTTTCTATGGCAAACGACAACTGCCGCAAATTCAAACAGAATCAAATAATTTTTTGCATACAGCCCTGATTTGTAGAGTACTCGCGACCTATTGTTTTTGGTGAAGATCGGTTGAGGGGAAGGGGTAGTTTACCTGCAACGGTTTTTTTTATCAAGGGAAATTTTTTTTTTTTGGCAAACGATAACAGCCGCAAATTCAAACAGAATCAAATAATGTTTCGCATACAGCCCTGAATTGTAGATTTCTCAAGACCTATTGTTTTTGGTGAAGATCGGTTGAGGGAAAGGGGTAGTTTACCTGCAACGTTTTTTTAACAAGGGTATTTTCTATGGCAAACGATAACAGCCGCAAATTCAAACAGAATCAAATAATGTTTTGCATACAGCCCTGATTTGTAGAGTACTCAAGACCTATTGTTTTTGGTGAATATCGGTTAAGGGGAAGGGGTAGTTTACCTGCAACGTTTTTTTATCAAGCGTATTTTCTATGGCAAACGATAACAGCCGCAAATTCAAACAGAATGAAATAATTTTTTGCATACGTCCCTGAATTGTAGAGGTCTCAATGACTTTCGATTTTGGTGAAGATCGGTTAAGGGGAAGGGGTAGTTTACCTGCAACCTTTTACGTTTTAACAAGAGTAAAGTACTTGAAAATTTATTTAAACTTTTTGAAACAATGGTAATTGTTAAAAATAAAATAATTTTGTTGCCAGGCAATAAAATTATAATTTTTTCATTTTAATGTAATATAATATTTTTCATTTAATACAGCAATAAAAAGGCAGGTAAGGCACAGCCTGGCTGTTTGGCTGAAAATGATTTTAAATATAAATCTTAGAATATGGAAGTCATGTATGGTTCTCCATACCGATATTCTGTAAAACGGACGCGGACAACCCAGAAGGAAAATTTATAGACTTTTTTCTTGCGCAGCTGACAGATCAGAGGTCTGACGTCAAACCGTAATTACTGTTAGACGGTTATCATGGCGGCGGCAAACCTCTGTGTAACTACGACGGGGAGTCAGACGCTATTCCTCCCATTAAACCGCGATAAATGTTTATATTTCCTGTTGTCGGTTTTTTAATGTACAGTACTGACTGGTACACTAAAGAAAGCTTGCTTTGCTTCATGACTTGCTACTGTCAGCGAACGGTTCGCACTAAAGGTGGGCCGATAACAGGTGCGATACTATAACAGGTATTTTCGAACGATTATTTTTGTGGAACAGATGTAATAGTGACTAACACATTATATTATATATATTATACTAGTCACCAACTTGGTAAGTTTTGAAAAAGCGGATTATATTGTGTTATAACCTAGACAGTGGCTGATAGGCCATATAGTACTTTTTGTTAATGTGATTTTGGAGATGATTTTAACTTCACTGCACATCTCATGTAAATTTTTTTGACATTATTTGTTGTGCTATTATGTGCACTCTAAATGTCATTATCTGAGTTTCGCCTGAGTCGAACCAAAATGGAATCAATAATTTGATATTAAATCTACGACAGTTTGTTTACTCCTAGTGAAAACTTAAATTAGTATTCCCAAAGGGAGATATGCCTGTAAATTCTCTTGTTTCTTATTTTCTTTTAAACAGTAACAGCTTAACAAAGTCACAGTGTAAAGTAACACTGTTAATACTTTTAGTTTCTGTTTATTTCTTATAATATAATAACAGGTATTTGTATGTGTTATTTTTTGGGGAACAGTTTCGTTCCTACCTGTTATTTTCAAATACTAGTTTAGTACACCTCTAGTTCGCACGTATCTGTTACAAAGTTGATCGTCAACGCGTACCTGTTGCCGATCATCACTTACGCCATTTCCGTCATGGGTTACTTTGCCGCTGTTCATAAATAAAAGTTGCAAAGCGTTCTCGACAGGGGACTTCGCCCGCTAGGCCAAAGCCCCCTATCGGTTCCCTTCTCGTCTTTTGAGAAGTGGACTCGGTGTCCGCTCCTTGGATGACACTGTGCGGCGTCTTGCACGTGGATTTTACGTCTGAGCGGCAAGGACCCAGACAAACCCCTTCGTAACCGGCCTTGGTAAGTACCGTCCACGACCAGGTGATTCTTGGAAACGGCCTCGGTAAATACTGTACTAGAACGGCCTAGTACGAACATACCTTTAAAACGGCCACTAAATGTAAATAAATATTCCGTACTCGAGCGGACCACAAGGCAGGAGCTCCTTCCGGTAGCTCGGATCATGTATAACAAAGTGACGTATCGACCCCTACAGCTCTGACGGAAACGCATCCTGTTACATTACGGTAGTTTCAAAAATGTCTCAGAAAGCCAAAGCGTTCAACGTTAAAAAAAAAAAAAGCTGATATCATTAAAAAATGTGATAAAACAACTTGACTATTCGAGATGTACCAACCAAAGTACAAAAGAGAATTGTTCAACAGTTCATCGTAACACTAAACTTTTCACGGCCGGAGTTATCTTCAGCAATATTATTTTCCGGACTAATCGGCCGTGGTCCTTTTGTTGTTGGGCCAAACGTTTCGACTGCAGCTGCGGCAGTCATCTTCAGTGTAGTCTTCAGTTCTGCTCCTCGGCGACTAAACAAATTTTACTGTTGAACAATTGTTTCTAAAACGGAAATCAAGAAAGATAAAGAAAACTAGTAATAGATGAAATTACATATGAATTTGCTGTGAAGAGCAAGCGCTAGTAAAATTCCAATTTCAAGAAAAGGTGAGGCCCTTAATTCAAGAAAAGGCATCTGGAACTGCTAAGGAAAAAGTTTTTTTCTGAGCTTCAAGACTTCTTATGGCTTGATAAATTTCAGAAGCTGAATCGATCAGTATGGGAGAAGTCCAAGACCGGAATAATGTTTTAAAAGACATTACATTGCTGACTACACTAAGGGAGATTTATAACCTCGATGAAAGCTGAGTCTTTTATCAAGCTTTGCCAATGAAAACGATGATGGTATCAGGTGAACGAGCCTCTGATACCAAGCAGTCAAAACATCGTTAAACTATAATTTTATCTGTGAACATGGCCGGACAATTTGAACAACCAATAAAATATTGGTAAAAAATTTTACGTTTTAACGACAGTAAAGTACTTGAAAATTCATTTAAACTTTTTCAAACAATGGTAATTGTTAAAATAAAATAATTTTGTGCCAGGGAATAAAATTATAATTTTTTCATTTTAATGTATATTATGTATGAGTTAATATCTTTATATATATAAATCTTCTGTACGTGTGTATGTCACTGAACTCCTCCATGTATAAAATAATATATCGTTCGTGGCAGGTAAGCATATCTCAGTTATGTAATGTTTACGTTTCCATTTTATTATTATGCCTACAGCAATAGAAAGGCAGGTAAGACACACACACGCACACAATTCAAGGTTATTTCTGGCCTCACTCATGTTTATTTTCTTACATTTGCACGCTTTTTAAATGGAAATTGCCGAAACCCACACCAACATAACGCGTCCAAGCCGAAAAAATGGACATCAATTTGCTTCCTGTGGATCGCTGGGCAGTGTAACTGCACGTGTTTACAGAGGAACGATTCATAGACAGACTTTTCGTCTTTAGGGAACAAACCCTCTGCAAGATGCTGAGGGTCCATGAGTGACTTCGGAGCGCTCCTTCCTTTTCGCGTGTTTGTTCTGTGAAACATACACTGTAGATTCACAGCTTTACTCTAAGCAACGCTCAATAGGAAATGTTGAAAATTTTTGTCCACGGTGTACCCTCATACACACTAAACCTGCTCTGATGTTTTAATTACGGACATCATAATATTAAAACTTTGGAAACTTGAGCACTACTTAATGGAGATCAATCATTAACTTATACAAGCCATTAATTTTATGCATATTTTTTATATATATGTGTACAACGTTATCGGCAACAAAGAAGTAGTTTTTGTTAAAATTCCTTCCCGGGATATTTGGCCGTAGTCCAATGTTTTCTACAAAACCAGACGTTTCGGCAATGCCATCGACTTCCATCATCAGTGAAAATCGAGTGCGATAACATGAGGTGGTATACGTTAGTGACCACAGTACTGTGGTTAAGGCTGAAGCAGTAAGTAGAAAGAAGTAGCTTCTATGGTAATATTTCATTTCGAAAATGATTTTAAATATAAATCTTAGAATATGAAAGTCATGTATGGTTCTCCATACCGATATTTTACTTCCATATTCCTTAAGGAAATGGAAGTATGGTGATGTCAAAAAAAATCGTTTTCGAGATTATTGCAGATTCTGATTGTACTACACTCAAAACATGAAAAAAAGTCGTTTTTCGAAAAGGGTCTGTGTGTGTGTCTGTGTTTGGTTTTTTTTTTTTTTGGCAAACGATAACAGCCGCAAATTCAAACAGAATCAAATAATTTTTTGCATACAGCCCTGATTTGTAGAGTACTCACGACATATTGTTTTTGGTGAAGATCGGTTGAGGGAAAGGGGTAGTTTACCTGTAACGTTTTATGTATTAACAAGGGTATTTCCTATGGTAAACGATAACAGCCGCAAATTCAAACAGAATCAAAAGATTATTTGCATACAGCCCTAAATTGTAGAGTTCTCAAGACCTACTGTTTTTGGTGAAGATCGGTTAAGGGAAAGGGGTAGTTTACCTGCAACGTGTTTTTAACAAGGGTATTTTCTATGGCAAACGATAACAGCCGCAAATTCAAACATAATCAAATAATGTTTTGCATACAGCCATGATTTGTAGAGTACTCAAGACCTATTGTTTTTGGTGAAGATCGGTTAAGGGGAAGGGGTAGTTTACCTGCAACGTTTTTTTATCAAGCGTATTTTCTATGGCAAACTATAACAGCCGCAAATTCAAACAGAATCAAATAATGTTTTGCATACGTCCCTGAATTGTAGAGGTCTCAAGGACTTTCGATTTTGGTGAAGATCGGTTAAGGGGAAGGGGTAGTTTACCTGAAACCTTTTACGTTTTAACGACAGTAAAGTACTTGAAAATTCATTTAAACTTTTTCAAACAATGGTAATTGTTAAAAATAAAATAATTTTGTTGCCAGGGAATAAAATTATAATTTTTTCATTTTAATGTAAATTATGTATGAGTTAATATCTTTATATATATAAATCTTCTGTACGTGTGTATGTCACTGAACTCCTCCATGTATAAAATAATATATCGTTCGTGGCAGGTAAGCATATCTCAGTTATGTAATGTTTACGTTTCCATTTTATTATTATGCCTACAGCAATAGAAAGGCAGGTAAGACACACACACACACACACACACACACGCACACAATTCAAGGTTATTTCTGGCCTCACTCATGCTTATTTTCTTACATTTGCACGCTTTTTAAATGGAAAGTGCCGAAACCCACACCAACATAACGCGTCCAAGCCGAAAAAATGGACATCAATTTGCTTCCTGTGGATCGCTGGGCAGTGTAACTGCACGTGTTTACAGAGGAACGATTCATAGACAGACTTTTCGTCTTTAGGGAACGAACCCTCTGCAAGATGCTGAGGGTCCATGAGTGACTTCGGAGCGCTCCCTCCTTTTCGCGTGTTTGTTCTGTGAAACATACACTGTAGATTCACAGCTTTACTCTAAGCAACGCTCAATAGGAAATGTTGAAAATTTTTGTCCACGGTGTACCCTCATTCACACTAAACCTGCTCTGATGTTTTAATTACGGACATCATAATATTAAAACTTTGGAAACTTGAGCCCTACTTAATGGAGATCAATCATTAACTTATACAAGCCATTAATTTTATGCATATTTTTTATATATATGTGTACAACGTTATCGGCAACAAAGAAGTAGTTTTTGTTAAAATTCCTTCCCGGGATATTTGGCCGTAGTCCAATGTTTTCTACAAAACCAGACGTTTCGGCAATGCCATCGACTTCCATCATCAGTGAAAATCGAGTGCGATAACATGAGGTGGTATACGTTAGTGACCACAGTACTGTGGTTAAGGCTGAAGCAGTAAGTAGAAAGAAGTAGCTTCTATGGTAATATTTCATTTCGAAAATGATTTTAAATATAAATCTTAGAATATGGAAGTCATGTATGGTTCTCCATACCGATATTTTACTTCCATATTCCTTAAGGAAATGGAAGTATGGTGATGGCAAAAAAAATCGTTTTCGAGATTATTGCAGATTCTGATTGTACTACACTCAAAACATGAAAAAAAGCCGTTTTTCGCAAAGTGTCTGTGTGTGTGTGTCTGTGTGTAGATTTTTTTTTGGCAAATGATAACAGCCGCAAATTCAAACAGAATCAAATAATTTTTTGCATACAGCCCTGATTTGTAGAGTACTCACGACATATTGTTTTTGGTGAAGATCGGTTGAGGGAAAGGGATAGTTTACCTACAACGGTTTTTTTTTATCAAGGGAAATTTTTTTTTGGCAAACGATAACAGCCGCAAATATAAACAGAATCAAATAATGTTTCGCATACAGCCCTGATTTGTAGAGTTCTCAATACCTATTGTTTTTGGTGAAGATCGGTTAAGTGAAAGGGGTAGTTTACCTGTAACGTTTTATGTATTAACAAGGGTATTTCCTATGGCAAACGATAACAGCCGCAAATTCAAACAGAATCAAAAGATTATTTGCATACAGCCCTAAATTGTAGAGTTCTCAAGACCTATTGTTTTTGGTGAAGATCGGTTAAGGGAAAGGGGTAGTTTACCTGCAACGTGTTTTTAACAAGGGTATTTTCTATGGCAAACGATAACAGCCGCAAATTCAAACATAATCAAATAATGTTTTGCATACAGCCATGATTTGTAGAGTACTCAAGACCTATTGTTTTTGGTGAAGATCGGTTAAGGGGAAGGGGTAGTTTACCTGCAACGTTTTTTTATCAAGCGTATTTTCTATGGCAAACTATAACAGCCGCAAATTCAAACAGAATCAAATAATGTTTTGCATACGTCCCTGAATTGTAGAGGTCTCAAGGACTTTCGATTTTGGTGAAGATCGGTTAAGGGGAAGGGGTAGTTTACCTGAAACCTTTTACGTTTTAACGACAGTAAAGTACTTGAAAATTCATTTAAACTTTTTCAAACAATGGTAATTGTTAAAAATAAAATAATTTTGTTGCCAGGGAATAAAATTATAATTTTTTCATTTTAATGTAAATTATGTATGAGTTAATATCTTTATATACATAAATCTTCTGTACGTGTGTATGTCACTGAACTCCTCCATGTATAAAATAATATATCGTTCGTGGCAGGTAACCATATCTCAGTTATGTAATGTTTATGTTTCCATTTTATTATTATGCCTACAGCAATAGAAAGGCAGGTAAGACACACACACACACACACACACACGCACACAATTCAAGGTTATTTCTGGCCTCACTCATGTTTATTTTCTTACATTTGCACGCTTTTTAAATGGAAAGTGCCGAAACCCACACCAACATAACGCGTCCAAGCCGAAAAAATGGACATCAATTTGCTTCCTGTGGATCGCTGGGCAGTGTAACTGCACGTGTTTACAGAGGAACGATTCATAGACAGACTTTTCGTCTTTAGGGAACGAACCCTCTGCAAGATGCTGAGGGTCCATGAGTGACTTCGGAGCGCTCCCTCCTTTTCGCGTGTTTGTTCTGTGAAACATACACTGTAGATTCACAGCTTTACTCTAAGCAACGCTCAATAGGAAATGTTGAAAATTTTTGTCCACGGTGTACCCTCATTCACACTAAACCTGCTCTGATGTTTTAATTACGGACAACATAATATTAAAACTTTGGAAACTTGAGCCCTACTTAATGGGGATCAATCATTAACTTATACAAGCCATTAATTTTATGCATATTTTTTATATATATGTGTACAACGTTATCGGCAACAAAGAAGTAGTTTTTGTTAAAATTCCTTCCCGGGATATTTGGCCGTAGTCCAATGTTTTCTACAAAACCAGACGTTTCGGCAATGCCATCGACTTCCATCATCAGTGAAAATCGAGTGCGATAACATGAGGTGGTATACGTTAGTGACCACAGTACTGTGGTTAAGGCTGAAGCAGTAAGTAGAAAGAAGTAGCTTCTATGGTAATATTTCATTTCGAAAATGATTTTAAATATAAATCTTAGAATATGAAAGTCATGTATGGTTCTCCATACCGATATTTTACTTCCATATTCCTTAAGGAAATGGAAGTATGGTGATGTCAAAAAAAATCGTTTTCGAGATTATTGCAGATTCTGATTGTACTACACTCAAAACATGAAAAAAAGTCGTTTTTCGAAAAGGGTCTGTGTGTGTGTCTGTGTGTAGATTTTTTTTTTTTTTGGCAAACGATAACAGCCGCAAATTCAAACAGAATCAAATAATTTTTTGCATACAGCCCTGATTTGTAGAGTACTCACGACATATTGTTTTTGGTGAAGATCGGTTGAGGGAAAGGGGTAGTTTACCTGTAACGTTTTATGTATTAACAAGGGTATTTCCTATGGCAAACGATAACAGCCGCAAATTCAAACAGAATCAAAAGATTATTTGCATACAGCCCTAAATTGTAGAGTTCTCAAGACCTACTGTTTTTGGTGAAGATCGGTTAAGGGAAAGGGGTAGTTTACCTGCAACGTGTTTTTAACAAGGGTATTTTCTATGGCAAACGATAACAGCCGCAAATTCAAACATAATCAAAGAATGTTTTGCATACAGCCATGATTTGTAGAGTACTCAAGACCTATTGTTTTTGGTGAAGATCGGTTAAGGGGAAGGGGTAGTTTACCTGCAACGTTTTTTTATCAAGTGTATTTTCTATGGCAAACTATAACAGCCGCAAATTCAAACAGAATCAAATATTGTTTTGCATACGTCCCTGAATTGTAGAGGTCTCAAGGACTTTCGATTTTGGTGAAGATCGGTTAAGGGGAAGGGGTAGTTTACCTGCAACCTTTTACGTTTTAACAACAGTAAAGTACTTGAAAATTCATTTAAACTTTTTCAAACAATGGTAATTGTTAAAAATAAAATAATTTTGTTGCCAGGGAATAAAATTATAATTTTTCATTTTAATGTAAATTATGTATGAGTTAATATCTTTATATATATAAATCTTCTGTACGTGTGTATGTCACTGAACTCCTCCATGTATAAAATAATATATCGTTCGTGGCAGGTAAGCATATCTCAGTTATGTAATGTTTACGTTTCCATTTTATTATTATGCCTACAGCAATAGAAAGGCAGGTAAGACACACACACACACACACACACACACACGCACACAATTCAAGGTTATTTCTGGCCTCACTCATGTTTATTTTCTTACATTTGCACGCTTTTTAAATGGAAAGTGCCGAAACCCACACCAACATAACGCGTCCAAGCCGAAAAAATGGACATCAATTTGCTTCCTGTGGATCGCTGGGCAGTGTAACTGCATGTGTTTACAGAGGAACGATTCATAGACAGACTTTTCGTCTTTAGGGAACGAACCCTCTGCAAGATGCTGAGGGTCCATGAGTGACTTCGGAGCGCTCCCTCCTTTTCGCGTGTTTGTTCTGTGAAACATACACTGTAGATTCACAGCTTTACTCTAAGCAACGCTCAATAGGAAATGTTGAAAATTTTTGTCCACGGTGTACCCTCATTCACACTAAACCTGCTCTGATGTTTTAATTACGGACAACATAATATTAAAACTTTGGAAACTTGAGCCCTACTTAATGGAGATCAATCATTAACTTATACAAGCCATTAATTTTATGCATATTTTTTTATATATATGTGTACAACGTTATCGGCAACAAAGAAGTAGTTTTTGTTAAAATTCCTTCCCGGGATATTTGGCCGTAGTCCAATGTTTTCTACAAAACCAGACGTTTCGGCAATGCCATCGACTTCCATCATCAGTGAAAATCGAGTGCGATAACATGAGGTGGTATACGTTAGTGACCACAGTACTGTGGTTAAGGCTGAAGCAGTAAGTAGAAAGAAGTAGCTTCTATGGTAATATTTCATTTCGAAAATGATTTTAAATATAAATCTTAGAATATGGAAGTCATGTATGGTTCTCCATACCGATATTTTACTTCCATATTCCTTAAGGAAATGGAAGTATGGTGATGGCAAAAAAAATCGTTTTCGAGATTATTGCAGATTCTGATTGTACTACACTCAAAACATGAAAAAAAGCCGTTTTTCGCAAAGTGTCTGTGTGTGTGTGTCTGTGTGTAGATTTTTTTTTGGCAAATGATAACAGCCGCAAATTCAAACAGAATCAAATAATTTTTTGCATACAGCCCTGATTTGTAGAGTACTCACGACATATTGTTTTTGGTGAAGATCGGTTGAGCGAAAGGGATAGTTTACCTACAACGGTTTTTTTTTATCAAGGGAAATTTTTTTTTGGCAAACGATAACAGCCGCAAATATAAACAGAATCAAATAATGTTTCGCATACAGCCCTGATTTGTAGAGTTCTCAATACCTATTGTTTTTGGTGAAGATCGGTTAAGTGAAAGGGGTAGTTTACCTGTAACGTTTTATGTATTAACAAGGGTATTTCCTATGGCAAACGATAACAGCCGCAAATTCAAACAGAATCAAAAGATTATTTGCATACAGCCCTAAATTGTAGAGTTCTCAAGACCTATTGTTTTTGGTGAAGATCGGTTAAGGGAAAGGGGTAGTTTACCTGCAACGTGTTTTTAACAAGGGTATTTTCTATGGCAAACGATAACAGCCGCAAATTCAAACATAATCAAATAATGTTTTGCATACAGCCATGATTTGTAGAGTACTCAAGACCTATTGTTTTTGGTGAAGATCGGTTAAGGGGAAGGGGTAGTTTACCTGCAACGTTTTTTTATCAAGCGTATTTTCTATGGCAAACTATAACAGCCGCAAATTCAAACAGAATCAAATAATGTTTTGCATACGTCCCTGAATTGTAGAGGTCTCAAGGACTTTCGATTTTGGTGAAGATCGGTTAAGGGGAAGGGGTAGTTTACCTGAAACGTTTTACGTTTTAACGACAGTAAAGTACTTGAAAATTCATTTAAACTTTTTCAAACAATGGTAATTGTTAAAAATAAAATAATTTTGTTGCCAGGGAATAAAATTATAATTTTTTCATTTTAATGTAAATTATGTATGAGTTAATATCTTTATATACATAAATCTTCTGTACGTGTGTATGTCACTGAACTCCTCCATGTATAAAATAATATATCGTTCGTGGCAGGTAAGCATATCTCAGTTATGTAATGTTTACGTTTCCATTTTATTATTATGCCTACAGCAATAGAAAGGCAGGTAAGACACACACACACACACACACGCACACAATTCAAGGTTATTTCTGGCCTCACTCATGTTTATTTTCTTACATTTGCACGCTTTTTAAATGGAAAGTGCCGAAACCCACACCAACATAACGCGTCCAAGCCGAAAAAATGGACATCAATTTGCTTCCTGTGGATCGCTGGGCAGTGTAACTGCACGTGTTTACAGAGGAACGATTCATAGACAGACTTTTCGTCTTTAGGGAACGAACCCTCTGCAAGATGCTGAGGGTCCATGAGTGACTTCGGAGCGCTCCCTCCTTTTCGCGTGTTTGTTCTGTGAAACATACACTGTAGATTCACAGCTTTACTCTAAGCAACGCTCAATAGGAAATGTTGAAAATTTTTGTCCACGGTGTACCCTCATTCACACTAAACCTGCTCTGATGTTTTAATTACGGACAACATAATATTAAAACTTTGGAAACTTGAGCCCTACTTAATGGAGATCAATCATTAACTTATACAAGCCATTAATTTTATGCATATTTTTTATATATATGTGTACAACGTTATCGGCAACAAAGAAGTAGTTTTTGTTAAAATTCCTTCCCGTGATATTTGGCCGTAGTCCAATGTTTTCTACAAAACCAGACGTTTCGGCAATGCCATCGACTTCCATCATCAGTGAAAATCGAGTGCGATAACATGAGGTGGTATACGTTAGTGACCACAGTACTGTGGTTAAGGCTGAAGCATTAAGTAGAAAGAAGTAGCTTCTATGGTAATATTTCATTTCGAAAATGATTTTAAATATAAATCTTAGAATATGAAAGTCATGTATGGTTCTCCATACCGATATTTTACTTCCATATTCCTTAAGGAAATGGAAGTATGGTGATGTCAAAAAAAATCGTTTTCGAGATTATTGCAGATTCTGATTGTACTACACTCAAAACATGAAAAAAGTCGTTTTTCGAAAAGGGTCTGTGTGTAGATTTTTTTTTTTTTTTGGCAAACGATAACAGCCGCAAATTCAAACAGAATCAAATAATTTTTTGCATACAGCCCTGATTTGTAGAGTACTCACGACATATTGTTTTTGGTGAAGATCGGTTGAGGGAAAGGGGTAGTTTACCTGTAACGTTTTATGTATTAACAAGGGTATTTCCTATGGCAAACGATAACAGCCGCAAATTCAAACAGAATCAAAAGATTATTTGCATACAGCCCTAAATTGTAGAGTTCTCAAGACCTACTGTTTTTGGTGAAGATCGGTTAAGGGAAAGGGGTAGTTTACCTGCAACGTGTTTTTAACAAGGGTATTTTCTATGGCAAACGATAACAGCCGCAAATTCAAACATAATCAAATAATGTTTTGCATACAGCCATGATTTGTAGAGTACTCAAGACCTATTGTTTTTGGTGAAGATCGGTTAAGGGGAAGGGGTAGTTTACCTGCAACGTTTTTTTATCAAGTGTATTTTCTATGGCAAACTATAACAGCCGCAAATTCAAACAGAATCAAATAATGTTTTGCATACGTCCCTGAATTGTAGAGGTCTCAAGGACTTTCGATTTTGGTGAAGATCGGTTAAGGGGAAGGGGTAGTTTACCTGCAACCTTTTACGTTTTAACAACAGTAAAGTACTTGAAAATTCATTTAAACTTTTTCAAACAATGGTAATTGTTAAAAATAAAATAATTTTGTTGCCAGGGAATAAAATTATAATTTTTCATTTTAATGTAAATTATGTATGAGTAAATATCTTTATATATATAAATCTTCTGTACGTGTGTATGTCACTGAACTCCTCCATGTATAAAATAATATATCGTTCGTGGCAGGTAAGCATATCTCAGTTATGTAATGTTTACGTTTCCATTTTATTATTATGCCTACAGCAATAGAAAGGCAGGTAAGACACACACACACACACACACACACGCACACAATTCAAGGTTATTTCTGGCCTCACTCATGTTTATTTTCTTACATTTGCACGCTTTTTAAATGGAAAGTGCCGAAACCCACACCAACATAACGCGTCCAAGCCGAAAAAATGGACATCAATTTGCTTCCTGTGGATCGCTGGGCAGTGTAACTGCACGTGTTTACAGAGGAACGATTCATAGACAGACTTTTCGTCTTTAGGGAACGAACCCTCTGCAAGATGCTGAGGGTCCATGAGTGACTTAGGAGCGCTCCCTCCTTTTCGCGTGTTTGTTCTGTGAAACATACACTGTAGATTCACAGCTTTACTCTAAGCAACGCTCAATAGGAAATGTTGAAAATTTTTGTCCACGGTGTACCCTCATTCACACTAAACCTGCTCTGATGTTTTAATTACGGACAACATAATATTAAAACTTTGGAAACTTGAGCCCTACTTAATGGAGATCAATCATTAACTTGTACAAGCCATTAATTTTATGCATATTTTTTATATATATGTGTACAACGTTATCGGCAACAAAGAAGTAGTTTTTGTTAAAATTCCTTCCCGGGATATTTGGCCGTAGTCCAATGTTTTCTACAAAACCAGACGTTTCGGCAATGCCATCGACTTCCATCATCAGTGAAAATCGAGTGCGATAACATGAGGTGGTATACGTTAGTGACCACAGTACTGTGGTTAAGGCTGAAGCAGTAAGTAGAAAGAAGTAGCTTCTATGGTAATATTTCATTTCGAAAATGATTTTAAATATAAATCTTAGAATATGAAAGTCATGTATGGTTCTCCATACCGATATTTTACTTCCATATTCCTTAAGGAAATGGAAGTATGGTGATGTCAAAAAAAATCGTTTTCGAGATTATTGCAGATTCTGATTGTACTACACTCAAAACATGAAAAAAAGTCGTTTTTCGAAAAGGGTCTGTGTGTGTGTCTGTGTGTAGATTTTTTTTTTTTTGGCAAACGATAACAGCCGCAAATTCAAACAGAATCAAATAATTTTTTGCATACAGCCCTGATTTGTAGAGTACTCACGACATATTGTTTTTGGTGAAGATCGGTTGAGCGAAAGGGATAGTTTACCTACAACGGTTTTTTTTTATCAAGGGAAATTTTTTTTTGGCAAACGATAACAGCCGCAAATATAAACAGAATCAAATAATGTTTCGCATACAGCCCTGATTTGTAGAGTTCTCAATACCTATTGTTTTTGGTGAAGATCGGTTAAGTGAAAGGGGTAGTTTACCTGTAACGTTTTATGTATTAACAAGGGTATTTCCTATGGCAAACGATAACAGCCGCAAATTCAAACAGAATCAAAAGATTATTTGCATACAGCCCTAAATTGTAGAGTTCTCAAGACCTATTGTTTTTGGTGAAGATCGGTTAAGGGAAAGGGGTAGTTTACCTGCAACGTGTTTTTAACAAGGGTATTTTCTATGGCAAACGATAACAGCCGCAAATTCAAACATAATCAAATAATGTTTTGCATACAGCCATGATTTGTAGAGTACTCAAGACCTATTGTTTTTGGTGAAGATCGGTTAAGGGGAAGGGGTAGTTTACCTGCAACGTTTTTTTATCAAGCGTATTTTCTATGGCAAACTATAACAGCCGCAAATTCAAACAGAATCAAATAATGTTTTGCATACGTCCCTGAATTGTAGAGGTCTCAAGGACTTTCGATTTTGGTGAAGATCGGTTAAGGGGAAGGGGTAGTTTACCTGAAACCTTTTACGTTTTAACGACAGTAAAGTACTTGAAAATTCATTTAAACTTTTTCAAACAATGGTAATTGTTAAAAATAAAATAATTTTGTTGCCAGGGAATAAAATTATAATTTTTTCATTTTAATGTAAATTATGTATGAGTTAATATCTTTATATACATAAATCTTCTGTACGTGTGTATGTCACTGAACTCCTCCATGTATAAAATAATATATCGTTCGTGGCAGGTAAGCATATCTCAGTTATGTAATGTTTACGTTTCCATTTTATTATTATGCCTACAGCAATAGAAAGGCAGGTAAGACACACACACACACACACACGCACACAATTCAAGGTTATTTCTGGCCTCACTCATGTTTATTTTCTTACATTTGCACGCTTTTTAAATGGAAAGTGCCGAAACCCACACCAACATAACGCGTCCAAGCCGAAAAAATGGACATCAATTTGCTTCCTGTGGATCGCTGGGCAGTGTAACTGCACGTGTTTACAGAGGAACGATTCATAGACAGACTTTTCGTCTTTAGGGAACGAACCCTCTGCAAGATGCTGAGGGTCCATGAGTGACTTCGGAGCGCTCCCTCCTTTTCGCGTGTTTGTTCTGTGAAACATACACTGTAGATTCACAGCTTTACTCTAAGCAACGCTCAATAGGAAATGTTGAAAATTTTTGTCCACGGTGTACCCTCATTCACACTAAACCTGCTCTGATGTTTTAATTACGGACAACATAATATTAAAACTTTGGAAACTTGAGCCCTACTTAATGGAGATCAATCATTAACTTATACAAGCCATTAATTTTATGCATATTTTTTATATATATGTGTACAACGTTATCGGCAACAAAGAAGTAGTTTTTGTTAAAATTCCTTCCCGGGATATTTGGCCGTAGTCCAATGTTTTCTACAAAACCAGACGTTTCGGCAATGCCATCGACTTCCATCATCAGTGAAAATCGAGTGCGATAACATGAGGTGGTATACGTTAGTGACCACAGTACTGTGGTTAAGGCTGAAGCAGTAAGTAGAAAGAAGTAGCTTCTATGGTAATATTTCATTTCGAAAATGATTTTAAATATAAATCTTAGAATATGAAAGTCATGTATGGTTCTCCATACCGATATTTTACTTCCATATTCCTTAAGGAAATGGAAGTATGGTGATGTCAAAAAAAATCGTTTTCGAGATTATTGCAGATTCTGATTGTACTACACTCAAAACATGAAAAAAAGTCGTTTTTCGAAAAGGGTCTGTGTGTGTGTCTGTGTGTAGATTTTTTTTTTTTTGGCAAACGATAACAGCCGCAAATTCAAACAGAATCAAATAATTTTTTGCATACAGCCCTGATTTGTAGAGTACTCACGACATATTGTTTTTGGTGAAGATCGGTTGAGGGAAAGGGGTAGTTTACCTGTAACGTTTTATGTATTAACAAGGGTATTTCCTATGGCAAACGATAACAGCCGCAAATTCAAACAGAATCAAAAGATTATTTGCATACAGCCCTAAATTGTAGAGTTCTCAAGACCTACTGTTTTTGGTGAAGATCGGTTAAGGGAAAGGGGTAGTTTACCTGCAACGTGTTTTTAACAAGGGTATTTTCTATGGCAAACGATAACAGCCGCAAATTCAAACATAATCAAATAATGTTTTGCATACAGCCATGATTTGTAGAGTACTCAAGACCTATTGTTTTTGGTGAAGATCGGTTAAGGGGAAGGGGTAGTTTACCTGCAACGTTTTTTTATCAAGCGTATTTTCTATGGCAAACTATAACAGCCGCAAATTCAAACAGAATCAAATAATGTTTTGCATACGTCCCTGAATTGTAGAGGTCTCAAGGACTTTCGATTTTGGTGAAGATCGGTTAAGGGGAAGGGGTAGTTTACCTGCAACCTTTTACGTTTTAACAACAGTAAAGTACTTGAAAATTCATTTAAACTTTTTCAAACAATGGTAATTGTTAAAAATAAAATAATTTTGTTGCCAGGGAATAAATTTATAATTTTTCATTTTAATGTAAATTATGTATGAGTTAATATCTTTATATATATAAATCTTCTGTACGTGTGTATGTCACTGAACTCCTCCATGTATAAAATAATATATCGTTCGTGGCAGGTAAGCATATCTCAGTTATGTAATGTTTACGTTTCCATTTTATTATTATGCCTACAGCAATAGAAAGGCAGGTAAGACACACACACACACGCACACAATTCAAGGTTATTTCTGGCCTCACTCATGTTTATTTTCTTACATTTGCACGCTTTTTAAATGGAAAGTGCCGAAACCCACACCAACATAACGCGTCCAAGCCGAAAAAATGGACATCAATTTGCTTCCTGTGGATCGCTGGGCAGTGTAACTGCACGTGTTTACAGAGGAACGATTCATAGACAGACTTTTCGTCTTTAGGGAACGAACCCTCTGCAAAATGCTGAGGGTCCATGAGTGACTTCGGAGCGCTCCTTCCTTTTCGCGTGTTTGTTCTGTGAAACATACACTGTAGATTCACAGCTTTACTCTAAGCAACGCTCAATAGGAAATGTTGAAAATTTTTGTCCACGGTGTACCCTCATTCACACTAAACCTGCTCTGATGTTTTAATTACGGACATCATAATATTAAAACTTTGGAAACTTGAGCCCTACTTAATGGAGATCAATCATTAACTTATACAAGCCATTAATTTTATGCATATTTTTTATATATATGTGTACAACGTTATCGGCAACAAAGAAGTAGTTTTTGTTAAAATTCCTTCCCGGGATATTTGGCCGTAGTCCAATGTTTTCTACAAAACCAGACGTTTCGGCAATGCCATCGACTTCCATCATCAGTGAAAATCGAGTGCGATAACATGAGGTGGTATACGTTAGTGACCACAGTACTGTGGTTAAGGCTGAAGCAGTAAGTAGAAAGAAGTAGCTTCTATGGTAATATTTCATTTCGAAAATGATTTTAAATATAAATCTTAGAATATGAAAGTCATGTATGGTTCTCCATACCGATATTTTACTTCCATATTCCTTAAGGAAATGGAAGTATGGAGATGGCAAAAAAAATCGTTTTCGAGATTATTGCAGATTCTGATTGTACTACACTCAAAACATGAAAAAAAGTCGTTTTTCGAAAAGGGTCTGTGTGTGTGTCTGTGTAGATTTTTTTTTTTGGCAAACGATAACAGCCGCAAATTCAAACAGAATCAAATAATTTTTTGCATACAGCCCTGATTTGTAGAGTACTCACGACATATTGTTTTTGGTGAAGATCGGTTGAGGGAAAGGGGTAATTTACCTGTAACGTTTTATGTATTAACAAGGGTATTTCCTATGGCAAACGATAACAGCCGCAAATTCAAACAGAATCAAAAGATTATTTGCATACAGCCCTAAATTGTAGAGTTCTCAAGACCTACTGTTTTTGGTGAAGATCGGTTCAGGGAAAGGGGTAGTTTACCTGCAACGTGTTTTTAACAAGGGTATTTTCTATGGCAAACGATAACAGCCGCAAATTCAAACATAATCAAATAATGTTTTGCATACAGCCATGATTTGTAGAGTACTCAAGACCTATTGTTTTTGGCGAAGATCGGTTAAGGGGAAGGGGTAGTTTACCTGCAACGTTTTTTTATCAAGCGTATTTTCTATGGCAAACTATAACAGCCGCAAATTCAAACAGAATCAAATAATGTTTTGCATACGTCCCTGAATTGTAGAGGTCTCAAGGACTTTCGATTTTGGTGAAGATCGGTTAAGGGGAAGGGGTAGTTTACCTGCAACCTTTTACGTTTTAACAACAGTAAAGTACTTGAAAATTCATTTAAACTTTTTCAAACAATGGTAATTGTTAAAAATAAAATAATTTTGTTGCCAGGGAATAAAATTATAATTTTTTCATTTTAATGTAAATTATGTATGAGTTAATATCTTTATATATATAAATCTTCTGTACGTGTGTATGTCACTGAACTCCTCCATGTATAAAATAATATATCGTTCGTGGCAGGTAAGCATATCTCAGTTATGTAATGTTTACGTTTCCATTTTATTATTATGCCTACAGCAATAGAAAGGCAGGTAAGACACACACACACACGCACACAATTCAAGGTTATTTCTGGCCTCACTCATGTTTATTTTCTTACATTTGCACGCTTTTTAAATGGAAAGTGCCGAAACCCACACCAACATAACGCGTCCAAGCCGAAAAAATGGACATCAATTTGCTTCCTGTGGATCGCTGGGCAGTGTAACTGCACGTGTTTACAGAGGAACGATTCATAGACAGACTTTTCGTCTTTAGGGAATGAACCCTCTGCAAGATGCTGAGGGTCCATGAGTGACTTCGGAGCGCTCCTTCTTTTCCGCGTGTTTGTTCTGTGAAACGTACACTGTAGATTCGCAGATTTATTCTAAGCAACGCTCAATAGGAAATGTTGAAAATTTTTGTCCACGGTGTACCCTCATACACACTAAACCTGCTCTGATGTTTTAATTACGGACATCATAATATTAAAACTTTGGAAACTTGAGCACTACTTAATGGAGATCAATCATTAACTTATACAAGCCATTAATTTTATGCATATTTTTTATATATATGTGTACAACGTTATCGGCAACAAAGAAGTAGTTTTTGTTAAAATTCCTTCCCGGGATATTTGGCCGTAGTCCAATGTTTTCTACAAAACCAGACGTTTCGGCAATGCCATCGACTTCCATCATCAGTGAAAATCGAGTGCGATAACATGAGGTGGTATACGTTAGTGACCACAGTACTGTGGTTAAGGCTGAAGCAGTAAGTAGAAAGAAGTAGCTTCTATGGTAATATTTCATTTCGAAAATGATTTTAAATATAAATCTTAGAATATGAAAGTCATGTATGGTTCTCCATACCGATATTTTACTTCCATATTCCTTAAGGAAATGGAAGTATGGTGATGTCAAAAAAAATCGTTTTCGAGATTATTGCAGATTCTGATTGTACTACACTCAAAACATGAAAAAAAGTCGTTTTTCGAAAAGGGTCTGTGTGTGTGTCTGTGTGTAGATTTTTTTTTTTTTTGGCAAACGATAACAGCCGCAAATTCAAACAGAATCAAATAATGTTTCGCATACAGCCCTGATTTGTAGAGTTCTCAATACCTATTGTTTTTGGTGAAGATCGGTTAAGTGAAAGGGGTAGTTTACATGTAACGTTTTATGTATTAACAAGGGTATTTCCTATGGCAAACGATAAGAGCCGCAAATTCAAACAGAATCAAAAGATTATTTGCATACAGCCCTAAATTGTAGAGTTCTCAAGACCTATTGTTTTTGGTGAAGATCGGTTAAGGGAAAGGGGTAGTTTACCTGCAACGTGTTTTTAACAAGGGTATTTTCTATGGCAAACGATAACAGCCGCAAATTCAAACATAATCAAATAATGTTTTGCATACAGCCATGATTTGTAGAGTACTCAAGACCTATTGTTTTTGGTGAAGATCGGTTAAGGGGAAGGAGTAGTTTACCTGCAACGTTTTTTTATCAAGCGTATTTTCTATGGCAAACTATAACAGCCGCAAATTCAAACAGAATCAAATAATGTTTTGCATACGTCCCTGAATTGTAGAGGTCTCAAGGACTTTCGATTTTGGTGAAGATCGGTTAAGGGGAAGGGGTAGTTTACCTGAAACCTTTTACGTTTTAACGACAGTAAAGTACTTGAAAATTCATTTAAACTTTTTCAAACAATGGTAATTGTTAAAAATAAAATAATTTTGTTGCCAGGGAATAAAATTATAATTTTTTCATTTTAATGTAAATTATGTATGAGTTAATATCTTTATATACATAAATCTTCTGTACGTGTGTATGTCACTGAACTCCTCCATGTATAAAATAATATATCGTTCGTGGCAGGTAAGCATATCTCAGTTATGTAATGTTTACGTTTCCATTTTATTATTATGCCTACAGCAATAGAAAGGCAGGTAAGACACACACACACACACACACGCACACAATTCAAGGTTATTTCTGGCCTCACTCATGTTTATTTTCTTACATTTGCACGCTTTTTAAATGGAAAGTGCCGAAACCCACACCAACATAACGCGTCCAAGCCGAAAAAATGGACATCAATTTGCTTCCTGTGGATCGCTGGGCAGTGTAACTGCACGTGTTTACAGAGGAACGATTCATAGACAGACTTTTCGTCTTTAGGGAACGAACCCTCTGCAAGATGCTGAGGGTCCATGAGTGACTTCGGAGCGCTCCCTCCTTTTCGCGTGTTTGTTCTGTGAAACATACACTGTAGATTCACAGCTTTACTCTAAGCAACGCTCAATAGGAAATGTTGAAAATTTTTGTCCACGGTGTACCCTCATTCACACTAAACCTGCTCTGATGTTTTAATTACGGACAACATAATATTAAAACTTTGGAAACTTGAGCCCTACTTAATGGAGATCAATCATTAACTTATACAAGCCATTAATTTTATGCATATTTTTTATATATATGTGTACAACGTTATCGGCAACAAAGAAGTAGTTTTTGTTAAAATTCCTTCCCGGGATATTTGGCCGTAGTCCAATGTTTTCTACAAAACCAGACGTTTCGGCAATGCCATCGACTTCCATCATCAGTGAAAATCGAGTGCGATAACATGAGGTGGTATACGTTAGTGACCACAGTACTGTGGTTAAGGCTGAAGCAGTAAGTAGAAAGAAGTAGCTTCTATGGTAATATTTCATTTCGAAAATGATTTTAAATATAAATCTTAGAATATGAAAGTCATGTATGGTTCTCCATACCGATATTTTACTTCCATATTCCTTAAGGAAATGGAAGTATGGAGATGGCAAAAAAAATCGTTTTCGAGATTATTGCAGATTCTGATTGTACTACACTCAAAACATGAAAAAAAGTCGTTTTTCGAAAAGGGTCTGTGTGTGTGTCTGTGTAGATTTTTTTTTTTGGCAAACGATAACAGCCGCAAATTCAAACAGAATCAAATAATTTTTTGCATACAGCCCTGATTTGTAGAGTACTCACGACATATTGTTTTTGGTGAAGATCGGTTGAGGGAAAGGGGTAATTTACCTGTAACGTTTTATGTATTAACAAGGGTATTTCCTATGGCAAACGATAACAGCCGCAAATTCAAACAGAATCAAAAGATTATTTGCATACAGCCCTAAATTGTAGAGTTCTCAAGACCTACTGTTTTTGGTGAAGATCGGTTCAGGGAAAGGGGTAGTTTACCTGCAACGTGTTTTTAACAAGGGTATTTTCTATGGCAAACGATAACAGCCGCAAATTCAAACATAATCAAATAATGTTTTGCATACAGCCATGATTTGTAGAGTACTCAAGACCTATTGTTTTTGGCGAAGATCGGTTAAGGGGAAGGGGTAGTTTACCTGCAACGTTTTTTTATCAAGCGTATTTTCTATGGCAAACTATAACAGCCGCAAATTCAAACAGAATCAAATAATGTTTTGCATACGTCCCTGAATTGTAGAGGTCTCAAGGACTTTCGATTTTGGTGAAGATCGGTTAAGGGGAAGGGGTAGTTTACCTGCAACCTTTTACGTTTTAACAACAGTAAAGTACTTGAAAATTCATTTAAACTTTTTCAAACAATGGTAATTGTTAAAAATAAAATAATTTTGTTGCCAGGGAATAAAATTATAATTTTTTCATTTTAATGTAAATTATGTATGAGTTAATATCTTTATATATATAAATCTTCTGTACGTGTGTATGTCACTGAACTCCTCCATGTATAAAATAATATATCGTTCGTGGCAGGTAAGCATATCTCAGTTATGTAATGTTTACGTTTCCATTTTATTATTATGCCTACAGCAATAGAAAGGCAGGTAAGACACACACACACACGCACACAATTCAAGGTTATTTCTGGCCTCACTCATGTTTATTTTCTTACATTTGCACGCTTTTTAAATGGAAAGTGCCGAAACCCACACCAACATAACGCGTCCAAGCCGAAAAAATGGACATCAATTTGCTTCCTGTGGATCGCTGGGCAGTGTAACTGCACGTGTTTACAGAGGAACGATTCATAGACAGACTTTTCGTCTTTAGGGAATGAACCCTCTGCAAGATGCTGAGGGTCCATGAGTGACTTCGGAGCGCTCCTTCTTTTCCGCGTGTTTGTTCTGTGAAACGTACACTGTAGATTCGCAGATTTATTCTAAGCAACGCTCAATAGGAAATGTTGAAAATTTTTGTCCACGGTGTACCCTCATACACACTAAACCTGCTCTGATGTTTTAATTACGGACATCATAATATTAAAACTTTGGAAACTTGAGCACTACTTAATGGAGATCAATCATTAACTTATACAAGCCATTAATTTTATGCATATTTTTTATATATATGTGTACAACGTTATCGGCAACAAAGAAGTAGTTTTTGTTAAAATTCCTTCCCGGGATATTTGGCCGTAGTCCAATGTTTTCTACAAAACCAGACGTTTCGGCAATGCCATCGACTTCCATCATCAGTGAAAATCGAGTGCGATAACATGAGGTGGTATACGTTAGTGACCACAGTACTGTGGTTAAGGCTGAAGCAGTAAGTAGAAAGAAGTAGCTTCTATGGTAATATTTCATTTCGAAAATGATTTTAAATATAAATCTTAGAATATGAAAGTCATGTATGGTTCTCCATACCGATATTTTACTTCCATATTCCTTAAGGAAATGGAAGTATGGTGATGTCAAAAAAAATCGTTTTCGAGATTATTGCAGATTCTGATTGTACTACACTCAAAACATGAAAAAAAGTCGTTTTTCGAAAAGGGTCTGTGTGTGTGTCTGTGTGTAGATTTTTTTTTTTTTTGGCAAACGATAACAGCCGCAAATTCAAACAGAATCAAATAATGTTTCGCATACAGCCCTGATTTGTAGAGTTCTCAATACCTATTGTTTTTGGTGAAGATCGGTTAAGTGAAAGGGGTAGTTTACATGTAACGTTTTATGTATTAACAAGGGTATTTCCTATGGCAAACGATAACAGCCGCAAATTCAAACAGAATCAAAAGATTATTTGCATACAGCCCTAAATTGTAGAGTTCTCAAGACCTATTGTTTTTGGTGAAGATCGGTTAAGGGAAAGGGGTAGTTTACCTGCAACGTGTTTTTAACAAGGGTATTTTCTATGGCAAACGATAACAGCCGCAAATTCAAACATAATCAAATAATGTTTTGCATACAGCCATGATTTGTAGAGTACTCAAGACCTATTGTTTTTGGTGAAGATCGGTTAAGGGGAAGGAGTAGTTTACCTGCAACGTTTTTTTATCAAGCGTATTTTCTATGGCAAACTATAACAGCCGCAAATTCAAACAGAATCAAATAATGTTTTGCATACGTCCCTGAATTGTAGAGGTCTCAAGGACTTTCGATTTTGGTGAAGATCGGTTAAGGGGAAGGGGTAGTTTACCTGAAACCTTTTACGTTTTAACGACAGTAAAGTACTTGAAAATTCATTTAAACTTTTTCAAACAATGGTAATTGTTAAAAATAAAATAATTTTGTTGCCAGGGAATAAAATTATAATTTTTTCATTTTAATGTAAATTATGTATGAGTTAATATCTTTATATACATAAATCTTCTGTACGTGTGTATGTCACTGAACTCCTCCATGTATAAAATAATATATCGTTCGTGGCAGGTAAGCATATCTCAGTTATGTAATGTTTACGTTTCCATTTTATTATTATGCCTACAGCAATAGAAAGGCAGGTAAGACACACACACACACACACACGCACACAATTCAAGGTTATTTCTGGCCTCACTCATGTTTATTTTCTTACATTTGCACGCTTTTTAAATGGAAAGTGCCGAAACCCACACCAACATAACGCGTCCAAGCCGAAAAAATGGACATCAATTTGCTTCCTGTGGATCGCTGGGCAGTGTAACTGCACGTGTTTACAGAGGAACGATTCATAGACAGACTTTTCGTCTTTAGGGAACGAACCCTCTGCAAGATGCTGAGGGTCCATGAGTGACTTCGGAGCGCTCCCTCCTTTTCGCGTGTTTGTTCTGTGAAACATACACTGTAGATTCACAGCTTTACTCTAAGCAACGCTCAATAGGAAATGTTGAAAATTTTTGTCCACGGTGTACCCTCATTCACACTAAACCTGCTCTGATGTTTTAATTACGGACAACATAATATTAAAACTTTGGAAACTTGAGCCCTACTTAATGGAGATCAATCATTAACTTATACAAGCCATTAATTTTATGCATATTTTTTATATATATGTGTACAACGTTATCGGCAACAAAGAAGTAGTTTTTGTTAAAATTCCTTCCCGGGATATTTGGCCGTAGTCCAATGTTTTCTACAAAACCAGACGTTTCGGCAATGCCATCGACTTCCATCATCAGTGAAAATCGAGTGCGATAACATGAGGTGGTATACGTTAGTGACCACAGTACTGTGGTTAAGGCTGAAGCAGTAAGTAGAAAGAAGTAGCTTCTATGGTAATATTTCATTTCGAAAATGATTTTAAATATAAATCTTAGAATATGAAAGTCATGTATGGTTCTCCATACCGATATTTTACTTCCATATTCCTTAAGGAAATGGAAGTATGGTGATGTCAAAAAAAATCGTTTTCGAGATTATTGCAGATTCTGATTGTACTACACTCAAAACATGAAAAAAAGTCGTTTTTCGAAAAGGGTCTGTGTGTGTGTCTGTGTGTAGATTTTTTTTTTTTTGGCAAACGATAACAGCCGCAAATTCAAACAGAATCAAATAATTTTTTGCATACAGCCCTGATTTGTAGAGTACTCACGACATATTGTTTTTGGTGAAGATCGGTTGAGGGAAAGGGGTAGTTTACCTGTAACGTTTTATGTATTAACAAGGGTATTTCCTATGGCAAACGATAACAGCCGCAAATTCAAACAGAATCAAAAGATTATTTGCATACAGCCCTAAATTGTAGAGTTCTCAAGACCTACTGTTTTTGGTGAAGATCGGTTAAGGGAAAGGGGTAGTTTACCTGCAACGTGTTTTTAACAAGGGTATTTTCTATGGCAAACGATAACAGCCGCAAATTCAAACATAATCAAATAATGTTTTGCATACAGCCATGATTTGTAGAGTACTCAAGACCTATTGTTTTTGGTGAAGATCGGTTAAGGGGAAGGGGTAGTTTACCTGCAACGTTTTTTTATCAAGTGTATTTTCTATGGCAAACTATAACAGCCGCAAATTCAAACAGAATCAAATAATGTTTTGCATACGTCCCTGAATTGTAGAGGTCTCAAGGACTTTCGATTTTGGTGAAGATCGGTTAAGGGGAAGGGGTAGTTTACCTGCAACCTTTTACGTTTTAACAACAGTAAAGTACTTGAAAATTCATTTAAACTTTTTCAAACAATGGTAATTGTTAAAAATAAAATAATTTTGTTGCCAGGGAATAAAATTATAATTTTTCATTTTAATGTAAATTATGTATGAGTTAATATCTTTATATATATAAATCTTCTGTACGTGTGTATGTCACTGAACTCCTCCATGTATAAAATAATATATCGTTCGTGGCAGGTAAGCATATCTCAGTTATGTAATGTTTACGTTTCCATTTTATTATTATGCCTACAGCAATAGAAAGGCAGGTAAGACACACACACACACGCACACAATTCAAGGTTATTTCTGGCCTCACTCATGTTTATTTTCTTACATTTGCACGCTTTTTAAATGGAAAGTGCCGAAACCCACACCAACATAACGCGTCCAAGCCGAAAAAATGGACATCAATTTGCTTCCTGTGGATCGCTGGGCAGTGTAACTGCACGTGTTTACAGAGGAACGATTCATAGACAGACTTTTCGTCTTTAGGGAACGAACCCTCTGCAAGATGCTGAGGGTCCATGAGTGACTTCGGAGCGCTCCCTCCTTTTCGCGTGTTTGTTCTGTGAAACATACACTGTAGATTCACAGCTTTACTCTAAGCAACGCTCAATAGGAAATGTTGAAAATTTTTGTCCACGGTGTACCCTCATTCACACTAAACCTGCTCTGATGTTTTAATTACGGACAACATAATATTAAAACTTTGGAAACTTGAGCCCTACTTAATGGAGATCAATCATTAACTTATACAAGCCATTAATTTTATGCATATTTTTTATATATATGTGTACAACGTTATCGGCAACAAAGAAGTAGTTTTTGTTAAAATTCCTTCCCGGGATATTTGGCCGTAGTCCAATGTTTTCTACAAAACCAGACGTTTCGGCAATGCCATCGACTTCCATCATCAGTGAAAATCGAGTGCGATAACATGAGGTGGTATACGTTAGTGACCACAGTACTGTGGTTAAGGCTGAAGCAGTAAGTAGAAAGAAGTAGCTTCTATGGTAATATTTCATTTCGAAAATGATTTTAAATATAAATCTTAGAATATGAAAGTCATGTATGGTTCTCCATACCGATATTTTACTTCCATATTCCTTAAGGAAATGGAAGTATGGAGATGGCAAAAAAAATCGTTTTCGAGATTATTGCAGATTCTGATTGTACTACACTCAAAACATGAAAAAAAGTCGTTTTTCGAAAAGGGTCTGTGTGTGTGTCTGTGTAATTTTTTTTTTGGCAAACGATAACAGCCGCAAATTCAAACAGAATCAAATAATTTTTTGCATACAGCCCTGATTTGTAGAGTACTCACGACATATTGTTTTTGGTGAAGATCGGTTGAGGGAAAGGGGTAGTTTACCTGTAACGTTTTATGTATTAACAAGGGTATTTCCTATGGCAAACGATAACAGCCGCAAATTCAAACAGAATCAAAAGATTATTTGCATACAGCCCTAAATTGTAGAGTTCTCAAGACCTACTGTTTTTGGTGAAGATCGGTTAAGGGAAAGGGGTAGTTTACCTGCAACGTGTTTTTAACAAGGGTATTTTCTATGGCAAACGATAACAGCCGCAAATTCAAACATAATCAAATAATGTTTTGCATACAGCCATGATTTGTAGAGTACTCAAGACCTATTGGTTTTGGTGAAGATCGGTTAAGGGGAAGGGGTAGTTTACCTGCAACGTTTTTTTATCAAGCGTATTTTCTATGGCAAACTATAACAGCCGCAAATTCAAACAGAATCAAATAATGTTTTGCATACGTCCCTGAATTGTAGAGGTCTCAAGGACTTTCGATTTTGGTGAAGATCGGTTAAGGGGAAGGGGTAGTTTACCTGCAACCTTTTACGTTTTAACAACAGTAAAGTACTTGAAAATTCATTTAAACTTTTTCAAACAATGGTAATTGTTAAAAATAAAATAATTTTGTTGCCAGGGAATAAAATTATAATTTTTCATTTTAATGTAAATTATGTATGAGTTAATATCTTTATATATATAAATCTTCTGTACGTGTGTATGTCACTGAACTCCTCCATGTATAAAATAATATATCGTTCGTGGCAGGTAAGCATATCTCAGTTATGTAATGTTTACGTTTCCATTTTATTATTATGCCTACAGCAATAGAAAGGCAGGTAAGACACACACACACACACACACAAGCACACAATTCAAGGTTATTTCTGGCCTCACTCATGTTTATTTTCTTACATTTGCACGCTTTTTAAATGGAAAGTGCCGAAACCCACACCAACATAACGCGTCCAAGCCGAAAAAATGGACATCAATTTGCTTCCTGTGGATCGCTGGGCAGTGTAACTGCACGTGTTTACAGAGGAACGATTCATAGACAGACTTTTCGTCTTTAGGGAACGAACCCTCTGCAAGATGCTGAGGGTCCATGAGTGACTTCGGAGCGCTCCCTCCTTTTCGCGTGTTTGTTCTGTGAAACATACACTGTAGATTCACAGCTTTACTCTAAGCAACGCTCAATAGGAAATGTTGAAAATTTTTGTCCACGGTGTACCCTCATTCACACTAAACCTGCTCTGATGTTTTAATTACGGACAACATAATATTAAAACTTTGGAAACTTGAGCCCTACTTAATGGAGATCAATCATTAACTTATACAAGCCATTAATTTTATGCATATTTTTTATATATATGTGTACAACGTTATCGGCAACAAAGAAGTAGTTTTTGTTAAAATTCCTTCCCGGGATATTTGGCCGTAGTCCAATGTTTTCTACAAAACCAGACGTTTCGGCAATGCCATCGACTTCCATCATCAGTGAAAATCGAGTGCGATAACATGAGGTGGTATACGTTAGTGACCACAGTACTGTGGTTAAGGCTGAAGCAGTAAGTAGAAAGAAGTAGCTTCTATGGTAATATTTCATTTCGAAAATGATTTTAAATATAAATCTTAGAATATGAAAGTCATGTATGGTTCTCCATACCGATATTTTACTTCCATATTCCTTAAGGAAATGGAAGTATGGTGATGTCAAAAAAAATCGTTTTCGAGATTATAGCAGATTCTGATTGTACTACACTCAAAACATGAAAAAAAGTCGTTTTTCGAAAAGGGTCTGTGTGTGTGTCTGTGTGTAGATTTTTTTTTTTTGGCAAACGATAACAGCCGCAAATTCAAACAGAATCAAATAATTTTTTGCATACAGCCCTGATTTGTAGAGTACTCACGACATATTGTTTTTGGTGAAGATCGGTTGAGGGAAAGGGGTAGTTTACCTGTAACGTTTTATGTATTAACAAGGGTATTTCCTATGGCAAACGATAACAGCCGCAAATTCAAACAGAATCAAAAGATTATTTGCATACAGCCCTAAATTGTAGAGTTCTCAAGACCTACTGTTTTTGGTGAAGATCGGTTAAGGGAAAGGGGTAGTTTACCTGCAACGTGTTTTTAACAAGGGTATTTTCTATGGCAAACGATAACAGCCGCAAATTCAAACATAATCAAATAATGTTTTGCATACAGCCATGATTTGTAGAGTACTCAAGACCTATTGTTTTTGGTGAAGATCGGTTAAGGGGAAGGGGTAGTTTACCTGCAACGTTTTTTTATCAAGCGTATTTTCTCTGGCAAACTATAACAGCCGCAAATTCAAACACAATCAAATAATGTTTTGCATACGTCCCTGAATTGTAGAGGTCTCAAGGACTTTCGATTTTGGTGAAGATCGGTTAAGGGGAAGGAGTAGTTTACCTGCAACCTTTTACGTTTTAACAACAGTAAAGTACTTGAAAATTCATTTAAACTTTTTCAAACAATGGTAATTGTTAAAAATAAAATAATTTTGTTGCCAGGGAATAAAATTATAATTTTTTCATTTTAATGTAAATTATGTATGAGTTAATATCTTTATATATATAAATCTTCTGTACGTGTGTATGTCACTGAACTCCTCCATGTATAAAATAATATATCGTTCGTGGCAGGTAAGCATATCTCAGTTATGTAATGTTTACGTTTCCATTTTATTATTATGCCTACAGCAATAGAAAGGCAGGTAAGACACACACACACACACACACACGCACACAATTCAAGGTTATTTCTGGCCTCACTCATGTTTATTTTCTTACATTTGCACGCTTTTTAAATGGAAAGTGCCGAAACCCACACCAACATAACGCGTCCAAGCCGAAAAAATGGACATCAATTTGCTTCCTGTGGATCGCTGGGCAGTGTAACTGCACGTGTTTACAGAGGAACGATTCATAGACAGACTTTTCGTCTTTAGGGAACGAACCCTCTGCAAGATTCTGAGGGTCCATGAGTGACTTCGGAGCGCTCCTTCCTTTTCGCGTGTTTGTTCTGTGAAACATACACTGTAGATTCACAGCTTTACTCTAAGCAACGCTCAATAGGAAATGTTGAAAATTTTTGTCCACGGTGTACCCTCATTCACACTAAACCTGCTCTGATGTTTTAATTACGGACATCATAATATTAAAACTTTGGAAACTTGAGCCCTACTTAATGGAGATCAATCATTAACTTATACAAGCCATTAATTTTATGCATATTTTTTATATATATGTGTACAACGTTATCGGCAACAAAGAAGTAGTTTTTGTTAAAATTCCTTCCCGGGATATTTGGCCGTAGTCCAATGTTTTCTACAAAACCAGACGTTTCGGCAATGCCATCGACTTCCATCATCAGTGAAAATCGAGTGCGATAACATGAGGTGGTATACGTTAGTGACCACAGTACTGTGGTTAAGGCTGAAGCAGTAAGTAGAAAGAAGTAGCTTCTATGGTAATATTTCATTTCGAAAATGATTTTAAATATAAATCTTAGAATATGAAAGTCATGTATGGTTCTCCATACCGATATTTTACTTCCATATTCCTTAAGGAAATGGAAGTATGGAGATGGCAAAAAAAATCGTTTTCGAGATTATTGCAGATTCTGATTGTACTACACTCAAAACATGAAAAAAAGTCGTTTTTCGAAAAGGGTCTGTGTGTGTGTCTGTGTAGATTTTTTTTTTTGGCAAACGATAACAGCCGCAAATTCAAACAGAATCAAATAATTTTTTGCATACAGCCCTGATTTGTCGAGTACTCACGACATATTGTTTTTGGTGAAGATCGGTTGAGGGAAAGGGGTAGTTTACCTGTAACGTTTTATGTATTAACAAGGGTATTTCCTATGGCAAACGATAAGAGCCGCAAATTCAAACAGAATCAAAAGATTATTTGCATACAGCCCTAAATTGTAGAGTTCTCAAGACCTACTGTTTTTGGTGAAGATCGGTTAAGGGAAAGGGGTAGTTTACCTGCAACGTGTTTTTAACAAGGGTATTTTCTATGGCAAACGATAACAGCCGCAAATTCAAACATAATCAAATAATGTTTTGCATACAGCCATGATTTGTAGAGTACTCAAGACCTATTGTTTTTGGTGAAGATCGGTTAAGGGGAAGGGGTAGTTTACCTGCAACGTTTTTTTATCAAGCGTATTTTCTATGGCAAACTATAACAGCCGCAAATTCAAACAGAATCAAATAATGTTTTGCATACGTCCCTGAATTGTAGAGGTCTCAAGGACTTTCGATTTTGGTGAAGATCGGTTAAGGGGAAGGGGTAGTTTACCTGCAACCTTTTACGTTTTAACAACAGTAAAGTACTTGAAAATTCATTTAAACTTTTTCAAACAATGGTAATTGTTAAAAGTAAAATAATTTTGTTGCCAGGGAATAAAATTATAATTTTTTCATTTTAATGTAAATTATGTATGAGTTAATATCTTTATATACATAAATCTTCTGTACGTGTGTATGTCACTGAACTCCTCGATGTATAAAATAATATATCCTTCGTGGCAGGTAAGCATATCTCAGTTATGTAATGTTTACGTTTCCATTTTATTATTATGCCTACAGCAATAGAAAGGCAGGTAAGACACCCACGCACACAATTCACGTTATTTCTGGCCTCACTCATGTTTATTTTCTTACATTTGCACGCTTTTTAAATGGAAAGTGCCGAAACCCACACCAACATAACGCGTCCAAGCCGAAAAAATGGACATCAATTTGCTTCCTGTGGATCGCTGGGCAGTGTAACTGCACGTGTTTACAGAGGAACGATTCATAGACAGACTTTTCGTCTTTAGGGAACGAACCCTCTGCAAGATGCTGAGGGTCCATGAGTGACTTCGGAGCGCTCCCTCCTTTTCGCGTGTTTGTTCTGTGAAACATACACTGTAGATTCACAGCTTTACTCTAAGCAACGCTCAATAGGAAATGTTGAAAATTTTTGTCCACGGTGTACCCTCATTCACACTAAACCTGCTCTGATGTTTTAATTACGGACAACATAATATTAAAACTTTGGAAACTTGAGCCCTACTTAATGGAGATCAATCATTAACTTATACAAGCCATTAATTTTATGCATATTTTTTATATATATGTGTACAACGTTATCGGCAACAAAGAAGTAGTTTTTGTTAAAATTCCTTCCCGGGATATTTGGCCGTAGTCCAATGTTTTCTACAAAACCAGACGTTTCGGCAATGCCATCGACTTCCATCATCAGTGAAAATCGAGTGCGATAACATGAGGTGGTATACGTTAGTGACCACAGTACTGTGGTTAAGGCTGAAGCAGTAAGTAGAAAGAAGTAGCTTCTATGGTAATATTTCATTTCGAAAATGATTTTAAATATAAATCTTAGAATATGAAAGTCATGTATGGTTCTCCATACCGATATTTTACTTCCATATTCCTTAAGGAAATGGAAGTATGGTGATGTCAAAAAAAATCGTTTTCGAGATTATTGCAGATTCTGATTGTACTACACTCAAAACATGAAAAAAAGTCGTTTTTCGAAAAGGGTCTGTGTGTGTGTCTGTGTGTAGATTTTTTTTTTTTGGCAAACGATAACAGCCGCAAATTCAAACAGAATCAAATAATTTTTTGCATACAGCCCTGATTTGTAGAGTACTCACGACATATTGTTTTTGGTGAAGATCGGTTGAGGGAAAGGGGTAGTTTACCTGTAACGTTTTATGTATTAACAAGGGTATTTCCTATGGCAAACGATAACAGCCGCAAATTCAAACAGAATCAAAAGATTATTTGCATACAGCCCTAAATTGTAGAGTTCTCAAGACCTACTGTTTTTGGTGAAGATCGGTTAAGGGAAAGGGGTAGTTTACCTGCAACGTGTTTTTAACAAGGGTATTTTCTATGGCAAACGATAACAGCCGCAAATTCAAACATAATCAAATAATGTTTTGCATACAGCCATGATTTGTAGAGTACTCAAGACCTATTGTTTTTGGTGAAGATCGGTTAAGGGGAAGGGGTAGTTTACCTGCAACGTTTTTTTATCAAGCGTATTTTCTATGGCAAACTATAACAGCCGCAAATTCAAACAGAATCAAATAATGTTTTGCATACGTCCCTGAATTGTAGAGGTCTCAAGGACTTTCGATTTTGGTGAAGATCGGTTAAGGGGAAGGGGTAGTTTACCTGCAACCTTTTACGTTTTAACAACAGTAAAGTACTTGAAAATTCATTTAAACTTTTTCAAACAATGGTAATTGTTAAAAATAAAATAATTTTGTTGCCAGGGAATAAAATTATAATTTTTTCATTTTAATGTAAATTATGTATGAGTTAATATCTTTATATATATAAATCTTCTGTACGTGTGTATGTCACTGAACTCCTCCATGTATAAAATAATATATCGTTCGTGGCAGGTAAGCATATCTCAGTTATGTAATGTTTACGTTTCCATTTTATTATTATGCCTACAGCAATAGAAAGGCAGGTAAGACACACACACACACACACACACACACGCACACAATTCAAGGTTATTTCTGGCCTCACTCATGTTTATTTTCTTACATTTGCACGCTTTTTAAATGGAAAGTGCCGAAACCCACACCAACATAACGCGTCCAAGCCGAAAAAATGGACATCAATTTGCTTCCTGTGGATCGCTGGGCAGTGTAACTGCACGTGTTTACAGAGGAACGATTCATAGACAGACTTTTCGTCTTTAGGGAATGAACCCTCTGCAAGATGCTGAGGGTCCATGAGTGACTTCGGAGCGCTCCTTCTTTTCCGCGTGTTTGTTCTGTGAAACGTACACTGTAGATTCGCAGATTTATTCTAAGCAACGCTCAATAGGAAATGTTGAAAATTTTTGTCCACGGTGTACCCTCATACACACTAAACCTGCTCTGATGTTTTAATTACGGACATCATAATATTAAAACTTTGGAAACTTGAGCACTACTTAATGGAGATCAATCATTAACTTATACAAGCCATTAATTTTATGCATATTTTTTATATATATGTGTACAACGTTATCGGCAACAAAGAAGTAGTTTTTGTTAAAATTCCTTCCCGGGATATTTGGCCGTAGTCCAATGTTTTCTACAAAACCAGACGTTTCGGCAATGCCATCGACTTCCATCATCAGTGAAAATCGAGTGCGATAACATGAGGTGGTATACGTTAGTGACCACAGTACTGTGGTTAAGGCTGAAGCAGTAAGTAGAAAGAAGTAGCTTCTATGGTAATATTTCATTTCGAAAATGATTTTAAATATAAATCTTAGAATATGAAAGTCATGTATGGTTCTCCATACCGATATTTTACTTCCATATTCCTTAAGGAAATGGAAGTATGGTGATGTCAAAAAAAATCGTTTTCGAGATTATTGCAGATTCTGATTGTACTACACTCAAAACATGAAAAAAAGTCGTTTTTCGAAAAGGGTCTGTGTGTGTGTCTGTGTGTAGATTTTTTTTTTTTGGCAAACGATAACAGCCGCAAATTCAAACAGAATCAAATAATTTTTTGCATACAGCCCTGATTTGTAGAGTACTCACGACATATTGTTTTTGGTGAAGATCGGTTGAGGGAAAGGGGTAGTTTACCTGTAACGTTTTATGTATTAACAAGGGTATTTCCTATGGCAAACGATAAGAGCCGCAAATTCAAACAGAATCAAAAGATTATTTGCATACAGCCCTAAATTGTAGAGTTCTCAAGACCTACTGTTTTTGGTGAAGATCGGTTAAGGGAAAGGGGTAGTTTACCTGCAACGTGTTTTTAACAAGGGTATTTTCTATGGCAAACGATAACAGCCGCAAATTCAAACATAATCAAATAATGTTTTGCATACAGCCATGATTTGTAGAGTACTCAAGACCTATTGTTTTTGGTGAAGATCGGTTAAGGGGAAGGGGTAGTTTACCTGCAACGTTTTTTTATCAAGCGTATTTTCTATGGCAAACTATAACAGCCGCAAATTCAAACAGAATCAAATAATGTTTTGCATACGTCCCTGAATTGTAGAGGTCTCAAGGACTTTCGATTTTGGTGAAGATCGGTTAAGGGGAAGGGGTAGTTTACCTGCAACCTTTTACGTTTTAACAACAGTAAAGTACTTGAAAATTCATTTAAACTTTTTCAAACAATGGTAATTGTTAAAAGTAAAATAATTTTGTTGCCAGGGAATAAAATTATAATTTTTTCATTTTAATGTAAATTATGTATGAGTTAATATCTTTATATACATAAATCTTCTGTACGTGTGTATGTCACTGAACTCCTCGATGTATAAAATAATATATCCTTCGTGGCAGGTAAGCATATCTCAGTTATGTAATGTTTACGTTTCCATTTTATTATTATGCCTACAGCAATAGAAAGGCAGGTAAGACACACACACACACGCACACAATTCAAGGTTATTTCTGGCCTCACTCATGTTTATTTTCTTACATTTGCACGCTTTTTAAATGGAAAGTGCCGAAACCCACACCAACATAACGCGTCCAAGCCGAAAAAATGGACATCAATTTGCTTCCTGTGGATCGCTGGGCAGTGTAACTGCACGTGTTTACAGAGGAACGATTCATAGACAGACTTTTCGTCTTTAGGGAATGAACCCTCTGCAAGATGCTGAGGGTCCATGAGTGACTTCGGAGCGCTCCTTCTTTTCCGCGTGTTTGTTCTGTGAAACGTACACTGTAGATTCGCAGATTTATTCTAAGCAACGCTCAATAGGAAATGTTGAAAATTTTTGTCCACGGTGTACCCTCATACACACTAAACCTGCTCTGATGTTTTAATTACGGACATCATAATATTAAAACTTTGGAAACTTGAGCACTACTTAATGGAGATCAATCATTAACTTATACAAGCCATTAATTTTATGCATATTTTTTATATATATGTGTACAACGTTATCGGCAACAAAGAAGTAGTTTTTGTTAAAATTCCTTCCCGGGATATTTGGCCGTAGTCCAATGTTTTCTACAAAACCAGACGTTTCGGCAATGCCATCGACTTCCATCATCAGTGAAAATCGAGTGCGATAACATGAGGTGGTATACGTTAGTGACCACAGTACTGTGGTTAAGGCTGAAGCAGTAAGTAGAAAGAAGTAGCTTCTATGGTAATATTTCATTTCGAAAATGATTTTAAATATAAATCTTAGAATATGAAAGTCATGTATGGTTCTCCATACCGATATTTTACTTCCATATTCCTTAAGGAAATGGAAGTATGGTGATGTCAAAAAAAATCGTTTTCGAGATTATTGCAGATTCTGATTGTACTACACTCAAAACATGAAAAAAAGTCGTTTTTCGAAAAGGGTCTGTGTGTGTGTCTGTGTGTAGATTTTTTTTTTTTTTGGCAAACGATAACAGCCGCAAATTCAAACAGAATCAAATAATGTTTCGCATACAGCCCTGATTTGTAGAGTTCTCAATACCTATTGTTTTTGGTGAAGATCGGTTAAGTGAAAGGGGTAGTTTACATGTAACGTTTTATGTATTAACAAGGGTATTTCCTATGGCAAACGATAACAGCCGCAAATTCAAACAGAATCAAAAGATTATTTGCATACAGCCCTAAATTGTAGAGTTCTCAAGACCTATTGTTTTTGGTGAAGATCGGTTAAGGGAAAGGGGTAGTTTACCTGCAACGTGTTTTTAACAAGGGTATTTTCTATGGCAAACGATAACAGCCGCAAATTCAAACATAATCAAATAATGTTTTGCATACAGCCATGATTTGTAGAGTACTCAAGACCTATTGTTTTTGGTGAAGATCGGTTAAGGGGAAGGAGTAGTTTACCTGCAACGTTTTTTTATCAAGCGTATTTTCTATGGCAAACTATAACAGCCGCAAATTCAAACAGAATCAAATAATGTTTTGCATACGTCCCTGAATTGTAGAGGTCTCAAGGACTTTCGATTTTGGTGAAGATCGGTTAAGGGGAAGGGGTAGTTTACCTGAAACCTTTTACGTTTTAACGACAGTAAAGTACTTGAAAATTCATTTAAACTTTTTCAAACAATGGTAATTGTTAAAAATAAAATAATTTTGTTGCCAGGGAATAAAATTATAATTTTTTCATTTTAATGTAAATTATGTATGAGTTAATATCTTTATATACATAAATCTTCTGTACGTGTGTATGTCACTGAACTCCTCCATGTATAAAATAATATATCGTTCGTGGCAGGTAAGCATATCTCAGTTATGTAATGTTTACGTTTCCATTTTATTATTATGCCTACAGCAATAGAAAGGCAGGTAAGACACACACACACACACACACGCACACAATTCAAGGTTATTTCTGGCCTCACTCATGTTTATTTTCTTACATTTGCACGCTTTTTAAATGGAAAGTGCCGAAACCCACACCAACATAACGCGTCCAAGCCGAAAAAATGGACATCAATTTGCTTCCTGTGGATCGCTGGGCAGTGTAACTGCACGTGTTTACAGAGGAACGATTCATAGACAGACTTTTCGTCTTTAGGGAACGAACCCTCTGCAAGATGCTGAGGGTCCATGAGTGACTTCGGAGCGCTCCCTCCTTTTCGCGTGTTTGTTCTGTGAAACATACACTGTAGATTCACAGCTTTACTCTAAGCAACGCTCAATAGGAAATGTTGAAAATTTTTGTCCACGGTGTACCCTCATTCACACTAAACCTGCTCTGATGTTTTAATTACGGACAACATAATATTAAAACTTTGGAAACTTGAGCCCTACTTAATGGAGATCAATCATTAACTTATACAAGCCATTAATTTTATGCATATTTTTTATATATATGTGTACAACGTTATCGGCAACAAAGAAGTAGTTTTTGTTAAAATTCCTTCCCGGGATATTTGGCCGTAGTCCAATGTTTTCTACAAAACCAGACGTTTCGGCAATGCCATCGACTTCCATCATCAGTGAAAATCGAGTGCGATAACATGAGGTGGTATACGTTAGTGACCACAGTACTGTGGTTAAGGCTGAAGCAGTAAGTAGAAAGAAGTAGCTTCTATGGTAATATTTCATTTCGAAAATGATTTTAAATATAAATCTTAGAATATGAAAGTCATGTATGGTTCTCCATACCGATATTTTACTTCCATATTCCTTAAGGAAATGGAAGTATGGTGATGTCAAAAAAAATCGTTTTCGAGATTATTGCAGATTCTGATTGTACTACACTCAAAACATGAAAAAAAGTCGTTTTTCGAAAAGGGTCTGTGTGTGTGTCTGTGTGTAGATTTTTTTTTTTTTGGCAAACGATAACAGCCGCAAATTCAAACAGAATCAAATAATTTTTTGCATACAGCCCTGATTTGTAGAGTACTCACGACATATTGTTTTTGGTGAAGATCGGTTGAGGGAAAGGGGTAGTTTACCTGTAACGTTTTATGTATTAACAAGGGTATTTCCTATGGCAAACGATAAGAGCCGCAAATTCAAACAGAATCAAAAGATTATTTGCATACAGCCCTAAATTGTAGAGTTCTCAAGACCTACTGTTTTTGGTGAAGATCGGTTAAGGGAAAGGGGTAGTTTACCTGCAACGTGTTTTTAACAAGGGTATTTTCTATGGCAAACGATAACAGCCGCAAATTCAAACATAATCAAATAATGTTTTGCATACAGCCATGATTTGTAGAGTACTCAAGACCTATTGTTTTTGGTGAAGATCGGTTAAGGGGAAGGGGTAGTTTACCTGCAACGTTTTTTTATCAAGTGTATTTTCTATGGCAAACTATAACAGCCGCAAATTCAAACAGAATCAAATAATGTTTTGCATACGTCCCTGAATTGTAGAGGTCTCAAGGACTTTCGATTTTGGTGAAGATCGGTTAAGGGGAAGGGGTAGTTTACCTGCAACCTTTTACGTTTTAACAACAGTAAAGTACTTGAAAATTCATTTAAACTTTTTCAAACAATGGTAATTGTTAAAAATAAAATAATTTTGTTGCCAGGGAATAAAATTATAATTTTTCATTTTAATGTAAATTATGTATGAGTTAATATCTTTATATATATAAATCTTCTGTACGTGTGTATGTCACTGAACTCCTCCATGTATAAAATAATATATCGTTCGTGGCAGGTAAGCATATCTCAGTTATGTAATGTTTACGTTTCCATTTTATTATTATGCCTACAGCAATAGAAAGGCAGGTAAGACACACACACACACACACACACACGCACACAATTCAAGGTTATTTCTGGCCTCACTCATGTTTATTTTCTTACATTTGCACGCTTTTTAAATGGAAAGTGCCGAAACCCACACCAACATAACGCGTCCAAGCCGAAAAAATGGACATCAATTTGCTTCCTGTGGATCGCTGGGCAGTGTAACTGCACGTGTTTACAGAGGAACGATTCATAGACAGACTTTTCGTCTTTTGGGAACGAACCCTCTGCAAGATGCTGAGGGTCCATGAGTGACTTCGGAGCGCTCCCTCCTTTTCGCGTGTTTGTTCTGTGAAACATACACTGTAGATTCACAGCTTTACTCTAAGCAACGCTCAATAGGAAATGTTGAAAATTTTTGTCCACGGTGTACCCTCATTCACACTAAACCTGCTCTGATGTTTTAATTACGGACAACATAATATTAAAACTTTGGAAACTTGAGCCCTACTTAATGGAGATCAATCATTAACTTATACAAGCCATTAATTTTATGCATATTTTTTATATATATGTGTACAACGTTATCGGCAACAAAGAAGTAGTTTTTGTTAAAATTCCTTCCCGGGATATTTGGCCGTAGTCCAATGTTTTCTACAAAACCAGACGTTTCGGCAATGCCATCGACTTCCATCATCAGTGAAAATCGAGTGCGATAACATGAGGTGGTATACGTTAGTGACCACAGTACTGTGGTTAAGGCTGAAGCAGTAAGTAGAAAGAAGTAGCTTCTATGGTAATATTTCATTTCGAAAATGATTTTAAATATAAATCTTAGAATATGAAAGTCATGTATGGTTCTCCATACCGATATTTTACTTCCATATTCCTTAAGGAAATGGAAGTATGGTGATGTCAAAAAAAATCGTTTTCGAGATTATTGCAGATTCTGATTGTACTACACTCAAAACATGAAAAAAAGTCGTTTTTCGAAAAGGGTCTGTGTGTGTGTCTGTGTAGATTTTTTTTTTTTTTGGCAAACGATAACAGCCGCAAATTCAAACAGAATCAAATAATTTTTTGCATACAGCCCTGATTTGTAGAGTACTCACGACATATTGTTTTTGGTGAAGATCGGTTGAGGGAAAGGGGTAGTTTACCTGTAACGTTTTATGTATTAACAAGGGTATTTCCTATGGCAAACGATAACAGCCGCAAATTCAAACAGAATCAAAAGATTATTTGCATACAGCCCTAAATTGTAGAGTTCTCAAGACCTACTGTTTTTGGTGAAGATCGGTTAAGGGAAAGGGGTAGTTTACCTGCAACGTGTTTTTAACAAGGGTATTTTCTATGGCAAACGATAACAGCCGCAAATTCAAACATAATCAAATAATGTTTTGCATACAGCCATGATTTGTAGAGTACTCAAGACCTATTGTTTTTGGTGAAGATCGGTTAAGGGGAAGGGGTAGTTTACCTGCAACGTTTTTTTATCAAGTGTATTTTCTATGGCAAACTATAACAGCCGCAAATTCAAACAGAATCAAATAATGTTTTGCATACGTCCCTGAATTGTAGAGGTCTCAAGGACTTTCGATTTTGGTGAAGATCGGTTAAGGGGAAGGGGTAGTTTACCTGCAACCTTTTACGTTTTAACAACAGTAAAGTACTTGAAAATTCATTTAAACTTTTTCAAACAATGGTAATTGTTAAAAATAAAATAATTTTGTTGCCAGGGAATAAAATTATAATTTTTCATTTTAATGTAAATTATGTATGAGTTAATATCTTTATATATATAAATCTTCTGTACGTGTGTATGTCACTGAACTCCTCCATGTATAAAATAATATATCGTTCGTGGCAGGTAAGCATATCTCAGTTATGTAATGTTTACGTTTCCATTTTATTATTATGCCTACAGCAATAGAAAGGCAGGTAAGACACACACACACACGCACACAATTCAAGGTTATTTCTGGCCTCACTCATGTTTATTTTCTTACATTTGCACGCTTTTTAAATGGAAAGTGCCGAAACCCACACCAACATAACGCGTCCAAGCCGAAAAAATGGACATCAATTTGCTTCCTGTGGATCGCTGGGCAGTGTAACTGCACGTGTTTACAGAGGAACGATTCATAGACAGACTTTTCGTCTTTAGGGAACGAACCCTCTGCAAGATGCTGAGGGTCCATGAGTGACTTCGGAGCGCTCCCTCCTTTTCGCGTGTTTGTTCTGTGAAACATACACTGTAGATTCACAGCTTTACTCTAAGCAACGCTCAATAGGAAATGTTGAAAATTTTTGTCCACGGTGTACCCTCATTCACACTAAACCTGCTCTGATGTTTTAATTACGGACAACATAATATTAAAACTTTGGAAACTTGAGCCCTACTTAATGGAGATCAATCATTAACTTATACAAGCCATTAATTTTATGCATATTTTTTATATATATGTGTACAACGTTATCGGCAACAAAGAAGTAGTTTTTGTTAAAATTCCTTCCCGGGATATTTGGCCGTAGTCCAATGTTTTCTACAAAACCAGACGTTTCGGCAATGCCATCGACTTCCATCATCAGTGAAAATCGAGTGCGATAACATGAGGTGGTATACGTTAGTGACCACAGTACTGTGGTTAAGGCTGAAGCAGTAAGTAGAAAGAAGTAGCTTCTATGGTAATATTTCATTTCGAAAATGATTTTAAATATAAATCTTAGAATATGAAAGTCATGTATGGTTCTCCATACCGATATTTTACTTCCATATTCCTTAAGGAAATGGAAGTATGGAGATGGCAAAAAAAATCGTTTTCGAGATTATTGCAGATTCTGATTGTACTACACTCAAAACATGAAAAAAAGTCGTTTTTCGAAAAGGGTCTGTGTGTGTGTCTGTGTAATTTTTTTTTTGGCAAACGATAACAGCCGCAAATTCAAACAGAATCAAATAATTTTTTGCATACAGCCCTGATTTGTAGAGTACTCACGACATATTGTTTTTGGTGAAGATCGGTTGAGGGAAAGGGGTAGTTTACCTGTAACGTTTTATGTATTAACAAGGGTATTTCCTATGGCAAACGATAACAGCCGCAAATTCAAACAGAATCAAAAGATTATTTGCATACAGCCCTAAATTGTAGAGTTCTCAAGACCTACTGTTTTTGGTGAAGATCGGTTAAGGGAAAGGGGTAGTTTACCTGCAACGTGTTTTTAACAAGGGTATTTTCTATGGCAAACGATAACAGCCGCAAATTCAAACATAATCAAATAATGTTTTGCATACAGCCATGATTTGTAGAGTACTCAAGACCTATTGGTTTTGGTGAAGATCGGTTAAGGGGAAGGGGTAGTTTACCTGCAACGTTTTTTTATCAAGCGTATTTTCTATGGCAAACTATAACAGCCGCAAATTCAAACAGAATCAAATAATGTTTTGCATACGTCCCTGAATTGTAGAGGTCTCAAGGACTTTCGATTTTGGTGAAGATCGGTTAAGGGGAAGGGGTAGTTTACCTGCAACCTTTTACGTTTTAACAACAGTAAAGTACTTGAAAATTCATTTAAACTTTTTCAAACAATGGTAATTGTTAAAAATAAAATAATTTTGTTGCCAGGGAATAAAATTATAATTTTTCATTTTAATGTAAATTATGTATGAGTTAATATCTTTATATATATAAATCTTCTGTACGTGTGTATGTCACTGAACTCCTCCATGTATAAAATAATATATCGTTCGTGGCAGGTAAGCATATCTCAGTTATGTAATGTTTACGTTTCCATTTTATTATTATGCCTACAGCAATAGAAAGCCAGGTAAGACACACACACACACACACAAGCACACAATTCAAGGTTATTTCTGGCCTCACTCATGTTTATTTTCTTACATTTGCACGCTTTTTAAATGGAAAGTGCCGAAACCCACACCAACATAACGCGTCCAAGCCGAAAAAATGGACATCAATTTGCTTCCTGTGGATCGCTGGGCAGTGTAACTGCACGTGTTTACAGAGGAACGATTCATAGACAGACTTTTCGTCTTTAGGGAACGAACCCTCTGCAAGATGCTGAGGGTCCATGAGTGACTTCGGAGCGCTCCCTCCTTTTCGCGTGTTTGTTCTGTGAAACATACACTGTAGATTCACAGCTTTACTCTAAGCAACGCTCAATAGGAAATGTTGAAAATTTTTGTCCACGGTGTACCCTCATTCACACTAAACCTGCTCTGATGTTTTAATTACGGACAACATAATATTAAAACTTTGGAAACTTGAGCCCTACTTAATGGAGATCAATCATTAACTTATACAAGCCATTAATTTTATGCATATTTTTTATATATATGTGTACAACGTTATCGGCAACAAAGAAGTAGTTTTTGTTAAAATTCCTTCCCGGGATATTTGGCCGTAGTCCAATGTTTTCTACAAAACCAGACGTTTCGGCAATGCCATCGACTTCCATCATCAGTGAAAATCGAGTGCGATAACATGAGGTGGTATACGTTAGTGACCACAGTACTGTGGTTAAGGCTGAAGCAGTAAGTAGAAAGAAGTAGCTTCTATGGTAATATTTCATTTCGAAAATGATTTTAAATATAAATCTTAGAATATGAAAGTCATGTATGGTTCTCCATACCGATATTTTACTTCCATATTCCTTAAGGAAATGGAAGTATGGTGATGTCAAAAAAAATCGTTTTCGAGATTATAGCAGATTCTGATTGTACTACACTCAAAACATGAAAAAAAGTCGTTTTTCGAAAAGGGTCTGTGTGTGTGTCTGTGTGTAGATTTTTTTTTTTTGGCAAACGATAACAGCCGCAAATTCAAACAGAATCAAATAATTTTTTGCATACAGCCCTGATTTGTAGAGTACTCACGACATATTGTTTTTGGTGAAGATCGGTTGAGGGAAAGGGGTAGTTTACCTGTAACGTTTTATGTATTAACAAGGGTATTTCCTATGGCAAACGATAACAGCCGCAAATTCAAACAGAATCAAAAGATTATTTGCATACAGCCCTAAATTGTAGAGTTCTCAAGACCTACTGTTTTTGGTGAAGATCGGTTAAGGGAAAGGGGTAGTTTACCTGCAACGTGTTTTTAACAAGGGTATTTTCTATGGCAAACGATAACAGCCGCAAATTCAAACATAATCAAATAATGTTTTGCATACAGCCATGATTTGTAGAGTACTCAAGACCTATTGTTTTTGGTGAAGATCGGTTAAGGGGAAGGGGTAGTTTACCTGCAACGTTTTTTTATCAAGCGTATTTTCTCTGGCAAACTATAACAGCCGCAAATTCAAACACAATCAAATAATGTTTTGCATACGTCCCTGAATTGTAGAGGTCTCAAGGACTTTCGATTTTGGTGAAGATCGGTTAAGGGGAAGGAGTAGTTTACCTGCAACCTTTTACGTTTTAACAACAGTAAAGTACTTGAAAATTCATTTAAACTTTTTCAAACAATGGTAATTGTTAAAAATAAAATAATTTTGTTGCCAGGGAATAAAATTATAATTTTTTCATTTTAATGTAAATTATGTATGAGTTAATATCTTTATATATATAAATCTTCTGTACGTGTGTATGTCACTGAACTCCTCCATGTATAAAATAATATATCGTTCGTGGCAGGTAAGCATATCTCAGTTATGTAATGTTTACGTTTCCATTTTATTATTATGCCTACAGCAATAGAAAGGCAGGTAAGACACACACACACACACACACACGCACACAATTCAAGGTTATTTCTGGCCTCACTCATGTTTATTTTCTTACATTTGCACGCTTTTTAAATGGAAAGTGCCGAAACCCACACCAACATAACGCGTCCAAGCCGAAAAAATGGACATCAATTTGCTTCCTGTGGATCGCTGGGCAGTGTAACTGCACGTGTTTACAGAGGAACGATTCATAGACAGACTTTTCGTCTTTAGGGAACGAACCCTCTGCAAGATTCTGAGGGTCCATGAGTGACTTCGGAGCGCTCCTTCCTTTTCGCGTGTTTGTTCTGTGAAACATACACTGTAGATTCACAGCTTTACTCTAAGCAACGCTCAATAGGAAATGTTGAAAATTTTTGTCCACGGTGTACCCTCATTCACACTAAACCTGCTCTGATGTTTTAATTACGGACATCATAATATTAAAACTTTGGAAACTTGAGCCCTACTTAATGGAGATCAATCATTAACTTATACAAGCCATTAATTTTATGCATATTTTTTATATATATGTGTACAACGTTATCGGCAACAAAGAAGTAGTTTTTGTTAAAATTCCTTCCCGGGATATTTGGCCGTAGTCCAATGTTTTCTACAAAACCAGACGTTTCGGCAATGCCATCGACTTCCATCATCAGTGAAAATCGAGTGCGATAACATGAGGTGGTATACGTTAGTGACCACAGTACTGTGGTTAAGGCTGAAGCAGTAAGTAGAAAGAAGTAGCTTCTATGGTAATATTTCATTTCGAAAATGATTTTAAATATAAATCTTAGAATATGAAAGTCATGTATGGTTCTCCATACCGATATTTTACTTCCATATTCCTTAAGGAAATGGAAGTATGGAGATGGCAAAAAAAATCGTTTTCGAGATTATTGCAGATTCTGATTGTACTACACTCAAAACATGAAAAAAAGTCGTTTTTCGAAAAGGGTCTGTGTGTGTGTCTGTGTAGATTTTTTTTTTTGGCAAACGATAACAGCCGCAAATTCAAACAGAATCAAATAATTTTTTGCATACAGCCCTGATTTGTCGAGTACTCACGACATATTGTTTTTGGTGAAGATCGGTTGAGGGAAAGGGGTAGTTTACCTGTAACGTTTTATGTATTAACAAGGGTATTTCCTATGGCAAACGATAAGAGCCGCAAATTCAAACAGAATCAAAAGATTATTTGCATACAGCCCTAAATTGTAGAGTTCTCAAGACCTACTGTTTTTGGTGAAGATCGGTTAAGGGAAAGGGGTAGTTTACCTGCAACGTGTTTTTAACAAGGGTATTTTCTATGGCAAACGATAACAGCCGCAAATTCAAACATAATCAAATAATGTTTTGCATACAGCCATGATTTGTAGAGTACTCAAGACCTATTGTTTTTGGTGAAGATCGGTTAAGGGGAAGGGGTAGTTTACCTGCAACGTTTTTTTATCAAGCGTATTTTCTATGGCAAACTATAACAGCCGCAAATTCAAACAGAATCAAATAATGTTTTGCATACGTCCCTGAATTGTAGAGGTCTCAAGGACTTTCGATTTTGGTGAAGATCGGTTAAGGGGAAGGGGTAGTTTACCTGCAACCTTTTACGTTTTAACAACAGTAAAGTACTTGAAAATTCATTTAAACTTTTTCAAACAATGGTAATTGTTAAAAGTAAAATAATTTTGTTGCCAGGGAATAAAATTATAATTTTTTCATTTTAATGTAAATTATGTATGAGTTAATATCTTTATATACATAAATCTTCTGTACGTGTGTATGTCACTGAACTCCTCGATGTATAAAATAATATATCCTTCGTGGCAGGTAAGCATATCTCAGTTATGTAATGTTTACGTTTCCATTTTATTATTATGCCTACAGCAATAGAAAGGCAGGTAAGACACCCACGCACACAATTCACGTTATTTCTGGCCTCACTCATGTTTATTTTCTTACATTTGCACGCTTTTTAAATGGAAAGTGCCGAAACCCACACCAACATAACGCGTCCAAGCCGAAAAAATGGACATCAATTTGCTTCCTGTGGATCGCTGGGCAGTGTAACTGCACGTGTTTACAGAGGAACGATTCATAGACAGACTTTTCGTCTTTAGGGAACGAACCCTCTGCAAGATGCTGAGGGTCCATGAGTGACTTCGGAGCGCTCCCTCCTTTTCGCGTGTTTGTTCTGTGAAACATACACTGTAGATTCACAGCTTTACTCTAAGCAACGCTCAATAGGAAATGTTGAAAATTTTTGTCCACGGTGTACCCTCATTCACACTAAACCTGCTCTGATGTTTTAATTACGGACAACATAATATTAAAACTTTGGAAACTTGAGCCCTACTTAATGGAGATCAATCATTAACTTATACAAGCCATTAATTTTATGCATATTTTTTATATATATGTGTACAACGTTATCGGCAACAAAGAAGTAGTTTTTGTTAAAATTCCTTCCCGGGATATTTGGCCGTAGTCCAATGTTTTCTACAAAACCAGACGTTTCGGCAATGCCATCGACTTCCATCATCAGTGAAAATCGAGTGCGATAACATGAGGTGGTATACGTTAGTGACCACAGTACTGTGGTTAAGGCTGAAGCAGTAAGTAGAAAGAAGTAGCTTCTATGGTAATATTTCATTTCGAAAATGATTTTAAATATAAATCTTAGAATATGAAAGTCATGTATGGTTCTCCATACCGATATTTTACTTCCATATTCCTTAAGGAAATGGAAGTATGGTGATGTCAAAAAAAATCGTTTTCGAGATTATCGCAGATTCTGATTGTACTACACTCAAAACATGAAAAAAAGTCGTTTTTCGAAAAGGGTCTGTGTGTGTGTCTGTGTGTAGATTTTTTTTTTTTTGGCAAACGATAACAGCCGCAAATTCAAACAGAATCAAATAATTTTTTGCATACAGCCCTGATTTGTAGAGTACTCACGACATATTGTTTTTGGTGAAGATCGGTTGAGGGAAAGGGGTAGTTTACCTGTAACGTTTTATGTATTAACAAGGGTATTTCCTATGGCAAACGATAACAGCCGCAAATTCAAACAGAATCAAAAGATTATTTGCATACAGCCCTAAATTGTAGAGTTCTCAAGACCTACTGTTTTTGGTGAAGATCGGTTAAGGGAAAGGGGTAGTTTACCTGCAACGTGTTTTTAACAAGGGTATTTTCTATGGCAAACGATAACAGCCGCAAATTCAAACATAATCAAATAATGTTTTGCATACAGCCATGATTTGTAGAGTACTCAAGACCTATTGTTTTTGGTGAAGATCGGTTAAGGGGAAGGGGTAGTTTACCTGCAACGTTTTTTTATCAAGCGTATTTTCTATGGCAAACTATAACAGCCGCAAATTCAAACAGAATCAAATAATGTTTTGCATACGTCCCTGAATTGTAGAGGTCTCAAGGACTTTCGATTTTGGTGAAGATCGGTTAAGGGGAAGGGGTAGTTTACCTGCAACCTTTTACGTTTTAACAACAGTAAAGTACTTGAAAATTCATTTAAACTTTTTCAAACAATGGTAATTGTTAAAAATAAAATAATTTTGTTGCCAGGGAATAAAATTATAATTTTTTCATTTTAATGTAAATTATGTATGAGTTAATATCTTTATATATATAAATCTTCTGTACGTGTGTATGTCACTGAACTCCTCCATGTATAAAATAATATATCGTTCGTGGCAGGTAAGCATATCTCAGTTATGTAATGTTTACGTTTCCATTTTATTATTATGCCTACAGCAATAGAAAGGCAGGTAAGACACACACACACACACACACACACACGCACACAATTCAAGGTTATTTCTGGCCTCACTCATGTTTATTTTCTTACATTTGCACGCTTTTTAAATGGAAAGTGCCGAAACCCACACCAACATAACGCGTCCAAGCCGAAAAAATGGACATCAATTTGCTTCCTGTGGATCGCTGGGCAGTGTAACTGCACGTGTTTACAGAGGAACGATTCATAGACAGACTTTTCGTCTTTAGGGAATGAACCCTCTGCAAGATGCTGAGGGTCCATGAGTGACTTCGGAGCGCTCCTTCTTTTCCGCGTGTTTGTTCTGTGAAACGTACACTGTAGATTCGCAGATTTATTCTAAGCAACGCTCAATATGAAATGTTGAAAATTTTTGTCCACGGTGTACCCTCATACACACTAAACCTGCTCTGATGTTTTAATTACGGACATCATAATATTAAAACTTTGGAAACTTGAGCACTACTTAATGGAGATCAATCATTAACTTATACAAGCCATTAATTTTATGCATATTTTTTATATATATGTGTACAACGTTATCGGCAACAAAGAAGTAGTTTTTGTTAAAATTCCTTCCCGGGATATTTGGCCGTAGTCCAATGTTTTCTACAAAACCAGACGTTTCGGCAATGCCATCGACTTCCATCATCAGTGAAAATCGAGTGCGATAACATGAGGTGGTATACGTTAGTGACCACAGTACTGTGGTTAAGGCTGAAGCAGTAAGTAGAAAGAAGTAGCTTCTATGGTAATATTTCATTTCGAAAATGATTTTAAATATAAATCTTAGAATATGAAAGTCATGTATGGTTCTCCATACCGATATTTTACTTCCATATTCCTTAAGGAAATGGAAGTATGGTGATGTCAAAAAAAATCGTTTTCGAGATTATTGCAGATTCTGATTGTACTACACTCAAAACATGAAAAAAAGTCGTTTTTCGAAAAGGGTCTGTGTGTGTGTCTGTGTGTAGATTTTTTTTTTTTTGGCAAACGATAACAGCCGCAAATTCAAACAGAATCAAATAATTTTTTGCATACAGCCCTGATTTGTAGAGTACTCACGACATATTGTTTTTGGTGAAGATCGGTTGAGGGAAAGGGGTAGTTTACCTGTAACGTTTTATGTATTAACAAGGGTATTTCCTATGGCAAACGATAAGAGCCGCAAATTCAAACAGAATCAAAAGATTATTTGCATACAGCCCTAAATTGTAGAGTTCTCAAGACCTACTGTTTTTGGTGAAGATCGGTTAAGGGAAAGGGGTAGTTTACCTGCAACGTGTTTTTAACAAGGGTATTTTCTATGGCAAACGATAACAGCCGCAAATTCAAACATAATCAAATAATGTTTTGCATACAGCCATGATTTGTAGAGTACTCAAGACCTATTGTTTTTGGTGAAGATCGGTTAAGGGGAAGGGGTAGTTTACCTGCAACGTTTTTTTATCAAGCGTATTTTCTATGGCAAACTATAACAGCCGCAAATTCAAACAGAATCAAATAATGTTTTGCATACGTCCCTGAATTGTAGAGGTCTCAAGGACTTTCGATTTTGGTGAAGATCGGTTAAGGGGAAGGGGTAGTTTACCTGCAACCTTTTACGTTTTAACAACAGTAAAGTACTTGAAAATTCATTTAAACTTTTTCAAACAATGGTAATTGTTAAAAGTAAAATAATTTTGTTGCCAGGGAATAAAATTATAATTTTTTCATTTTAATGTAAATTATGTATGAGTTAATATCTTTATATACATAAATCTTCTGTACGTGTGTATGTCACTGAACTCCTCGATGTATAAAATAATATATCCTTCGTGGCAGGTAAGCATATCTCAGTTATGTAATGTTTACGTTTCCATTTTATTATTATGCCTACAGCAATAGAAAGGCAGGTAAGACACACACACACACGCACACAATTCAAGGTTATTTCTGGCCTCACTCATGTTTATTTTCTTACATTTGCACGCTTTTTAAATGGAAAGTGCCGAAACCCACACCAACATAACGCGTCCAAGCCGAAAAAATGGACATCAATTTGCTTCCTGTGGATCGCTGGGCAGTGTAACTGCACGTGTTTACAGAGGAACGATTCATAGACAGACTTTTCGTCTTTAGGGAACGAACCCTCTGCAAGATTCTGAGGGTCCATGAGTGACTTCGGAGCGCTCCTTCCTTTTCGCGTGTTTGTTCTGTGAAACATACACTGTAGATTCACAGCTTTACTCTAAGCAACGCTCAATAGGAAATGTTGAAAATTTTTGTCCACGGTGTACCCTCATACACACTAAACCTGCTCTGATGTTTTAATTACGGACATCATAATATTAAAACTTTGGAAACTTGAGCCCCACTTAATGGAGATCAATCATTAACTTATACAAGCCATTAATTTTATGCATATTTTTTATATATATGTGTACAACGTTATCGGCAACAAAGAAGTAGTTTTTGTTAAAATTCCTTCCCGGGATATTTGGCCGTAGTCCAATGTTTTCTACAAAACCAGACGTTTCGGCAATGCCATCGACTTCCATCATCAGTGAAAATCGAGTGCGATAACATGAGGTGGTATACGTTAGTGACCACAGTACTGTGGTTAAGGCTGAAGCAGTAAGTAGAAAGAAGTAGCTTCTATGGTAATATTTCATTTCGAAAATGATTTTAAATATAAATCTTAGAATATGAAAGTCATGTATGGTTCTCCATACCGATATTTTACTTCCATATTCCTTAAGGAAATGGAAGTATGGAGATGGCAAAAAAAATCGTTTTCGAGATTATTGCAGATTCTGATTGTACTACACTCAAAACATGAAAAAAAGTCGTTTTTCGAAAAGGGTCTGTGTGTGTGTCTGTGTAGATTTTTTTTTTGGCAAACGATAACAGCCGCAAATTCAAACAGAATCAAATAATTTTTTGCATACAGCCCTGATTTGTCGAGTACTCACGACATATTGTTTTTGGTGAAGATCGGTTGAGGGAAAGGGGTAGTTTACCTGTAACGTTTTATGTATTAACAAGGGTATTTCCTATGGCAAACGATAAGAGCCGCAAATTCAAACAGAATCAAAAGATTATTTGCATACAGCCCTAAATTGTAGAGTTCTCAAGACCTACTGTTTTTGGTGAAGATCGGTTAAGGGAAAGGGGTAGTTTACCTGCAACGTGTTTTTAACAAGGGTATTTTCTATGGCAAACGATAACAGCCGCAAATTCAAACATAATCAAATAATGTTTTGCATACAGCCATGATTTGTAGAGTACTCAAGACCTATTGTTTTTGGTGAAGATCGGTTAAGGGGAAGGGGTAGTTTACCTGCAACGTTTTTTTATCAAGCGTATTTTCTATGGCAAACTATAACAGCCGCAAATTCAAACAGAATCAAATAATGTTTTGCATACGTCCCTGAATTGTAGAGGTCTCAAGGACTTTCGATTTTGGTGAAGATCGGTTAAGGGGAAGGGGTAGTTTACCTGCAACCTTTTACGTTTTAACAACAGTAAAGTACTTGAAAATTCATTTAAACTTTTTCAAACAATGGTAATTGTTAAAAGTAAAATAATTTTGTTGCCAGGGAATAAAATTATAATTTTTTCATTTTAATGTAAATTATGTATGAGTTAATATCTTTATATACATAAATCTTCTGTACGTGTGTATGTCACTGAACTCCTCGATGTATAAAATAATATATCCTTCGTGGCAGGTAAGCATATCTCAGTTATGTAATGTTTACGTTTCCATTTTATTATTATGCCTACAGCAATAGAAAGGCAGGTAAGACACCCACGCACACAATTCACGTTATTTCTGGCCTCACTCATGTTTATTTTCTTACATTTGCACGCTTTTTAAATGGAAAGTGCCGAAACCCACACCAACATAACGCGTCCAAGCCGAAAAAATGGACATCAATTTGCTTCCTGTGGATCGCTGGGCAGTGTAACTGCACGTGTTTACAGAGGAACGATTCATAGACAGACTTTTCGTCTTTAGGGAACGAACCCTCTGCAAGATGCTGAGGGTCCATGAGTGACTTTGAAGCGCTCCTTCCTTTTCACGTGTTTGTTCTGTGAAACATACACTGCAGATTCACAGCTTTACTCTAAGCAACGCTCAATAGGAAATGTTGAAAATTTTTGTCCACGGTGTACCCTCATTCACACTAAACCTGCTCTGATGTTTTAATTACGGACATCATAATATTAAAACTTTGGAAACTTGAGCACTACTTAATGGAGATCAATCATTAACTTATACAAGCCATTAATTTTATGCATATTTTTTATATATATGTGTACAACGTTATCGGCAACAAAGAAGTAGTTTTTGTTAAAATTCCTTCCCGGGATATTTGGAAAGCGGTAGTTTAACTGCAACGTTTTTTTAACAAGGGTATTTTCTATGGCAAACGATAACAGCCGCAAATTCAAACAGAATCAAATAGTTTTTTGCATACAGCCCTGATTTGTAGAGTACTCAAGACCTATTGTTTTTGGTGAAGATCGGTTGAGGGGAAGGGGTAGTTTACCTGCAACGTTTTTTATCGAGCGTATTTTCTATGGCAAACGATAACTGCCGCAAATTCAAACAGAATCAAATAATTTTTTGCATACGTCAGTGAATTGTAGAGGACTCAAGGCCTTTTGATTTTGGTGAAGATCGGTTAAGGGGAAGGGGTAGTTTACCTGCAACCTTTTACGTTTTAACAAGAGTAAACTACTTGAAAATTCATTTAAACTTTTTCAAACAATGGTAATTGTTGAAAATAAAATAATTTTGTTGCCAGGCAATAAAATTATAATTTTTTCATTTTAATGTAAATCATGTACAAGAGAAAATATATCGTGCTTCGCAGGCAAGCATATCTCAGTTATGTACTGTTTACGTTTCCATTTTATTATTATGACTACCGCAGTAAAAAGGCAGGGAAGACACACACACACACAAAATTCGCGTTATTTCGGGCCTCATTCATGTTTATTTTCTTATATTTGCACGCTTTTAAAATGGAAAGTGCTGAACCCATACCAACATAACGCATGCAAGCCGAAAAAGTGTCCAGCGTGGATAGCGATTTGCTTCCTGTGGATCGCTGGGCAGTGTAACTGCACGTGTTTACAGAGGAACGATTCATAGACAGACTTTTCGTCTTTAGGGAATGAACCCTCTGCAAGATGCTGAGGGTCCATGAGTGACTTCGGAGCGCTCCTTCTTTTCCGCGTGTTTGTTCTGTGAAACGTACACTGTAGATTCGCAGATTTATTCTAAGCAACGCTCAATAGGAAATGTTGAAAATTTTTGTCCACGGTGTACCCTCATACACACTAAACCTGCTCTGATGTTTTAATTACGGACATCATAATATTAAAACTTTGGAAACTTGAGCACTACTTAATGGAGATCAATCATTAACTTATACAAGCCATTAATTTTATGCATATTTTTTATATATATGTGTACAACGTTATCGGCAACAAAGAAGTAGTTTTTGTTAAAATTCCTTCCCGGGATATTTGAACGTAGTCCAATGTTTTCTACAAAACCAGACGTTTCGGCAAAGCCATCGACTTCCATCATCAGTGAAAATCGAGTGCGATAACGTGAGGTGGTATATGTTAGTGACCACAGTACTGTGGTTAAGGCTGAAGCAGTAAGTAGAAAGAAGTAGCTTCTATGGTAATATTTCATTTCGAAAATGATTTTAAATATAAATCTTAGAATATGGAAGTCATGTATGGTTCTCCATACCGATATTTTTTGTTTTGTATTGTGTCAGTGTGTGTTGTATTTTTATCTTATGTTACACATTGGAATATACGTATAGTTTGAAATGAATAAAAGTGGTAACAGTAGTAATGCCTCTTGTGCTGTTGCGCAGTGTCATAATTGTTGCTTTAAGAAACCTGGTACCATATACCACGCGTTTCCAAAAAGCGAAGAGCTGAGACGTGTGTGGCTTTCTCGCTGTAAACGAACTGATAAATTTAATGTTAATACTGGCCGAGTGTGTTCTAAGCAATTTCTCCCAGAAGATTACGAAAGGGGTTTGAAAAATGAACTTCTTGGTTTACCGACAAGAAAAATTCTGCGGTCAAACGCTATTCCGTCCCACTACATTCCAAATTGGCACGGCAACTCAGATTCAAGCGAGATCATAACTCAGGTGTGTATGTCCTCAGTTTAAACATTGTAATACTATTTTAGTCAAATTTTATTAGCCAACATAACTCAGGCTATAAGTTTCCTCCCTGTTCCTAAATTGATTCTGGGTTTATAGGCCTACTGACTTATAAAATAGGCCTATATCTGAATATCCTTACCCAAGCAGAATTTACACAGCAGACCTCGCATTACTAGACGGTGTGGACTGAATATGTATATTCTTTAATTGAACGAGCGAAGCGCGAGTTTTCAGTTTTAACTCGCTTGTGCGTGCGCGCGCGCGTGTGTGTGTGTGTTTAAGTATACATAAACTTAAAAACTAAAACTAAACTATTTGTCATTCCCATTATGGTAATAAATTTAATTAACAACAGTACAGTAGTCTGGGTTGGGGTTTTGTAGTGTTAATTGTACGCAAACTAATAATGATTGGTTTAATTCGTTTTAAAATATTAGCGAGTTATGCATCTCAGTTAATTTATTAGTTCATTTACCTCCTTAATGTCATCCTTACCTAATTTTTAGTCAATTACCTAATAACACAGTCATGACTGGATATCGATTATATCAAAGGGGGGGGCTTACCCATCCGTCAGACGAGTGGTTACAAAAACTGATTCAGTTTGAGATAGTTTTTAGTTCTTTCCACGGACGTACAGTATCAAAACAAGTGAAAGTTGTCTCTTATTTGGCCACCTTACTCAAATCTAAATTTCCAGAAGTGGACGAGAAAGTCATTTGTCTGTACGTCAGGACAAGAACATTCATCAGAATCCGCCATCTGAACAAACAGCTCAAACTCAAGTCACTTGAAAAGTATGCAGCAACAAAGAGTCGGCTCTGGGTAGCTTCGTCTTCAAAAATTTAAGTCACCTATGAAGGTATGTACCAACTAAATAACCATTTTCATTTCGTTGACAAAAGTATTTATGTTTACAACTAAACGTACTAGCTTCAGTTTTTAACGTTATAACAGTGAAAATGTAGATAAAGAAAATGATTATGATATTGATTATAATTATAACAATTGGAAGCTTGTATCAAATATATTATACTACATAGAAATGTTTATACACGCACTCATGCGCGCAAGAGTGTGCACGTACGCCGGCATATTGTGTGTGTGTGTGTGTGTGTGTGTGTGTGTGTGTGTGTGTGTGTGTGTGTGTGTGTGTGTGTGTGTGTGTGTGTGTGTGTGTGTGTGTGTGTGTGTGTGTGTGTGTGTGTGTGTGTGTGTGTGTGTGTGTGTGTGTGTGTGTGTGTGTGTGTGTGTGTGTGTGTGTGTGTGTGTGTGTGTGATATCGCCTCCTTTCCGACTTATTTTTACATCTTGTGCCATTTTGTCAATGTTATATGTGGACAGACTTGCTTACTTTTCTATTAAATGTAGAAATAGATTTTACTATTATTTTTTGCCACAAACCATTTAATCTTGTTGTTTAATCCTTTTTCTATATGGAAAGCTCGTTACAATTATTGTTAATATTTCGTGTAAACAGCAGACAGATGCTAAGTAGGACATTGTCTCAGGTAAGATTGCAATGGTAAATCAAGACTCGCGCGTATTTCTTCCACACGGCGACGTCAGAGCGAAGCAACCAATGGGAGCGAAATAGGCCGGAGTGGCCTACCTTATATTATTCTAGTTACATTGGTTTACTGTATTGCGTTAATTTAAATAAACAGTTAATGTTAATAAAACATATAACACAAATTTTAACTTATTTGTGTCGACAACGTTTATTGTCATCATCAGGCCAATTGTTGCTGACGCCAAATCACAGTTGTTTGGCGTCAGCAACAACATTGTCCTGATGATGACAATAAACATGTCGAAACGTCGACACAAATAAGTTAAAATTTGTGCTATATTTTTTGACCGATCCTCACAAACCCTTCACCGGAAAAATTCATTGATTGACGGTCACTACGAATTTAAGGATTCAGTTAATCCTTAACAATTTTCGTTACTTTTTGCCTTTTTTTTTGTACATATTGTGGATTATCCGCAGCGATTGCGCCACCCATTTCCGCGGATAATTGGGAGTTTTACATCTCCTTTGATAAAAAATAATTTGGACTGGGCATATTTCGTTAAAACATGCGCTGTAACAGACTGAAAGTTAAGGCATTCTTTTACGCTTTGGCTATAGGCTACCGCAGGACATAATATAATGTGTAAAGCGGATATGAAATGGGAACATACTGGTGTTAATATAGTGAAAAACGAAGCAAAATAACTGATTTTTTTTATTAGTGCCAGTCCACTTTTGAAGTTTAATGTAGTACCAGTAAACCCGTGCGGAACTTTCGCACATTGAAAGAATCAATCTTTCAATGTCTCAATCTCCCCCCCCTCCAAGTCTTTTGTTGGGTTGTTGAAACTAAATACTCAGCGAAGTGTATACACAAAATAGCAAAGAGAGTTTATTAATGTGAACGTATTTACAATTTACAATACCTCTTTGTATACAATATTTGATGTCAGAATGCAATCATCTTGAATTTTTTGTTTGTCATTTTCGGTAATTGATACAAAAATATTGTTAGATTAGACTCTTGAAAATGCTACATAGAGTTGTCCATGAGTAAATACAGCATTTGGCAAGTATAATCCAGTTCTTTGAAGCGTTTGTCCCTGAGACAGTCATTGCAAAGGCAACTTTCAGTGGGAACTGTCTTCTGGTCATTTGGAAAGGCATGGTTGGGTCGGATGGGGTTAGGTTAATTCGTGGTATGACAACAGTTTTTCCAGAGTCAATTAACCGAGCAGTGATAGTGTATTCATGGAGGTGCGTGACGACCATTCTTGCCCCATTGATTAAGCCCTGTTTAGCATTTAAATTTCTGATCAATATGACAATAGTTTTTCTTCAAAATTAATTTATGTGTTGGCAAGCCTGATGTGTTTAAACTATTTAAGAATTCTAGAGGATACAATTGGTTATCAGTCCCATCGTCGGATTGTACGGAATCACAACTGTAGTAAACTTTGCAATCTCCTTCTACAATGTTTTGCACAATGTGTTCGTTGATTTTTGTACAGTCTTCATTTTTCAGGCATAATATGGCTGTGTTGATAAAGTCGTTGACATTGTTGGCATTAATGCTGCCAGTTGGGAACACTTTCGCAATTATCTCGTTTTCGTCGCAGTAGAATGTACTGAGAATCTTGACTGCGACTTGGGAGTCTTTCTTTTAACTTAAATTTTAAACAAACAATGTGTTTTAACGTAAACTGAGTATGCTATGTCAGAAGTCGGTAAAAAATCCTATCCACTGATACCTTATTCATCGCTGAAGGCTTTGTATTTGCTGAGAAAAAGGGATGTTGACAACAGAAATCTATATCTATAAAAATGAATGTTTGTTTCTTTCTTTGTCCCGTATGCGTTCCTATACCATTCATCCGATTGCGATGAAACTTCGGTGAGTTGTTGTGCGCACGCCTGCGAAGGTTTATGAATTTTTTTCGATGGGGCCCTTTGGGGGGTTCTTGGGGTCTTCCACATCTCCTCCTAAACCACTGGACCGATTTCAACCAAACTTGGCACAAATATTTTATGCAACGGGAGAACCAACATAGGGTAGGTGTTTTTTCGATGGGGTCCTTTGGGGTCTTCCACATCTTCTCCTAAACCACTGGACCGATTTCAACCAAACTTGGCACAAATATTTTACGCAACAGGAGAACCAACATAGGATAGGTGTTTTTTTCGACGGGGTCCTTTGGGGGGTCCTTAGGGGTCTTCCACATCTCCTCCTAAACCACTGGACCGATTTCAACCAAACTTGGCACAAATATTTTACGCAACGGGAGAACCAACATAGGATATGTGTTTTTTCGATATGATCCTTCGGGGGTCCTTTTGGGGGTCCTTTGGGGTCTTTCACATCTCCTCCTAAACCACTGGACCGATTTCAACCAAACTTGGCACAAATATTTTACGCAAAGGGAGAACCAACATAGGATAGGTGTTTTTTCGATGGGGTTCTTTTGGGGGTTCTTTGGGGTCTTCCACATCTCCTCCTAAACCACTGGACCGATTTCAACCAAACTTGGCACAAATATTTTACGCAACGGGAGAACCAACATAGGACAGGTGTTTTTTCGATACGATCCTCTGGGGGGTCCTTTGGAGTCTTAAAAAATTAACTTATTAGATCTGGTTACTATGGCAACCCAATGGAATAGATTCTGTTCTAAATATATTATCGCATTAAATTGAAGACCACGCGAACGAAGTCTTTATATATTATATATATACAAACACTTTCTTTCTTTGAGTGGCATTGCAACGCATGCCGGGTACTCGCTAGTAATATATAATTATGATGTTGATGATGATGATTGTAAGTACTGTACGTTTATAAAATCTGAGTATTATTTTACTTTGGAATCATTCTTAGTACATGTACGTACGCATTTATTTACTGTATACGTTAGTAAATATAATAATAATAATAAATTAATATTTATATCAATAATAACTGAAGGAGGGAAGCGAGTCTTAGTTTTGACTCGACCGTCTGACAGACGGACTGTCTGTCTATCTGTTTACGGTATGTCTCACGAAACGTTTGAACGCATCAACCAATTTTCGTGAAACTTGGCATGCGTGTCCACACTTTTACTCTACAGAACCCCATTGTTTTTTAGATTGATTCCTCCAAAAACAGAGGGGTGGGAGCCAAAAATGTGGGGGTAAACATTTTGAAAAAATCGCAAAAGCGATGTGCTGTGAAATATCGATTAAAGGAAATTTAACCCACAATCTAAATATAGTGTTCATTTCTGAAAATTTCAAAATTTTTGGACAAGGACCAAAAACTGGGTGAAAATTCTGATAAACTCACAAACATTCGTGTGGCATATCAAATTACAAGGAGTTTTAACTAAAAACTGAATGTAGTGTTAATTTTTGGAAATTTCAAAATTTTTAGATGCCAGGAACCAAAAAGTGAGACAAAAGTTTGATTAAAATTCCAAATTCCGTGTGGGATATCAAATTAGAGACAATGTTAACCAGAATCTGAATACAGTGTAGAGGTTTGGAAATCTCAAAATTTTTTGACACAAGGGCCAAAAGTGGGGTCACAAATTTGAAAAAATTGTAAAAATCCAGTCCAGCGTCAGACTACAAGGAATTTTAATACAAATCGGTTGTTTGGAATGTTTAGCGTTTATCGTATGACTGCTCTACATTGTTAGTTTACTGGAAAAAAAATGCAATGTCTCACTGTAACCCCCCCCCTCAACAATTTTTCTGAGATAGATGAGCACATCACCCAACCATCTCATCCTGGGTTGGCCCCTCTTTCTGATTTTAGACATGATGCCTCAGGATTTTCTTTGGTGTACGCTGATCATCCATCCACTCTAGGTGATCTAGCCATTGAGCCTTTATGAATCTTACAATGTCCTCATGCTTCAATAGCTCATCTATCTCCTGGTTATTTTTATTCTCAAGACGTCATCTTCTTTAACCCAGACCATAAACATATCTTATGTTCTTTCTTTCATAGGTTCTTAGTGTTTTTTGTTCCTTTTTTGTCAATGTTCATGTTTCACCTCCATAAGTAACAACCGGTCTGATAAGTGTCTTATACATTTTTATATTTGTGTCACGACTAATGAGTTTACTTCTCACTAGTTTACAGTTACCATAATATGCCCTATTACCTATTTGTATCCTATCATGTATTGTCGAGTTTATGGATCCGACATTAACAGAAGCAATTAACAGAGTTAAAGAAAATCATTAAATGGTGAAGACTAGCAATTAAATTTGGCAGCTTCTACTGCAGATACTGTTAGCTTTTATTGTTTGTGGTTAAAAACTAAAAAGTAACTGTATATTATATCTTTCACTGGACTTTATTATTTAAGATTTATTCTATATTATTAATTTTACAGAGATCTCAAGTTATCTTGACTTGTACGACATATTATTTAATAATTTTCGTCAATAACAGATGTTATTGGACACAAAAATTGTCAACCAGGTCATAATCACATTATAACATCAATGGTGAATCTGACCCAAGTTTCAGTTGAACTGTAATCTCCACACTGTTCTATCCTGTGGCACTTTCTTCAATTGTTCATAATTCCTCCCCATCATCAAATCTGCCAACTTGTCTTATCTTCTTATTCCTCACCCTCTCTATCGCCTACCTTCTATCTTTCCCTCAATTACTAATACCTGTAGACAATCCTTTCTGAAAATGCAACCAATCCAGTTTGCTTTTTTCTTTCTCATGGCTTTTATAATGCTTCTCTCTTCATTCAACCAGGTATCGTGCTTTCTATATTTGTGTTGTGACATTTCTTTTAAAAGTAGTTTAAATTAAAAAACTACTTGACTATTAAATTAAACAGATTTAGATAAATACATGGGATAATTCCTAGAGCACTTAAAAAAACAATACTACGAAAAGCAATGATTAAAATTTTACAAGACAATGGCAATACCTGTCGAAGCTTGGGCACTGTAGAAGAAACAGCAGAATTAAGTTTGCACGTGCTGAATACCAATATAACGGGGCGTTAGTAAACCAAAATACATTTTTTGCCCAATTCAAGTAAATTCTATCATACTCACTACTGAAAGACTTCATTAAAAATTTGCAGTTAACAAGTTTGAGCAGTGGCATATTGCTTTTTTGACTGTCTTGATCACAGAAATATCATGAATGCATATCACAAAGTTTTGTAACATCGGCGATATGTATTGGTGAGACTCTAAGAAAAACTTGGATAACTACTCACAACAAAAGACTTGGGATGTTGTCCGGTAGAATTTTTTTTCTGCATGTTATCCTCAACCACATGTAGAAAATCGAGTAGTTCACAAGTTGCTACGATTTCATTAGGAAATTTCTGACCAAACCGCTCCACAGCTCCGACCTCGCAAACTGTATCGTTACTTTTTCTGCATTTTAAACAATGGCTTACAGTACAGAGGTTCGAAAATGAAGCAGAACTGAAAACGGCAATGTTACACGATTTAAATCACTGGCAGGGGAATTTCTGAAGGAGCAGTAAAAAAGCTAGTGTACTGAAGTGAATGAGAACTATGTGTAAACAGCACATACGCATACATAACACACACACACACACACACACACACACACACACACACACACACACAATGCAATAGTAGTTTTTTATATTAGTGACTTGTTTCTATTTATAAAACAGGCCTTAGATATAAAACATGCATCACATGTAATACTGCCTTGGCAAAATGGACGACAGCTGCTAACAAAGCAGCTGTTATCAGTGGAATTCTTTATCTCACATCAGTGTAGTTATACATTGTTGACATGTTTCTGCACATCATTAAACAACAGCTACACTGACAGCAGAACACAATTACTGTATGCACACCAGTTTTGCTGCCGAGACGCCTGAGGAGTGGGGGGTCTACTGAATGATAGTGCGTGCTTGTGTTGGTGGGGTATTACTGGTTCCGAAAACACTGTTCAGACGTTCAGAAGATGTATTTAGTTGTAATTTTGTGTGCGTATAGATTGAACGTTCGTACATTATATGTAAGTGTAATTTGTTGTATATTTTGTTAAAGTGTGTTTTTTATTTGCTACAAGAAATACCTTGTGAGAGACAGTCATGTCACACCGAAACCGAGTTAAACGTATTTTAAATGTGTAGTATTGCAGTGATGCGTGTAGTGGAATGGCATACGTCACCACATTCCTTGTTCAGTAGCAAAGGTAAACTGCTGATAGTACTTGACATGTCAGCTTCACTGAAGTGAGAAGCTGCAGTCATTTTGGAAACACAGCAGCAAGGGGACTCAAAACAATAGTCTCATCTCAATCTAAATGATGGACAGATACAGTGTTGAGCAGTGTCGTGCAATTAAGAACACGTTCTTATATCAAAGGCTTTGACTATCATTCTTTTGGTCAAGAATACATGTTTAATGTTTATTGTCAATAAATATTAACATCAGAGGTCTCACTTGTCAGGAATGGTTCATTAAATAAATGAATGCATACAGTAACCACAACTATTTTATGTTATATGGGAAGTCAGAATCTTCTCAGCATTATACAGCGAGTGAAACTCGTTGAGTATCATTAGTTCACCATGAAAGAAACATACAATTTCACCACTGTGTTTGTTGTTTAATACTCTGTTGGTCCTGTTTCTGTCATAAAATTGACACTTTAAATGAAACCTCTGATTCTGTATCAATTAACCGTGGCACTACAACCCTTGGTGGGTCTTGGCCTGTCACAATAGTCGATCCATCCCTTCCTAATGCATGCTCTGGCTTTCCAGTTTCTTATGTTCACCTTTCTGAGGTCCTCCTCTATCTGGTCTCTGAATCTACTTCAGGGTCTTCCCCTTTTTCTACTACCCATTAGTTTCTGGTAGAAACTATGTTTTGTAGGCTGTCCTTCCTCCATTCTCTACATGTGTCCAACCCACCTTAGCCTGTGTATTCTGATTATCCTGATAATGTCCGGCTCTTTGTAAAGATGGTATAGTTCATAATTATAGTGTCTGCGCCACATTCCATTTTCTTGTACTCCTCTAAATACTATTCTTACAATCCGTCTTTCACAGCAACCTAGAAGTCTCTCGCTATTTTTTTGTCATTTTCCAGGTTTCTGAAGCATATGTCACCACTGGCCTGATAAGTGTTTTGTAGATTTGCATTTCGTGCTTCTTGAGGTGAAGTGTGATTCTGTATATAAACATTTTATTAAATGATGCACAATCAAATACAGTATTTTGCCAGCCCTTCTTTATAAGCTTTGGCTATCCCCTTCATATGTTAATGAACATGGCAAAACTTACATTTTCAATTTTATCTGTGATACACCAAATAAATGAATTTCACTTGTTTCTCATTATTATAATCTATTTTGAATATAGTTTACACACGATTATATAAAAAATACGATAAAACATTGTTAGTGACTCTTAACAACAGGAATTACTAGGCAAATGTTGAGACTACAGGGTCGTCCAACATATACTATGAAATTACATGCATCTGACTGTAAATGACGAATAGCAGTGTGCTTTTGTAGGTCCGGCAACAGAAAGTACATGGAAGTTAGCAGAACAAAGCAACCAAGTGCACAAGTAGTGGCCTGCTTGAACGTTATTTAGCAGAGTTCATGTGATGTCGCCATCACAGCAATAAAGATTTATTTCAACAAATCCTAAATAGACACAGCTCGCTAACGGCACCCAGAGTAAGACTAAGTTAGTTTGAATTGCATGTTATACCTGTACATTATAATTCAGTTTTTTGACACATCATGGATAAATCACAGGTTTTCGACTACATAACCTGTCTAGTAATTAAATATAATTAAATAAAAATATAATCTGATTTGTTAATTTCCTTTGGGTTTTTTTATAACCACTAATGACCTGATAACGCTTTCTAAACAATCTGTCACATACTTCCGTTTCCATTAAAAATCCAGTATTTTCAAATAACTTAACACTGAATACAATTGGAAACCTAACCTTATCAAATCAAACTTAGTTGTACTTCACCGAAGTGCAATACTGACAAAAGTTGTATTATGGTTTCTTTACTGTATTGAGCTTTTATCTTTCTAGCCGAATTGCAATGCATATACTAACTTTTCACTGACATAACAATGCCACACTGTCAGTTTGATATAAAACCTCCAGTAGGCAGAATTCCGCGGTCTTTTAAAAATATAACTGTATCTTTTTTGTTAGTAGGTTCAAGATCTAAATGTTCCTAATGGAAAACACAACAGTACGACTAAAAATATATCGATCGTAACATGGCAATAACTCACAATCTGGATCAAAGTATAGCAAATACAAAAAAAGACACATGGTACCCATTATCTTACCAAATACATGTCTTTACTATTACATATCTTAGGAAACTATTAGTTTTCATTCTTAAATAATTATTCTGTCTCTACTATATCACTGTAACAAAATGTTTTTAATGTTTGTTTATGTACATAAAAATCCATTTATTGTAATAGCTGGTGTCAGTTATTATTTTCAACCCTTTAATTGACTGAACATTAATATATGGTTTCCTTGCTTTCAGTCAACACCTACCATAGGCCTAATCAAAAGAAACAAATGGAACACATTACCTGCCTGCTGAGTCTACACAAGCTAAGGTTCTATTATACGCCCATAATTTACGGATCTACTTGGACTATTTATGGAAATAACACAGAAATTACTTCTTATTCCATATTCATTATAACAATAATAATTATTATTATTATGAACATCGTGTACAAATGGAATGTCACAAAATGGCACTTATTACCCTGCCATTTGGATAGTTTATCATTAGTCACAAATTTATCAATCCAAATATGCTTACAGGGGCAAATATTCTTACTCACTATTGTCAATAATCATTTACTTTTAATTTTAAGGTCGAAACATAATACTTTTGCACTCATAATACAAAATTTCATTATCTTGTACTTCTGACATTTCGATTGTAAACAACATACTTGCTACCACATTATTTGATTATTGACATTTTCACAATTTTATTCCCCACATTACTCACTTTGATACACAATGTACACAATAACAAGAAAACAAACTGCTTGTCAAGACTGTAACTGTGTCAGCCATGCTTGTTACAACTATCCTTGATAAAAAAATATCTTTGGAAATTTATAATTAATATTTTTTGTTTAGAGCAATATTTGTTTCTATATGCCTACAGCAATTTGTACGAGTTATCTATATACATCATCCACTCTCCCCCTCAACAATGGAATGATAATCTACATAAAAGCAAACTTTATTTGCTCAGTACAGCATTTAGCCAGCGATCAAAGGTCAATCTCAGCAAACAGTGAAAAGGAACACGGTCCAATCTCAGTAAACATGAATATTAAATAAACAATGACCAAAGCATACACAATAAAAATAGCCTTACCTAATTTATATACAAAATGTTATCAATTTGGTAAGGAATAACAAGCTGTTTTTTGGGGAGTTCATACCCATACACCCATATATACCAATATATAGACTGCATGCTAAAAATTAAATTCTAACCATTCTAACTAGCTGCATAGTCTGAATCATAGTTTTTTTACCCGTCAATTATTTTAATAGGTTTACACATCGATATGATTAATCAACAATGATATGAATACACAAAATACTCTTATATTCATACACATACAATCCTAAGTGCTGTGTTAAAACAAATTCTTGGTTATATATAGGCTTATAACAAAGTTTTTCTTAATAATTTATACTATAAAAACAAACATGAATTCAAGACCATAGATGCATTAATGAAGACGTCTTGTACACAATGCATACTCCTACGTGTTCCATTTTTACAACACTAAAATGCAAAAATGTTTGCATATTCATAACACTGCGAATAATTCCAACCTAACCTAACTTCAACAAAAATTCAGTAGCTTGTGCGAACACAACGCTCTCGCTACAATTCTGTCATACATGTTTCTCAATTATATACTATCTATATTTCATATCAACGAACTGCACGCTGAGTGTATATAAATGTCAAAATCAAGATTCAATATAGGTTACTTGAGCAAGCTTACACACAGAAATATTTACATAAACATTTAGGTCACTATTACAATGCTGGTTTCTTTTTGCAACACTGATAAAATACATATAAATAATTACTTACATGATATCAGGAAGGACATTAACTATTAATTCAAAGACGCCTATCACCCTGCCCAACCCTCACAACTCAAAACAGTAGCTTCTTTCAAAACACTTACTTTCAAAAGCTTGCAAAAAAAGCTCATGATCCGCTTGTATATGCTCCAGTCTTGGATTTTTCGACGAATCCGTGTCTTTATCGCGCTTTTTAGGTGGCATTATTGGCGAATACTTTCCGAAGTGATTGGGTTAAAAACAACACCTATAACAGACAAAACCCGCGAACAACTTCTACCGGTTGCACTGAGCTCCAAAATTCAAGCTGGCAACTCCGGTTTGAGTTTTTGCTTAAAAATTGAATTTAAACATTAAAAGGGTCACAACGAAAATTCAAATTCGGCTATACGCACATTTAAAACATACTGCAATTTAAAAATATTTCTGCTGTTAAGAAATAAATTCATCAAAACGATCTCCGTTAATACAATCACCGTTGGCATTATATACTTCCATATGTACGGAAGTCAGTAGGTGGCGCAAACTCGATTATAGCTCAGCCATTCAAATAACGAAGGTTATTTCCGATCAAAATGACCGTTACAATTATATACCTCAGGCAACATATAAAAGTCATATTTCTTAACTTCCATTGACCTCACTAAAGTATCTCGCAATTTTTAGTTTTCAATTCGACAATTAAAAGTTTTATGTTTTCTTTAGTGGTATTATATGTTTATAATTGTAATACTTCAAAAACAGAATTCAAACTTAACAGTTCAATTCAAACACAAAAAACACGAGTACTGCAAATTCTATATAACAAATTATTACAGTTTATGATTGCAAGAAGTATTACCCTCTGATATGTACGTATTGTCGATTGCGAAAAGTCATCTTCGTTATTATTGCTATGCTTTAAGCTGGGCTTACGGCACAGAGTACGAATATATGGGCTTACGGTTTGTTTAGTTTCCATCGCGATCCTATTTCATCACGTCCCAGCTAGTTTTATTTAACATAATAGTTGTTAAAAAAATTACTTGGGCTTGACATGGTCTAAGGTCTCTTAGCATTTACAGAACAATGGAAATGTTATCAGACAGCTCTACGAAAACGTTGGCATGAGAAAGTATTTCGTTTTACTGTTTAGGCCTACCACATTTTTATTACATGTATTTTGTGCTCCACTTTCTGAAAACATTAAACTATCGATGTGTACACAGATAATTATCCTCTTTTGGAAACATTGGTCAAGACGTTATAAATAATATGCTACCGTAAGTATAAAATTTGATTATTCGGATTATTCTATATACACAATAAATTATCGGTATTGAGAACTATACATGACTTCCAGGTTCTAAGATTTATATTTAAAATCATTTTCGAAATGAAATATTTCCATAGAAACTACTTCTTTCTTCAGCCTTAACCACGGCACTGTGGTCACTAACGTAGGCTATACCACCTCACGTTAGCGCACTCGATTTTCACTGATTATGGCAGTCGATGGCACTGCCGAAACGTTTGATTTTGCAGAAAACATTGTACCACGGCCAAACAGCTCGGGAAGGAATTTAACAACAAACTACTTCTTTGTTACCGATAACTTAATACACAAAGAAAATTACCCCCTCTCCCTTCATCTACCTTTCTCATTTATAGATATTTCATCTACCTTTCTACAGTGGATTATTATGACCTTCTTTTCAGAATACTTTATCAAAATTAAGTACTTTACACTTGTTAAAACATAAAATGTTGCAGGTAAACTACCCCTTCCCCTTAACTGATCTTCACCAAAATCAGTAGGCCTTGAGTCGTCTACAACTCGGGCACATATGCAAAAAACATTTGATTCTGTTTCAATTTGGGGCAGTTATCGTTCGCCATAAAAACAATTCTACACACAGACACACACTTTTCGAAAAATTACTTTTCTTAATGTTTTGAGGGTAGTACAATAGGAATCAGCCCTTAACTCGAACACGATTTTTTCGTCATCACCATACTTCCATTTCCTTATGGAACATGGAAGTAAAAATCTATGGTGTTGTGACTGCAGTCGTCTTATAAATACGGACTTTTACACTTTTTTTTTCAAAATATTGACTTCCATTTTTTTGGACTATGGTGCATCTAAAGGTAAATAATTTTCATAGTAAACAATACACTCGGTTTTGGGTTAAAATCACCTTTAGTCCGATAGCAATGGGTTTAATGGCGGCATGGATTTTTAATTTTTTTCAAAAGTTAATATTTTTCTGGTTTACACAAATTTTGAAATTTCCAGAATTGGACATTACAGTCAGTTTTTGCTTAAAACTCTCTTTACTTTAATACCCAAAAAGATTTTTTTTTTTTTTACCTCTCACAGCCTCTTGCTGCCGTATTTTTCGGGGGATCAGTCTCAAAAACAATAGAGATCTATGCGTGCCAAGTTTTTTAAAAATTGGTTGGTGCTTTCAAAAATGATCGTGATACATAAATAGACGTACAGATATAGAGAACCGGTGTCTATACACAAACGGAACAGATATACAAACGGTCGATTTAAAACTGAGAACTTGGTTCGCTCGTTCAATAATGCGTACTCCCTGAGCTGCAGAACTCGTTCACTTCTTTCAACGAAGTACATTTACTATTGGATACATTTTGGAATTTCAATTATCAGTAAAATTATGAAAATCCCGATTACCCTACTCTTATTGATTTAGTAAAGTAGGCCCTAACATGTGCAGAGCAATCTACAATAAAAGTTAAAAATTCCAAACAACAGGATTTGTTTTAAAATTCCATTTCGTCAGAGACCCGGCTGAATATTTACAATTTTTTTAACTTTTTGATCCCATTTTTGGGCGCTGGGGTAAAATATTTTGAAGTTTCCAAAAGTGTACACTATATTCAGATTATGGTTAAAATTCTCTTTAATTTGGTGTCCCACATGGAATTTTCAATTTTACCAAGCATTTGCCCTGCTTTTTGGGCCCTGAAGTTCCCAAATTTTGAAATATTTAAAAACTTAACACTTCGTTCAGATTTTAATTAAAATCCCTTTTAATTTGATACACCACATGAATTGTTGTGACTTTATCAGAGTTTTCACCCATTTTCTGCCCACGGCGTCCCAAAATTTTGAAATTTTAAAAAATGAAGCTAAATTTTTATTTTCGTTAAAGTCCCTTTAATTTGTATCCCGCATGGACTTTTGCGATTTTTTTTCAAAATTTGAACCTAGCACATTTTTGCCTTCCACCCTCTACTTTTTGGGCCAATCTAAAAAATAGGGATTGTAGGGTCATGAATGCCAAGTTTTACAAAAATCGGTTGACGGGTTCAAAAGCTATAATGAGACATACCCCAAACAGATAGTTGCAGACAGGAAAATGCAAACGGTCGATTTAAAACAGAGAACTCGCTTCACTCTTTCAATAAGCTGAATAAATGCCAGATGATAAATGGCGCAACATGCAGAGTGTTAGAAATGATACGAAAGTGAAATTTTGTAGGTTGTCACACTTGTATTCAAATATGGAAGTGAATAATGGACGATAACTAAACAAGACAAAAAGAAAATCTTATCTGCAAAACTGAATTTTTGAGGAAAGTAAAATGTGGCACACTCGGGAATCGAATGCAGAATGAGGAAGTAAGTCCAAGTCCAAGTGTGCGGAGCAACAGCTTGTGCTCCGGTGGTCGCAGTGTCTGGGCGAACCCGATGACTGCATGTTACCTGCTTGTTACCTTGACTAGCGATCTCGCGCTATTCAAGGAATGGAATCTCCGTTTTATTTATAACGCTCCGACCTTCCTGCGTCACTACGTTCCCAAAGGCTAGCCTGAGGGGACCATGGTGTCGCGCCTCGGCGGGACAATTGGCTGAAGCAAAAGCTCAAGCTTGCCTCCGTGGTGGCCATGTAATTTATCATGGACCCGCGGACTGCACCATAACTCCCTTGTGCAGAGCAAACGACCGCGCTGACCTGTTGGCACCTGGCGTTCATCAGGCCTAGGCCTGGACAACGCACACAAATTAGGGCGCAAGACGCCCGCGCATCATCCATCCATCCATGCGGAAGTTCTCCAGGCCATCCGATTACGAAACCAGCTCCGCCGCAGATGGCAGCATACCCGTGACCCTGCCGCTAGTCGGCGTTTTCGAGCCCAGTCGGAACACGTCTCGCAGCTTCTGCTTGACGTAAACGCGGATCGATGGGACTCCTATTTGGAGTCCTTGGAAGTCGGCCACGCCTCCGTATGGAGAGCCGCTGGTAGACTGAAAGGCGAAAAGAGGACTCGCCATCCCTTGAATACCCCGGACGGCGCTGTATACTCTGCAGAAGGCAAGGCGGAAGTCTTCGCCGACTGTATTGAGGAACAGTTCACCGTCCATAGAGGCATCTCTGACCCGGCTCATACGGCCGTCGTCAGGGATTTCCTTTCTGGATACTTTTCTACTCCCCCCAATGACCCTCCTAATTCGGTCGACGACGAAGATCTTGCGTCTGTCCTTAGCCGAGTGAAGAAGAGAAAGGCCCCTGGCCCCGATCGCATCGGTGCCGCTGCGTTGCAGATTCTCCCGCCTTCGGCAGTTGACGTTCTTCTTGAGCTGTTCAACTCCTGTCTCCGGCTGAGATATTTCCCCCGCCTGTGGAAAACCGCCAATGTCATCATGATCCCGTAACCCAAAAAGCCGCCCACGCTTCCTGGAAGCTACCGCCCGATATCGCTAGTGCCAGTAATCTCGAAGGTATTCGAGCGTCTCCTCCTGGCCCGTATTCGGCCCCTTCGGTTCCTTTCATCCGCGAGGAGCATTTGGGTTTAGGCCGAGGCAATCGACTACTCTTCAGCTAGTACGTGTTGTCACCTGTCTAGCCGACGCCGCCAGCAATCATCAGGCAACAGGCGCCGTCCTGTTGGATGTGAGCAAAGCCTTCGATAAAGCCTGGCACGAAGGCCTACTCTACAAACTGGCGCATTCGCCACTCCCGGCATCTATCGTCCACTTGCTCTGATCCTATCTGACGGATCGCACCTTCAGGATCAGCGTCGATGCGCCGTTCTCTCGGGTTCGCCCTGTCGCCGCAGGCGTCCCTCAAGGATCTGTCCTCGGCCCCGTTCTGTACGTCCTGTACACGAACGATCTGGCTGTTTATCCCGGGGTCACGTTATCTCTATTTGCTGACGACGCGATGTTTCATTTTAGCTCGCTTTCGCCTTGGCGGACGAGCGTAATGTTACAACGCCAGTTGGCTATGCTTCCGGACTGGCTAAGGAAATGGCGGGTAGCGATCAATACAGAGAAATCCGAGGCGATCTGCTTTACTCATAAATCCATTTCCCGATGCCAATCCCTCTCCTTAGAGGGGAGACCCATCAACTGGACCGCGACGGTGAAGTACCTAGGCGTTCGGCTTGATCGGCGTCTAAACGTCAACGCCGACGTGACCGCAACCCTCAACAAGGCTCGTGGCGTCAGAGCCAAGCTATCACCAATGCTTTCGCGGAACAGCTGCCTGGCTGTCCGTACCAAACTGACATTATACTCGTATCTACTGTTCCTTCGGACAGTACTTACTTATGCGGCGCCCGCTTGGTGGCCTCTCCTGTCGGCCACCAACAGGCATAGGCTGACGACATTCCAGAACTGGACCCTACGCTCCCTCACGGGGTCCCCGTGGTTTGTGCGAAATTCCGCCATTCACCGGGGTCTACGTGTTCCCACCTTAGAGGTCTTCGTCTGGTCCTTGGTAACGAATTTGTTCGCCAAGGCCGGCGAGTCCCCTTATCCGCACCTCCAAAGGCTAAACAGCATGGAAAACACACCGCCCCCTCGCCGCGTCAGGCGCCCTAGGGCGCTGTTAGACGATCCCCCTTAGTTCATCACATGAACCCCAGCAACGAACCCCCCAACCTTCTGGAAATCTGAATCGATCACAAACATTCACTACCTCCGACTGCCGACTCTGTAGCCAATCATGCTGCGGCAGATTGGATTGGATAGAACATTATTGCCAGCATCGGCTTTGCCGACTCGGCAGGGCTGTGATCCGGGACAAGGGCTCCCGCGAGGTTGTGCAAATGCCTTCCTTGCGAGAGCCGACTGCCCTGGTGATGAGTCCCTTCGACTCGCCCGCCGCCTTCGGGCGGTCGAGCCTCTTGTCCTCGCCAGCGCGCCTCTAAGTTTCCGTGGGCCATGCCCTCGGGGACCACGGAGCCGCGCCCAGGCGTGGCAATTGGCTGAAGCCATGACAACTGAGATTCCCGTCAGCACCTGCTTTGCTGATTCGGCGAGGTATGACCTGAGACACGGGCTCCCGCGAGGTTGTGCAAGTGCCTTCCTTGCGGGTGCTGGCTGTCTTTCCCCATCGTTTCGGCCGACGCCCTAGGGCGCTCGAACCTCTTGTCTTCGCCAGTGCGACACTACGTTCCCAAAGGCGTATGCCCGAGGGGACCAAGGTGCCGCGCCTCGGCGTGACAATTGGCTGAAGCAAAAGCAAGTGCTTGCTCCCGTGGTGGCCATGTCTTTATCATGTACTCGCGGACTGCAACATAACACCCTTGTGCAGAGCAAACGACCGAGCTGACCTGTTGGCACCTGGCGTTCATCAGGCCTAGGCCTGGACAACGCACACAAATTAGGGCGCAAGACGCCCGTGCATCCATCCATCCCGTTTTATATATTTTGGAGGGACAGGATGATGTTATTTTCCTTGGACCCTCGGACCTCGAAGAGACCCGCGACGGCAGAATGGGGGAGACCTCGGAGACCTTTCGTTTGAGACGTAGGAATTGCCCGCCCACAACAGGCAGGGCGCCTCTAACCGCTCAGGAAAAGTCGCCGAGGGCTGGCAAGCGGCAATGTCGGGGCACGGGAGAGAGCAGAAGAGGAGGTAGCGTCCACCAGATGTGACACTAAGTACACCTAAGGCAAGAGCAGCTCCCCCCCCCCCAGGCTGTCGCCGAGCACCGGCACGGACAAGATAGAGAAGGAAGGAGGAGGAGAGTGAAAATTCCTCAAGTTCGGTGGATGGGAAGGAAGTAAGGTCTGAACTAAACGTTATAAATGACAGCAGTGGCATAACTAGGAGCTGCTCCTGGGGGGGGGGGGTGAGACAAGCTTGAAGGTTGCACTCCACGTTTTCCCCAGGAGAAACGAAATATTCAAGATTCTTACCACATAATTAGTTACACAGTTATGTACAATGGTGTATATAGAAAGTGGCCTTTGGGGAGGGGGGCTTCGAATCGGCTTCATAGAAAAGAAAAATCAAATTAAGACTTAACAACATTACTATGTTTAAAGTGGTTGAAAAACGTATGGTGACATCCTGAAATGAATCCCATTAAAGTAAACGGTAATAACACAATACAAATACGCGTTATTGAAACGTTATATACCTATTGACTGAATTGGTTTTCTTACATTTTATATTTCAAACGTATACGCAAATGCTGTGTAATAAACCTGTTTGTATATTTAAAAAGTTACTACGTACACAGCTGAAAAAACTAATAAAATAGCCTAAAAATTCGTCAACTTTCTTGACTCTTTGGGGAGGTCCGGTCTCGTTCGAGTCCTCCCACCGTAAATAGATCCTGGTTATTTATAAGTCTTATTAAAACACACGCCATTGGTTTAGAAATGTGTCTATGTGAAGGTATTACGGAATTGCACTGAAATTTGAATAGCTCTGGGGGGGGGGTTGATTTGATTTCCCTGATCTCTCCCGTAGTTACACTACTGAATGACAGAATAGAATGAGGGGCAGAAAAATGGGAAAGAACACATAAAGCGAATGAGAGGACAGAGAACAGTTTTAAACAGGTCGTCTCTTACATGTCTAAAGAGAAAGGCGACATAGGATGGCCCAGCAGAAGAAGGTGTTTGTGATAATCGGAACAGGCCGCAAGCTCATCCTATGCCTTGAATTGGAGAAGGTGCTATCTCTGTCACCCGTAAATATGATAGACAGTGGTGATTTCTGCGTTTCTGCTTTAAAATCAAAAACGCTCATGAAACGTAAAAATATCTTCACTTGAAACGATCTCCGAAGTTCTTGACTGTAATAATGATAATTTAGAAGAAGAAGGAGGAGGAGGAGGAGGAGGAGGAGGAGGAGGAGGAGGAGGAGGAGGAGGAGGAGGAGGAGGAGGAGGAGGAGGAGGAGGAGGAGGAGGAGAAGAAGAAGAAGAAGAAGAAGAAGAAGAAGAAGAAGAAGAAGAAGAAGAAGAAGAAGAAGAAGAAGAAGAAGAAGAATGGTTTCTTTTAGTTAGACAGGGTAGGCTGCCTTATTAAGGCGTTCGGCATACAAGGAAGGTTATGTGGCCAGCACTACGCCTCAGTCACCCGTTATTACACTGCCTCCGACAAAAGAATTATAGTCGGTATCAAAGTAAATGTTCATCATCTTCAAAAAGAAGCGTTAAACGAAAAATAGTTGTTCTGGTCCCAAGTAGGTAGATCAGAGCTGGTCATCCCAACGCTGCTTCGGACGTTCCACACCTCTCCGTCCTTTGGGCTTATACGTAATTCAACAGTTGTTTGGATATTCGCCAGTGATACATTCGGTTAAAATGTTGAAAACCTTTCAGTAAGCCTATTTAGTATAATCACAATAAAATCTTGCTCGAGAGGGCTTAGTAAATTAGTATGCCCCCTGGATATGTTACTAGCATAGCGCACAGGGGTGCTTTTCGGGGGGGAGCAAACGGGACCGCCCCCCCCCCACAGAGAGTCGAAAAATTTGACGACTTTTGTTGATCTCTTAATCTTTAGGATGTTTTATTAATTTTTCAGCTGTGTATGCTAATATGCAACTATATGCAGCTAATATAAATCTTTTTTAAACATGCAAACAAGTTTATTACACAACATTATCGTACACGTTTGAAACATGAAATGTAGTAAAATCAGATCAGTCAATAAGTGTCTTGTGAACAATGTGTCAACAACGCGTATTTTTGTTGTGTTATCAGCGTTTGCCTTAATGGGACCGATTTCAGCCACGTTAAAGATACTGGTGGTAGTGTTGATTAGTATTAACTTGTTTTTTCTTTTGTATGAAGCCGACCCGATCTCAGACCCCCCCCCCACGGTCAAATTCTAGATACACCATTGATATCGCAGGGTAAGACGATGATGGGGCTGCCTCCTTCGGGCTTAACGTCCAACCCGACTTTCTGTCTGGGTTGTCTCCCATAACATAAACTGGCTGTGTTACAGGACTAAAGATCCCAGTTTTCCCTGTTTGATACATCCATAAGGATATTTAATGTGGCGTTTTCTGCTTGACCTTACATCCTACACCGTAGACCAACAAAAGGTCACCCGCCTTTAGGAGCAGTTTCTTACCCCAAGGGCAAGAGGTTCTAACCTCGATTTGTTGACAAGTAGAGGAGTGACAGCTTATACCGTCTGTCACTCGGTCTCCAGAGCCGCGTTAGCCACCTGCAGGTGTTTTCCATCCCGAGGTGCGGTTGGATATTTCCCTTCATCGAGGAATGAGGCCATAAGGCATTATTCACTCTCTCCGATATTTTGGGAGACAAATTAAATATTATAAGTGATAATTAATTTTTTTATCTGGCATCACTGTAGTTTATGATGTTGACAGCACATCATTAAACAACGGATATATCGACAGCAGAATAACGACAACACGATTGATCATCTCGATTAAAGGTGACCAGCTGCGGTTGATGAATACGAATTGTCACAACTCAGCGCCAACGTGCGCTCAAAACGGTGACCTCGTCTTACTGACGGTTTAATCTGACTGGTCCACAGAGACAGTGGCGTATCTAGAATTTGGCCTGAGAGGGGGTCCTGGGTCGAGTTGGATTCATATAAAAGAAAAACCAAGTTAAGACTAATCAACATTATTATCTTTAAACTGCCTGAAAAATATGAAACATTCTGAAATCAGTCCGATTAAAGAAAACAGTAATAACATAATGAAACATTGTTTACATGATACCTACTTATTGACTGAATTGATTTTTCTATATTTCATATTTCAAACGTACACGCTAATGTTTAATAAATCTTTTTGTATATTTAAAAAATAATTACTATTATAATACAGTAAACAGCTAAATAAAATAATAACATAGCACAAAAATTAAGAGATTAACAAAATCCGTCATCTTTTTCGACTCTATGGGGGGGGGGAGTCCCGTTCGTCCCCTCCCCCCGTAAATACGTCCCTGCACAGAGGGAATTCGGGAAGCGCCGCACGATTAAAAATACATTATTAATATTAAAGGCTTCAGACTGCCATGCTGGCCTAGGCAGTATCTTAACCCCAGAAGATCTTACCTCAGTACCCCCCTGGGCCTGAAAGGCGTACCTTGATTTTATGGTGCACGGAGTTCTTGATTAATTAAACCTGAAACTTGTGAACAAACATAACTCCTTAAATCATCAGGTATTACTGATTTAAAACAAGTAATTTGACTCAGTAAGTCTTGCACGTGTTTTCTTCTTCCTTGTGAAGAACACTCAGTTAAGCTGTCAGGACATACCGGTACTGGTTTTACAATTCAGCAATTTCATTCCTTATTATTCACCTTACTTATTCAGCTTCCAGAAGGTAGCAGCCCCGACATCGTCATACCCTGTGATATGCTAGTAACATAACCAGGGGACATATTAATTACTAAATCCTCTCGAGCAAGATTCCAAGAGGTATTCAGAGTCATCCTAACTAGCCCGTGTCAAGTTCACATCACACAATTTTCATTCAAGTTGCGCTACAATTTTCCTACTGAAGAAAATCAGCTAACGATGTGTACGCTTGTTAGATAGCTGTAAACAAACACAAATGTAACGCTTTACTTTGCGTCGTTGTATCGGGGCGTCTTTGCGCCGTGGCCTGATTGCATCTTCCGGGTTGTGTCCGATGACTGCCACAGGAAAACTAGGCTAGTCAAACAGACGTGTTCCTAATAATGGGAAGGGTGGCCACAAATCGATTATTCGCTAGATAGCGCTGGAATTTTGAATTTGATTTTATACTAATTACGTAGCACTGCCTCCGGGCGCCGCCCGTCTCCGAGACAGTAGGCAAACGCTTTGAGTCGTTGGTCACACTCCGTGCCGGTGACAAGGGTAAACAGAACCAAGCAGCCTCTTACAGACTTTCTGGAGAAGAAGTTCCATGAGGAAGAGCAGTGTATTGAAAGATTATTAAATTTCACGGGGGCTGTTCAGAAAATGTTTACTGAGGCTAACTGTATGATGGGCTGTCTAGAATCACCCGTCCGCGTTTAATCCGAATCGGGAGGTGGATGTTCTGTCTTACTGATGGTTCTCAGGTAAGGGAGGGAAGAAATCGCAGCTGAAGCAAAGAGAGTTTCCGTCAGCGACCGGATAAAGGCAGCAAGAGTGAGAACTCGAAGACCTCTGCGAATTACGTAATCTCTGACAAACTATATGTAGATCCTGACACGGAACGGAGAGTTTCGGATCGAAATTGTTCAAGAGTATACTTGTTGGAGGTCGACAAGAACCGCATACCAAGCGAGAGCCGTATAGGGCAATACCGACCGAATAAACAGTCACTTTTGTGAGCAGAGCCATCCGGTTGCGGGGCGACAGCATGAGAAAGACTTTGGCTGGGACTCCGCGAGCCTGGTTGAAGGTTTCGGTCACACTGGTGTTGAAGCATAGACGTCGGTCGGTCCGAACCCCTAGATATTTCAGCGACTCTTTCCAGGCGATGGGCCTCCCTTCTAGGGAGAATGGTTGGTATCGGGAACTGAATTTAAGAGTGAAGCAAATCGTCTCGGATTTCTCGTCAATTGTCGACGCCACCCGGGACTTCCTTAGCCAGTCCGGAAGCAAGTCCAATTGACTCTGCAGCTTTGTACTCGCGGCAACAGGGAGCTCCAATTATAAATTTTGTCGTCGGCGAAGAGGGAAACGTGACTCTGGGCAAAACTGGAGGTCGTTCGTGTACACAAGGTACAGAACGACGCCGAGGACACAATCCTGCGGGAGACGCTGGTGGCGACGGGTTGGTCTGTACAACAGGACCCTGAAGATTATTAAAACGAGTGTTAGCCAGGCTGTTAGGCTGTAGTCTCATGGTATTTGAAGCAGACTTTTCGGCCACACCATCACGGTTTTGCCTCAGTACTGGGGTTATTTGGCGAACATCAGCGAAGTACTACTTTCACCACTGAAGATGGCCTCCAATGGTGAGGCCGAAGCGTGTGGTTCCAATACCATGGAACCACGGGCTAACATCCGTCTGAACAATTTTGGCGCCGGCCGTGAACACCTTAGGTCATTAGGTCAATGTTAGGACCCTGATGGTTCGGTCGCTGAGATATGACCGCAGGAAATGCACAATGGTCGGAGGAATGGACCAGCTTATAGACAAGGATTTAGTGCCAGAATAATCGAAGGCTTTACTCACATCCCACAAGATAGCGTACCTAAACTCTTGTTGGCGGCGTCAGACAAATGAGTAATAACCCGGAGTAACTGAAGAGTGGTCGAGTGCTCTACCAGAACTATTCGCAGCGGATGAAATCATCCAGCACCGGGAGATACGGGCCAGCAGAAGACGCTCTCAGACACCTCAGAAATTATTGGCAATAGCGATATAGGGTGATAGCTTTCTAGGTTTAGGAATAATACAGATGTTGGCTGTTTTGCACAGGCAGGAAAATACTGCGGTCAGAAACAAGAGTTAAACAGTTCAAGAAAGCTGGGAGTCGTTGAAGTGCAGCCGTGACGGCCGTTCAGCCGACAGATAGACGAAACGAGTTCGTTCCTGTCGAACGGGGCGGGGGTTAGGTGGAGGACGGGAAAATATCCAGAAAGGAAGTCCCGAACGACTGCCGGGTGGGCATGGTCCGAGACGCCTCTATGAACGGTAAATTGTGTCCGGCGAAGACTTCGGCCTTACTTTCTGGCGAATACACACTGCCCTGTCGTAGTTTGCAGTATGTTGCGAGTAATCTACTCGTAGCTCTCCAGACGGAGACGTGGTCGACTTCCAGACATCAAGATATGAATCTCATCGATCAGAGCTTTCACGTCCTGCAAATATTTTCTGGGCGTATTGAGACTGGGCCTTGTATGCCCTTCTTAACGGGGTCTCGAGTTCGTTGCCACCTGCGGCGGCGTAACCAGTGGAAGAGTCGGTATGCGATGATTCACCTTGAAAATATATGTGTCGATCTGGTTGGGAGGCAGGTGCAGTTACACGGCACACGGCACTGCTCATGTGTGGAGGAAACCTCTGCTTCTTTTCGGTCTCGGCGAATTTGATACAGCCTCTTTAGTTGCAACAGAATGACGTGAAGCCTGCCCTCGGTTTGTCACAGCCGCGATGCAAAGCGGGGATTCGTGGCAGCATATGGAAGAACGGCCTCGGATTTCATACGTTGAAACACTGGACAGGGTCAGGTCTCGGGCCGGAAGTTCAGACGTGCACCCGAAGATGTAGGAAAGAGTGGAGGTCACAGATCTCCTCGATTGGCTTGTCTTCAGAAGCTTCAGAAGAAAGGAGTAAAGGAGTTGACAGCACGTTTTTGGTGTCATTTCCCAACCTGGAGAACCGATACTGCAGTCGGATGAAACATGAAACAGGAGTTCGACCTTTAAGTAGTACAGAAACTGCTTGTCCAAAGATTTTATACACGGTATTGCCCTAGTTTGACTTTATAAGGAGCTATCGTTCGTCTCTCATGATCGCGACAGACAATCTCCTACGACAATAGGTCCCTCACGCTTGGCTGGCACCAATGGTAAAAAGAACAGAAACTGCACGAGCCGCCTCGGCTGCTCTGTCATCTAGGCCCGGACTTCCGCAAGACCGGACTATTTCTTGCGAGAGTTTTTCGCTTCGTCGTGGCAGCACTCTTTCCGAGCGAAGAACACGACGGCAGCTACGTCCTACTGCCACGTCGATGGGGGCTCTAAGCTCCTGCTGATAAACCTTTAAGGGACCCGCGAAGCCGCACCTCAGACGTGGGTCAGGACGGTGCAACACCTCACCCCTCCTTACTGCACTATATCATGCTAAGATTACCTGCCCTTTGAGCTGCGAACCGCGCTGCACCGTGTAAAGCTTGATGCTACCCGGACGGTGGACACATAATGGAGCGCTTCTGGAATGTTAACACCCGTTTTAACAATCTTCAGCGTCCTGTTGTACAGATCAACCCGTCGCCACCAGCGTCTCCCGTAGGATTGTGTCCTCGGCGTCGTTCTGTACCTTGTATACACGAACGACCTTCAGTTTTGCCCGGAGTCAGGTTGTCCCTCTTCGGCGACGACGCAATGTGTAATTGTAGCTCCCTGTCGCCGCGAGTGCAAAGCTACAGCATCAATTGAACTTGCTTCCGGACTGGCTAAGGAAGTGCCAGGTGGCGTCGACAATCGACGAGAGATGCGAGGCGATTTGCTTCACTCTTAAGGTCATTTTCCGATATCAGCTAGAAGGGAAGCCCATTGCCTGGAAAGAATCGCTGCAATATCTGGGCGTTCGGCTCGACCGGCGTCTATGCTTCAACACTGCGTGACCAAAATCTTCAAGAAGGCTCGCGGGGTCCGAGCCAAACTCTTTCCCATGCTCTCGTGCCGCAACCGGCTGCGCACAAAAGTGACTGTCGGTACTGTCCTATGTGGCTCCTGTCGACCTCCAACAAGTATAAGGTCGACACATCGATATTGCTCCGTTACTGCTAACACCTACAGATTTATTCCAATTAATACCGTTGTCAACCATGAACTTGTTCACAATCGTAAATAATGAAGTATATTTAATCGTAAATAAAGTTAAATGTGATAGTACATGTTTACAAAAAAGAAAATCCTCGTGTAATTTATTCTCACGATCATAGCCGATAAAAAGAATTAAAGCGTTATTCAGAATGTCAGTACTTTCATCAAACTGGATAGTAAAATGTACAATTTTTTAATTCTGTTTATCAATGTCTCCCTAACATTTTGTGCTAATTTATCTATCCTTCTTTTTTACTGTACTGTTTGACAATTAATTTGAGTTCAAAAACTTACTAGCTTTCTCGCCCAGAACTGCCAGGCCATCAGTTTAGCAGCGGGTTTTATTATTTCCTCGCCAATGGTATTGTGGCTTCCCGTTTTAGCGACGAGTTGAGACACTTCACATGATGCACGAATTTCATTATACCCACCACTTACTGTATACATAGTTTTTTTTTCATTACGCTACTTACGCGTAAAACCAGCTACACGGAAAAACGTTTTGCTCAGATATAGTGTGTATATGTGGACTAAAACTGCGTTGATGCGGCGCTCTAGTCAGTTCGGCTGACAAACAGCTCTGCTACACGACATGATTTAAAGACATTATTAAAGCCATTAGTTTGAAAATACTTTTACAATTACAATTAGTTTGAACAAAAAAAAAAATATACTGGAATCTTGTAGTAATTGTTTGAAGATTCTAAAATTTTGATTTTAGAGCATAAGAAATTTGAAAAAATTACGGTATATTCTAGTTGTTTTGATGGTTCATCCTCTTCATTCACACACTTTGATCCCAGCGCCAACCCCCTCCCACCAAAACCCCCCCCACACATCCCGCCAACCTGTGAATAAACCGTTACAATGGTTCACGACACTCTGTATTCAAACCTCGCTGAGGAAGGTGTACACCACACCGAAACGTTCGAGGACAATAAGAAAGGTATATTCTATTTTTTCTTAAAAGTGCCGTGGACCCCCCTGAAAAATTGTCACGAACCCCCAGGAGTCCGCGGACCCCACTGTGGGAACCACTGCTCTAGATCATTCGAGATGCCCCTTCCAGATGTTGCTCCACTAATCTACCAGCATCCAGCCTTGCTGAGTCACTACTGTTTAACACAGGTGGTGTATAAATACTGGATTTAGTAGCAGAGTTTTTGGTTTTAGATCAGTGGCATTACATAGCAGTGCAGAGTGACTGTTATTGTGACTTGCGATTTAGTGATATTGTGTTACTCACTGTGAAACTGTAATAAGGTAACATTTATTGTTGTGTGTTGGACAAATTTTAACTGGATGAGTTGTACTAAGATGTCTTTGTTTATTTCTAACTGCAATTAAAGTTGTAATTAGTGACTTCCATCTGGTGTCAGTTATTCTGTTTCCACTGCGTAACACAACATCCATATGATCATTGTAACAATTATATTTGTTGGACATTATTATATGGTTTTTAAATATCTTACAATAGCCCAATGGATACTTGAGCTTCACAAGTCTCATTTCTGTTACTTGTCTTGAGAAAGTAAATATTTTGTTGAGACAAATATGCTTGAAAATAACTTTGCTCACCCGGTCAATAAAGCTGCTTGTCTTTTTTTTTTAGGCGATTTAATTACGGCTGGCGCCGCCTCTCGAATCCTAGCTTCCACTGGCGCCGGTCTAAAACAGTCCTGTTCTGTAAGTCCTCTTGGATTCATTTCGTCTTCGACATCCATTTTCCATGAATCGTCTTCCTTTTTCTCTTCTAGAGGGTGGAGTCCATTCTCATACCTTCCTTGGCCATCTCTCATCCGACATTTTTTTAGGTGTCCAAACCAATTCAGCCTTCTTGCTTCTATTGTTTCTATAATGTCAAAGTCGATTCCCATCGCTTATCTTATCTCTACATTTCTCACTCTATCTAATCTTGTTAGTCTTATCTTAATATTAGTTAGTGGGAAGATGGCGTTGCAGAGGATGCAAGGGAGATGGGGATAAGAAATTGGAGGAGCGTTACAATGGATAGAGTAGATTGGAGGCGGAGATTGGTGGAGGCTAGGGCCCAACTTGGGCTGTAGCGCCATAGGAGGAGGAGGAAATAAGAAAACGATTTTAAAATTATAAGAATAATTGGTTAGTAAAATGTTAGGTAAGTTAGTAAAAAGTAAGTTAAGTGTGTGTGTGGGTGCGCGCGCACATGCGTGTGTGTTGGTAGGGCTGTAAAATTGAATTTGGTAAAGTATTTAGTAAAATAGTTAAAAATGTAGCTAATGAAATGTAGACAACAATAAATACATTAAAAAATAAAAAAATTAAAACATAAGAATGCATAGACTATAGAAAATTGAGTAAATAAAGTTATAAAAATAATAAAAAGAAAATGATTGTGAAACGACACGGCGGTATAACTGCTGTATTTCAGCTATTATTATAAGGGATATCAGTTTTTAAATTTGAGTACTTTTACAGGGAAAACGTACATTTTACTATTTTCTTTCATCTTTAATTAAAGAAGTGTAACTTCGGCACATTAGGCATAAAAAATTAATCCGTCTCAAAATAGATTACTTATCACATACGTGCGTCTTATTCACAATTCAGAGAATAGACCAATATTTTCAACTGCGTTAGTAGACATTTTCCTCTCTCGTGGCTAACCCGCCTTCTTCCCACCATAACCTGTGAGGTGCTTCATGTCTGTTTAATTCTATAGTAACTTGTGAGCGTAGCAATGTAGAAATAATGCTCTTGGACAAGTCTGTTTTACAAAGTGCTGAACACCTCCATGCTTTCCAGGCATTACAGAGGCTCCATCATATGTTTGACAGACTACCTTCTCAGTTATACCCCACTTTTGCAAAACATTAACAATTAATTCTGATAAGCCTGATACAGTCTTATCTACTGAAACATCATAAAACCCAATGAACCTTTCTATGGGACCCTCTTTTGAACAAACTCTAAAAATTATGCTTACTTGAGATCTACTTGATACGTCTAAAGTTTAACTCACTGAATTCTAATAAAATCACAAGAATCTAACTCAGCTTTAATCTTCTCTTGAATTGTATCAGTTATAGATTCAACTAATTCATTCTGAATATCGCTTGATGTACCTTTAAAGCCTAACGTAGACTGGAGATGATATTGAATGTACTGCTCCTGCTTAGAAAGAAGATTAGAAAGAACAATTCTAGATAATTACCCTGGTTGACTGAGTCTTCCCCTTCGAAATGACCTCGAAATCCAAGCTCCTGTTTCTCGAGAAAACACACAATGTCAACAAGTCTTTCAACAACAAGCCTATTTTGTTTCACGACTTCATTATGTTTAACAGCTTGAATTCTAGCCCCTTCAGAGAGAGTATGTTCATTCCTCACGTGTCCCAGCAAACGGTACCCCTCTTCATCTATATAATAAATCTCTAGGGGGGTCTACGTTTGTCCGCGGTAATCTCAGAATCTACTGAACTGATTTCAATGAAATTTTGCACGCTGATAGCAGGTACCTAACGGAAGGTTTTCCACTTTATTTGATAACAATAGGTTAAAAAGAACCAAAGTTATTGCAAAAAAATTCATTTTTTTAAACCCGCGGCTTCGATCGCGAATTTTTGTATATGATTGTTGTGGTAACTGTTGAGTTGGTAAATTGCTAATGGTACATCTATATTAATAATATTCTTATATTGTAAGTTATGAATATCCAAAAAGTGCGAAGCAATAGATCCATCATTCATGTTTCCTCGATACGTAAAATCAAAATTTGATAATTTAGTAGATATTTACAAACATGCAGTAACACAATTACATGAAATGTTTATTCGTATAGAATAATACAAATAGTGTATACATAAGTATATTGATATCAGTTAGTCCATTTGATTATTTACATTTTAGTAGGGATATGGAATTCTTATCAGCATATGGAATTCATATAAACAATACAATCATTCATTGTTTGATTATATTGTAACATTGATTGTATAGTACACGTTGATTCTGACAAACCATACTCTTCGACATTTGAATATTCAGTAACTTAACCTACTTCATCAAGAATTATGCGATGAGCATCAGTGATGTAGTATCAGTGCCTTTTTTTGTTAATTTTACGTCATCGGTAAGTAATATGTGCAATATGTATTGTATTGTATAAATTATTAATTGCCCCCCTAGAGATTTATTAGTATAGATCAAATAAATACATTTCCCTTTTTTTAGCTTTGCAATGCCAAAAAGACGATCATGTTTAGGAAGATCTACTGCTGCTGCGGAAAGAAAGAGGCATCTTAGAGCATCTGAAAATGATGTCGAAGGAGTCGAAATGCAATCAGCTCCTGGAAACTCTTCAGAAAGATCTGGATTAGAAGAAGTCTCACGGGTTAAAAGTCCTATGATTCGTGAAAATAGATTAGCGGCACAAAGATGCAGGCAAGCGACTCTCAGATCACGAGGTCCTACTTTACGATGGAATGCAAAATTAAATAGTGGTTTCAATTATAATCCAGTTATTAACTACGCGAATGAAACAGATATTGGGTTAACGATTATGGTTTGCCCTCATTGCAAAGCTTTAAAGTGGAAAAATGAATCACATGGATTATGTTGCTCTGCAGGAAAAATGCGATTAGATCCCATACTTCCTCCTCCAGAACCGTTAAAATCATTATTAAATGGAGAACATCTTTTATCGAAAAATTTTTGAATGCATTAAGATCGTACAATTCAGCTTTTCAATTTACATCATTTGGAGCCAATGAAATAGTCGAAGGGAGCTTCATGCCTACTTTCAAAATTCAAGGGCAAGTATATCACCTCATGGGATCATTACTCCCCACTCAAAACGAAGTACCAAAATTTCTACATGTGTATTTCATAGCTGATTATTTACAGCAATCTGAAACAAGAATGGATCATATTCGTAACTTGGATAAGCCATTAGTAACAGAACTTCAAAATTTACTTCACGCAATCAACCCATATGTTAGTGAACTGAAAAGTGCGTTTGAATTTGTAACATCTGCGAATAATAATCAGTACAATATTGTGATTCATGCTGATCAAACAGAAAATAATGAAGAGCACAGGGGTCACTACAATGCACCGACAACTAATGAGGTGGCAGTAGTTTTAGTTAACCAGGAATACGATAAACTTGATATAATAATCCGTGCGAGGGATCATACGCTACATCGAATTGCAGAAACACATGGAGCTTATGATGCTTTACAGTACCCTTTAATGTTTTGTAGAGGAGAAGATGGTTATCATTTTACATTAAAATTAGTCGATCCTCAGACTGGGTTACAAACTACTAACTCGACAGTTACCACAACAATCATATACAAATATTCGCATGCGAAGCCGCTGGTACCTGCTAGTTCTGAATATGTTTATTTGAATTCTGGCATTTTTCTGCTTTTCTAAGAAAGTTTTTTATAACAATTACTCCATATAAAATCCATTCTGTTTCACCAGCAAACAAGATACATGTATAACAAAAAGTTTGTTGTTTTTGGAACGTGTCACCATAAATATCGCTTGTACCAAGAAAACTGAAATTTTCTAGATACTTTACCATCAAAATGTTTAATGTCTAAATTAGTCATAAATCTTTTGTTTTTAACACCACATTTTTCTTCATAAGCCCAAGAAGAAAACGGCTTACTTTTTAATAAGTTCAAAAGATCTGACAAGGTATTAAAAGGATCGTGTTCACTCATTTCGGGCAACACACTTATTAGTCATACACAATAATACAGCTGATTGAACTTCAAAATTTATAACTTGATTAGTTTCTATATATATGTTTAATATCACAAATAATTTAAATAACAATCTTCATCATCTATTAGTTCAGCGGAATAACAGGCACACTTTTAATAACCTCATAAAATAAAAATGATTATAAACAACACATTGGCTTTAAAACTTAACTGTTTGCACAACAGCAGTGACATGCCTCAACGCTACGTGTGTGGAGCGCGCGGGACAATCCTCTCTCCCTGCACTTCATATTTGTGCCAACAGTTTGAAGTGCAACAACTGGTTTATCCACCATGACAACGTACCTACTCACACATCACTCACTGTTTGACAAGTTCTGACTTCCAAAAACATTATAGTGACTCCACCCCCCCCATTTGCCTAACCTAGCTGCCTGTGATAATTTTCGTACTTCCTAAGGTAAAATTATGGCTGAAAGAGTGTCGTTTTAACACCACTGAGAAAATCTAGGCAGAAACACAGGAGGTACTTAACGCACTCACATTTGAGAACTTCTAGAGATGTATGGAATAATGGGAAAATTCTGGGATCACTGTACACATGCTAAAGGGGTTTACTTTGAAGGATACAGTGGAAACTAGACATAAGCAACTAATTTTTTTTATAGTCAAATTCGCCGAACTTTAAGTAGCTCCTCATATGACAAGATGGAGAAAATAGGGTTGCTACAAAGTGACTGGAACAACAGAAACACCTGGTGTGCGGGATACGAGACATAACAACAACAGCTGAACAAGCACTCACACATGGACAGATGAAAATACAGTAGAGCATCGATTATCCGAGCCTCTTGGGACCAGGGCCCATTCGGATAATCGATATTTTGGATAATAGATCGTACATTGAAAACATTATTTCCCTTTACAAAAACAAAGGTTTTTATTACAAACTCATTTCTAACATACTGTTACGACATCACAGAACAATCTATGTGTTTATCGAATGTTCCAGATGAATCCAGCTGAATATGTGTGGTGTATGTGATTCTCGACGCATTAGCTACACTGTGCCAGAACCTGCGCAAACTGTGTTAAGGCCGCAATGAATTAAGCTCTAATGTTTTCCTTTATTGTTCATGTGCAGTATGGAATAATCTAGTATTTTGAGGGGAGGGGGGGTAAAAATACCAGTACTCAACGATGTTCAGTTTCAGTTATAGTTGCGATATATTACAGTGCGGTTCGAGTTTATTGTCGAGCTATTACAAGTGATTACTGGGTACGTTCAAGTGGTTATTAGTGAAGTGTTGTGTTTTATAATCGGGCGGCATAATTATAATTGTAATACAATTGTGTTTTATATTAGTTGACATTTTACTGTGTGTGAACAATTTTTATTTGATTTGTTGTAAGAGATAGTGTTGTTAATTACGAACTGTGTAACTGTGAAAATTAAAGCTGGTGATTAGTGACTTAATTGGTGGCTTGTATTTGTTTTCCACTGTACCTACGATGATAAGTAGACCATCGTAACAATGGTGTCAGAAGTGGGATAGAACTGTTAACAGTGGACACTTTGTACAAAACGAGTTTAATTTGTAATTAATTGGAAAACAATGGATGCCAGTCAGATGATGAAAGCCGGGGCAAGAAGATCTTCAGCCGCCTCGCCTTCACAATTAAAAGGGGACAAAAGAGCAAAAATGAAGGCCCATCCAGTGAACAAAGTATGTAATAAGTGCATTTGTAGAATGTTATATGAAAGCACGTCCGGAAAACGTCTTAAGAATATTTGTTAAGTCAAAATTAAGGAATTACATATTATAAGTTTAATATTACCGGTATTCAGTTTGTATACATTTATTAGTAACAAATGCAGACTATAAAAATGTAGTAATATAACAAATTTATAACATAAAAATGTTCTAATAAATATGCAAATTCCTTGTAGGTCTAAAGCGCATCGTCAAAACAATATCCTAAAGCAACATCAAGTTAAACAAAGAACTACATTAAAAGTAATAAAATAAATCACTTACCATTACAGGTTAGTGGTTCTGTCTTCTGTTAATAAACACTTAATATTTTGTTTTAATATTTAACAAATATTTAAAATGAGACGTTCTAAAATGTAACTTTCCTGGTCTTAATTGCTGCAAAGTCGGTTATTAAATCACTATAATCTAAAGATGAAGCAATGTTGTTTTCAATTGAAAGTTTAAACATTGTATTTGCCTCCAAAAGCGTTTTAAGACTATAAAACAGGTTAATTACCTTCCGTCACGCTTCTTGAAATCCGAATACAGGATTACTCGAGTTTCGACACATTAAGTGTCATCATCAGATCCTCAATGAATATGGGTTAAAACTACATTTGTTGATGTATGCACATCCCGTCAAACAGTAAAAACAACCCATACATAATAACAAAAATATTTAAATAATTTAACACATATTAAAAACAAGACAAAACAGAACGAAAACACAATACACGCGGCCGTCGCGGACCTGTGCAGGAGCACGTTATACAGTAAAATTAATCGATACCGATTTGACCTTTGATAAATTTTATCGATCTGACACAGCTAATATCTCGTTCTATATCGTTGATTCTGCTGAATAAAATATTATTTTTATGGATTGATTTTTCATTTAATATGCGATCGTAATTCTCTTTAGTGGCCTTATATATTTCAAACCTTTCAAGAGTGTCCAGTTTAAGAGATTTCCTGCATTTATGTAATATGTCCAAATTCTCACTAATACTTTTTATGTTATGATCTTGTGAACTTAAATGTTCAGCAAATGTGGATCTTCCTATATTTGATTTAGAGCTTGGGAGGTGTTCTTTATAACGCAATTTGAACGAACGACCCGTTTGTCCTATGTAGAAATTTGAACAATCCGAAAAATTAAGCCTGTATACACCTGTATCGTCGTATTTGTATGACAAAATGTTACATCACACTTTAAAAAACCAACTGAAAAAACAAAATATAGTATTGGCTTCAAAAGCAAATAATAAACTCGAGAACAAACTTAAGTTTAAAAATCAAAATAAGTCTTTCGATGAATACGACGGTACAGGTGTATACAGGCTTAATTGTTCAGATTGTTGGATAGAACAATTGTGGTGAGTTGTGCCGCAAAGGAGAACTGATAATCATACAGTATTAGCTTTGTATAGATATTCTTAATTGTTATTTGTATACAGACGAATATATTTTTTGTAAATGTATAAAAAAACGTTATGTGGGCAACGTATGTACAGTTCTTCCCGGTTCGATGCAGCGAACGTGTTGATTATCAGTTGTTTATGTGTATATTCTTAAGAATTTTGTTTATGTGTCAAATATTCTTAAGACATTTTCTGGACGTGCTTTCATATAAAATTCTACAAATGCACTTATTACATACTTTGTTCACTGGATGGGCCTTCATATTTACTCTTTTGTCCCCTTTTAATTGTGAAGGCAAGGCGGCCGAAGATCTTCTTGCCCCGGCTTTCATCATTTGACAGACAATTATTTAAATATTTTTGTTATTATGTATGTATTGTTTTTACTGTTTGACGGGATGTGCATACATCAACAAATGTAGTTTTAACCCATATTCATTGAGGATCTGATGATGAAACTTAATGTGTCGAAACTCGAGTAATCCTGTATTCGGATTTCAAGAAGCGTGACGGAAGGTAATTAACCTGTTTTATAGTCAATTGAAAGTATCACTAGATTTGGTACCCTGTCCTGAGATGTTGTTGATCGTAGGTACGATTTAATCAATTTAAGTTTACTAAATGATCCTGTAATATTGTAACGAAACAAAATGTTACAAAAGAATAGTAAATAATAGTGAAATCCGATCCAGAGAGGAAACAAGAAATAATAATTGAAGCAAATTAAAGGAAACCTAGTTGGTTTGACTTATTTAATATTATCAAGAAACCCAGAAATAACCCAGTAGAATAGGGCAGTAAACAGAAAAAAGTTAAATAAATAAACCTAGTAGGCCTAATCAACTTACCCTGAATAACAACCAAACCCGATAAATTAAAATTGCATTAACAAAATTGTATCGACATATTTTAAGGATAGAAAAAGGGACACAAACCTTACAGTTATATGAGTGACATAATATAAATAGTGACACAGACTACTGTTAAACAGTGTTAATTATTTTTGTATGAAAAGTGTTTTATTGTTATTATTAGACAGAATTTTAGTTTATCATACAGACAATAGTTTAGCAGTATAAATGAACTAAAACTGTCAAAAACAATTATTATTATTAAGAGTTTTGTTGTATGTTATAAGATTTTATGTCACCAGTTAATTTATGTAAATATATTTATCTCAGGTAGTCAAAGTAGAAATTACAATCAACCATAACAAATTGTTCCACCACATATCATAGAAATTCAAATTAATAAGGTTTTACAGTTATAAACTGAGGCATGTTTAGTATCAAATTGTTTATAATTATCTAATTAATAATTGTATAAACATTGCATATATAATTAGAGTATAATAATAAAATTATCTATTAAAGGTAATTTATAAAATATAAAGTAGGTAATGGGTGTTGATCCTATAACATTTAACCTGTACATAAATGACCAATCAAAATTTAAGAAATTTGTATGAGTTCTGTGACTAAAAAAAGAAGAAATAACACTTAATTGTTAATTGTGATGGAAAACAGTTGGATAGTGCGTGTCTAGATGTAATTAAAAAAAATATAAAAATAGATAACCCGGTTGTGAAAGAAGATCTGAAAGACCATCATCGAAGATAATAATCCCTCCACTACAATTTTCATGAACAAGTAATACACACAATCAAGAAAAATATTCAGAATAAACCAGAAAACCTTCAGAATATCGTCTAGATGTGTAAAGTATAATTTGACAATATTTTTATCCAACAAGGAACAACCACTAGACAATATAACAATTTACACTAACACTAATCACTAGTAAACATTTTAAAGTGCAACCAAAGTCAATATCTAAGCGAACAGTGATTACAAGGAAAACATTTATAATACACATTAATAAATTACATTATTTTCTGAGACGGACAAATAGTCATGATGTTGACGTTATTCTAACCTACATGCTTTTACGAAGCGTATTGAATATCGTCAAAACTTGTATGTAACTTAATATATAATTTTTTGTAATTTTTTAGATTATAAGTAATATATTGTTTGTAAAGGTACTCTCTATTATTAATTAACATGTAAAGGAACTTTTCGTAGCAGCCACAAGAATTCCCACGAAATATATAAAAATTATTTAGTTATTAAATCCTGAGATAAATATCGATTGTGACAACCGTATGTATCGAATGGAATTTTCCAATAATGCGAATTTATGTTACAGAGATTAAACCATTATGTTATTAAATCATATCCATGCGTTATTATTTCAGGAACGTAATATAAAATACCATTAAGATACTACGGGTACAAAAAAGGGTCGTATTTTAAATTGGCGCACCAACTAGTGAGGCTGAAATTAGGGAATATTAGGTGAAGAAATTGAAACAAGCAAATTAATTTCCTAATTTTTAGCTGGCGACTGCTATAAGTTCCAAAGAATAATAAACATGCATAAAAGGGCGTCATCACTGAGACGGACGAAGGAGGCAGAGAAAGAAGTTAGTATGGAAGAGAAAGAAGTAACATCGGTGGAGGATGGGAGACGGTAGCAAGAAAGGAGGATAGGGGAGACCCGAATCTTATAAAATTAATGGAGTTAATGAATAGTATGAGTGAAAAAATGAACAGAAATAAGGAAGAAACGAATGACAATTTTAAGAAGCAGAAGGATGAAATGAATGAAAAATTTGATAGCATCAAGGAAGAATTCAGTGAAAACTCAAAGAAACAAAATGAAATTTTGAGTCAAAACTTATTAAAACAAATGGAGGAACAAAACAAGCAAACGAATGAGAAAATTGATAGCATCAAGGAAGATCACAGACAAACAAATGAAAAAATTTATAGTATCAAGGAAGATAACAGACAAACAAATGAGAAAATAGACGGTATGAAGGAAGAGATTAACGAGAACTCAAGGGTACAAAATGAGAAAATGAGTGAAAATTTAATAAAACAGATGGAGGAGAGATTTGACCAAAACAGAGAAGACACTAACGAGAATTTAAAACGGATAAATGAGAAAATCGACAGTATTAAAGAAAGTACTAACGAAACGTTAAGACAAACTATAAGTGACAATAATAACCAAATGAAGGAAGAATTCAGACAAATCAATGAAGAGAATTTAAGAAGAATTAACAGTAGAATTGAACAGGTCAATGATACAATTAACCAGAAGATGGACAAAATCGATGAGGAAAGGAAGCAAGAAACAGCTGACATTAATGAGAAATTAAGAAAAGCTAATGAAACCATTATACAAGATAAAGCAGTGATAAATACCAGAATAGACCAGGTCCAAGAAAATAGTCGTATTCAAATAGAAGGAATACAAAAGGAACAAGAAAATTTAGTAAATTTACACAAACAAACCGGAGAAAGGTGTGACAATATTAACACTACGGTGAACAATTTAACTGGTCAAGTACGCCAAAATCAAGAAGAAATTGAGTTAATTAGAACCAGACCAAATAATATTACTCATGTCTCCACAAACGAAACCAGAGAAGGGATTAATTTCAAAAATTATCGGAGAAACCCCATGGAATTCCTGGCCAGAATCGAGGAACATTTTAATAAACATCGAATAACTATCTGGAGCTCGATTAGAGAGATGTTGGATGAGCATTTTAGGGAGATTACGGACAACTGGTGGACAGCAACCAGGAATGAGATAGTGGACTACGCTCAATTTAAAAAACTGTTTAAAGAAAAATATTGGTCCGAAGCCATACAAAATATTATAAGGGACAACATTTGTCAGGGAAGATATGATGGAAATAGAGGTACATCTCCAACTACTTACTTCTGGAGAAAGGTGTGTTTGGCGAGACACCTAGAGCCAAGAATACCAGAAGAATCCCTAGTAACTAAAATGGCATACCATTATGACACAGGAATTGCCAGAGCACGCCTGGGAAGCCAGATTAAAACGGTCCACGCAATGGCTGACTTATTAGAAAATTATGAACACGAGGGTTACTACAAAAGAAGCAGACAACGAACTGATCAGTGCAGTTCAAGAAATAATAACCATGGTATGAATCCTAATCACTATAATAACATAAATAACCGGAATAGTTATAATTTTAATGGCAACGATCGTAGTTCCAACCAAAATTTTAATCCAAATAATAACCAACAAGCAAACTTCAATCGAAACCCAATTAACAATAATAATAACAACAGGCCCAATCAAAATTACCATCTGGGTAATAGAAATAATAATAATTATAATAACTACCGAACAAACCAAAATTATAATAATTTTAGGAGTAACTCAGGAGTTAATAACAATAATAATCAGGGTAATTATAATAATAATCGTCCGTACCGACCCCGAATAAATTATATCAGTGCCGAAGAAGGGGATTACTGGAGATACCATCAACCTCGGAGGAACAGTTTTAATAACAGTTATGATCAAAGAGGAAATCCCAGAGGGATGAGTCACCATTATAACCGAGTAAGAAGTAGAAGCCAGGAGGACTTCCGAGAATCAAGGGGAAGCGAACAATTAGACAACCGAGAGGTTGAACAACCAGGAACCAGCACACCATTCCAGGCAAATCAACAGTCATGCCCGGAAAATAATCATGATAGCCTTAATTTAAACGGAGTGAGGCAGTAATAAACCCTCGCGACCCCTTACTGCTACTAACTACTGGATACAATAACCACCAAATTCAAAAACATAGTAATAACAAATTACTACCAACTAATTATGAAAAACTAATTATGGAAAATAAAAGAATTTTGAAGTATAACAACAACCAAAGTTTAAGGACGGATAGTCAAAATCTTACTATTATTTACAATTATTATTTGAAAAATCTTCGAGAAGAACTGTTGGAGGAAACGGTGACAAGTAGAATCAACCAGCATAATGAAATTTTATACATAACCGCTCAAATTGAAGGAATTCCTACACGAATAATGATAGATACTGGTGCAAATGTATCACTTATTAACGACGCTGAAGTGGAGAGAATACAGAAACAAAGTAAAAATATAATACCTACCTTACCTGTCAATAATGTTATTTTAATAGGTGCCACTGGGCGTCAAAATAAAACAGTGAGAAAACAAGTGTCATTGGAAATAGAAAGCAAAGGTGTTACAATTAATATTATATGTTTGGTCGCAATCGGCCTACCATTCGAATTATTAATCGGATGCGATATGCTGAAGAAATATTCAGCCATTATTGATTTGAGCAAGGAGAAGTAATTCTCTTTAGTGGCCTTATATATTTCAAACCTTTCAAGAGTGTCCAGTTTAAGAGATTTCCTGCATTTATGTAATATGTCCAAATTCTCACTAATACTTTTTATGTTATGATCTTGTGAACTTAAATGTTCAGCAAATGTGGATCTTCCTATATTTGATTTAGAGCTTGGGAGGTGTTCTTTATAACGCAATTTGAACGAACGACCCGTTTGTCCTATGTAGAAATTTGAACAATCCGAAAAATTAAGCCTGTATACACCTGTATCGTCGTATTTGTATGACGAAATGTTACATCACACTTTAAAAAACCAACTGAAAAAACAAAATATAGTATTGGCTTCAAAAGCAAATAATAAACTGAGAACAAACTTAAGTTTAAAAATCAAAATAAGTCTTTCGATGAATACGACGGTACAGGTGTATACAGGCTTAATTGTTCAGATTGTTGGATAGAACAATTGTGGTGAGTTGTGCCGCAAAGGAGAACTGATAATCATACAGTATTAGCTTTGTATAGATATTCTTAATTGTTATTTGTATACAGACGAATATATTTTTTGTAAATGTATAAAAAAACGTTATGTGGGCAACGTATGTACAGTTCTTCCCGGTTCGATGCAGCGAACGTGTTGATTATCAGTTGTTTATGTGTATATTCTTAAGAATTTTGTTTATGTGTCAAATATTCTTAAGACATTTTCTGGACGTGCTTTCATATAAAATTCTACAAATGCACTTATTACATACTTTGTTCACTGGATGGGCCTTCATTTTTACTCTTTTGTCCCCTTTTAATTGTGAAGGCAAGGCGGCCGAAGATCTTCTTGCCCCGGCTTTCATCATTTGACAGACAATTATTTAAATATTTTTGTTATTATGTATGTATTGTTTTTACTGTTTGACGGGATGTGCATACATCAACAAATGTAGTTTTAACCCATATTCATTGAGGATCTGATGATGAAACTTAATGTGTCGAAACTCGAGTAATCCTGTATTCGGATTTCAAGAAGCGTGACGGAAGGTAATTAACCTGTTTTATAGTCAATTGAAAGTATCACTAGATTTGGTACCCTGTCCTGAGATGTTGTTGATCGTAGGTACGATTTAATCAATTTAAGTTTACTAAATGATCCTGTAATATTGTAACGAAACAAAATGTTACAAAAGAATAGTAAATAATAGTGAAATCCGATCCAGAGAGGAAACAAGAAATAATAATTGAAGCAAATTAAAGGAAACCTAGTTGGTTTGACTTATTTAATATTATCAAGAAACCCAGAAATAACCCAGTAGAATAGGGCAGTAAACAGAAAAAAGTTAAATAAATAAACCTAGTAGGCCTAATCAACTTACCCTGAATAACAACCAAACCCGATAAATTAAAATTGCATTAACAAAATTGTATCGACATATTTTAAGGATAGAAAAAGGGACACAAACCTTACAGTTATATGAGTGACATAATATAAATAGTGACACAGACTACTGTTAAACAGTGTTAATTATTTTTGTATGAAAAGTGTTTTATTGTTATTATTAGACAGAATTTTAGTTTATCATACAGACAATAGTTTAGCAGTATAAATGAACTAAAACTGTCAAAAACAATTATTATTATTAAGAGTTTTGTTGTATGTTATAAGATTTTATGTCACCAGTTAATTTATGTAAATATATTTATCTCAGGTAGTCAAAGTAGAAATTACAATCAACCATAACAAATTGTTCCACCACATATCATAGAAATTCAAATTAATAAGGTTTTACAGTTATAAACTGAGGCATGTTTAGTATCAAATTGTTTATAATTATCTAATTAATAATTGTATAAACATTGCATATATAATTAGAGTATAATAATAAAATTATCTATTAAAGGTAATTTATAAAATATAAAGTAGGTAATGGGTGTTGATCCTATAACATTTAACCTGTACATAAATGACCAATCAAAATTTAAGAAATTTGTATGAGTTCTGTGACTAAAAAAAGAAGAAATAACACTTAATTGTTAATTGTGATGGAAAACAGTTGGATAGTGCGTGTCTAGATGTAATTAAAAAAAATATAAAAATAGATAACCCGGTTGTGAAAGAAGATCTGAAAGACCATCATCGAAGATAATAATCCCTCCACTACAATTTTCATGAACAAGTAATACACACAATCAAGAAAAATATTCAGAATAAACCAGAAAACCTTCAGAATATCGTCTAGATGTGTAAAGTATAATTTGACAATATTTTTATCCAACAAGGAACAACCACTAGACAATATAACAATTTACACTAACACTAATCACTAGTAAACATTTTAAAGTGCAACCAAAGTCAATATCTAAGCGAACAGTGATTACAAGGAAAACATTTATAATACACATTAATAAATTACATTATTTTCTGAGACGGACAAATAGTCATGATGTTGACGTTATTCTAACCTACATGCTTTTACGAAGCGTATTGAATATCGTCAAAACTTGTATGTAACTTAATATATAATTTTTTGTAATTTTTTAGATTATAAGTAATATATTGTTTGTAAAGGTACTCTCTATTATTAATTAACATGTAAAGGAACTTTTCGTAGCAGCCACAAGAATTCCCACGAAATATATAAAAATTATTTAGTTATTAAATCCTGAGATAAATATCGATTGTGACAACCGTATGTATCGAATGGAATTTTCCAATAATGCGAATTTATGTTACAGAGATTAAACCATTATGTTATTAAATCATATCCATGCGTTATTATTTCAGGAACGTAATATAAAATACCATTAAGATACTACGGGTACAAAAAAGGGTCGTATTATAATATTTACAAAGTCTTTAAGAACACTATGAGTGTAACAGGAAAAGAAGGTGAATAGACGTTCTACTGTCCCAAAAAATGTCACTGCCTGAACATTCACATGATCTCCAACCAAGTTAAGTGAATGGTTGTCATAGGGAACAAACACAGCTAGTGGATTCAAATCTAATATTCTCTTCTGAACTCCTGAATGGATATCAGCTATTGTTGCTTGATTGTCATACGACTGACCTCTGCAATCACTAAGATTCAATCCATCTCTCTCAAGTTTACTTGTAATAGCTTCTGTGATCCCCTCCGCTGATTTTACTTCTAAAGGAATACAATATACGAAGGCTTCCTTGATATCAACAGAATTGTGTTTAATTTCAACATACCTTATAATCTGAGACATTTGTTCTACATGTGCAGCATCTAATGTTGTGTCAAATGTAATACTAAAGTACTTCGCATTCTTACATGCAGTAATAATATATTTGTGCAATCTTTCTCCTAACAGCCTTATTATTTCATTTTGAATAGTTGGCGAAAGATACGATATACACCCAGATTTACGAGACTGAATCCAAATGAGATCTCATGACAGGGTGAAATTTAGCCAAGTATTTTAACAAAGCCAGAAAGTTTCCAGGATTTGGATCGTTAGTAATTGACTCTCGATGTCTTCACTTTGTTGTGCAAGAGTTTGTACTCTGGCAATGACCTGTTCGAGGATTTCTTTCTATGTCTTAGCTGGTTTGCTCCTGAAGTAGATCATCAATAAGTCCCCCTCTGTTTAAAGAAGTTCCAATTCCTTCCATTCCAAAAACGCAAACCGATGTGCAGGACTATTTTCATGATCCTGAATACAGGGATTTAACTTACACCATGACGAAAACCCATTTTTCCTATTGAACTGCCTTCTTTGATATTTTTTTTTGGTGGAAATAAAGTGCAACAAAAACAAAATAGAGATTTTTTATTTGGAGAAAAACATCCAAGTGCGATTTAGCTTTTCGCCATTTTGCAAGGTTTTATCAAACCAGTACTTGTTTAAGGATCGTCCATCTTCATCTACAGGAAAATGGCTGTCCTTGTTCTGCAACTGACTTTTTCCTCTATTCACCATTATATCTAGGAAAGATTGAGATATCTTGCTTGGCCAAACTCTCATATCTTGTAGAGCAGCACCGAGAACACGGTCTACATTGTTGCTAGTAATGTTCTGTCCTTCATCGCCTGTAATTTTAAGACTGCACAATGCAACATCAACCATGGTACTAGAACCAACTAAATCTTGTAACTGTACTTTGACACTTTCACAGTTTGAAGTATTCACGTTGTTAACTTTACTGTATTTATCAATAGCCTCGTCGCTAACAACATCCATTTTATGATCGCAAGTTGATTCCTTGTTAATTTTGACACCCATGGTTTGATTTTCCTTGAATAAAAGACTACATAAACTTTTTGGAACTCATATCTTTCTTCCCTCCTCTCCCAAAACTGGGTGCCACCGAGTTTTCTTCGTTTCATATCAGCTTCAAATAAAATTAAAAAAAAAATTGATTTTCAATAATAGTATTAGTATGATGACATACACATGAAGTATTATAGATATACTCAGTACACACAAGACTACTGTTTATACCAAAGACGCACAAAACAAAAACAAACCGCACACTCAAGATACACATAAACAACTGATAATCAACACATTCGCTGCGTCGAACCGGGAAGAACTGTACATACGTTGCCCACATAACATTTTTTTATACATTTACAAAAAATATATTCGTCTGTATACAAATAACAATTAAGAATATCTATACAAAGCTAATACTGTATGATTATCAGTTCTCCTTTGCGGCACAACTCACTACAAAGTCGCAAAAAATATTGGAGACAGCAAGTGAATACAAAGCGCATGAACACTGATAAAAAACCGTATTGACTAAACATCTACTCATCACTCGCACGCAAGATAACAAAACTCATTTAAAACAGCATTCACTGTTTAAAAACGGCTCCTTAAAAACACCAAGATAAGAAACCGCATAGACCAGTGGTTCCCAAACTGTGGGTCGCGACCCACTAGTGGGTCGCGGGATCTATTCAGGTGGGTCGCCGGACGACTTTTAAAATATCTAAGTAAAATATCTTACCGACTGAAAAAAATATGAAAGTGTATTTCAAGAGGAAAGTTTTATAATCTGAAAAATCTGGCAGTCGTGGGACTGCCGACAGAAGTGTTAACTTAAATAACATGGTTACTGAATAATAAAATTCTCATCTATTTTATCAAATTTTTCGCTCAAGGTTTCATTTTGTTTCCTTGAGTTTTCCTTAAATTGTTCTGCCATAAATTTCATCATTTCCTGCCAATTTGGTTCTTCTCTGGCTACCGCTTTATCTGGTTGGTCCCCTTGGGCATCCTCTTCAACTATTTCCTTTTCCGTGTCCATAATTGCTTCAGTTTCTTCTTTATCGCCTGTTTGTTGTTCCATTTCACTGTCCGTGACTACTTCTATCTCTCGTTCCTGTCCACCTTCTTCCTTCTCCTTGTCTTCTGCCCTCTTCTTCGATCTGCCTCTGGTATTATGCATTTCTTGTTTTCTCATAGTTGCCGACAAAAATTAGGTTTTTTGTTATATTATCTTTCGTATATCTCAAAATTTCTTTCCTAATTAAAGCCTTTTTAAGTTGAGCGCCATCTTGTAAGGTCTCACGGTTCTCTCCGAGTCTATCAAACGTCTTACCTATATACTTTTCTACTTTCACCCACGTTTGTACGTCATCTTGTAATGTTTCGCGGTTTATTTCTCTGAGTAGTAGTAATTTTACGTCTATTTATACTCTTCAAAAATCTCACTTTATTAAAAGTCACAGAATTTGTTATATTTTATATTCAATGTTTCCAAAAATCGAGTGTGTGTGATTATGCAAATATTTCCTGAGATTTTATTTGAGTGAAATCAATTCCGTTGTTTGACAGTAGTTAGGAGAGAGAGTACAAAGAGAATTACTCTCTTAGTACACGATTAATTAATTCAAATTTCTCCGCTCATGAGACCAGCTGACTGTGACATTTACAAACACATTTGAGGTTAAATTAACTCCAAATGGTACGTAATATTTTTTGGTTGTCCGTTCTCTTCTCAGTCTTCTGACAATCTGTAACCAACTACTATCTACTGAAAAATAATACACATTTTTATTCAAACAACAAAGTATTCATTGGATTTATTTAGCTTTTTTTAATCTTTTCCCAAAAACAGAAAGGGATAATCGATTCTTATTGACAACACAGAATTAGTTTGATCTTATTTTCAAACACATAATATATAACAAATATTTTTATTTTTTATTTCAAAAAAACACTAAAGAGACAATTTATTAATTTCCCAGGGTTATTATAGGGTTCTTTGTACTATAAAAAGGTCAGAAATGAATATGGGTTAATACCAAGCTTTACAAAAATAGTTTTATAATTTGTATTATTTATGTTATGTAGTTGTTTGGTTTACCACTCGAGAGCAGATTACGTCTTCACTGAAAACACGAAAATTATTTAATGGTGGCCGGAATGTTCACAGGAACCCGTACTGCTGGTTTCTTTAGGTTAACTAAAAAAATAAAGTTTATGTTCACCTCTTTTCCTGAAGTATTTAAGGATATGGTGCTGTTTATAGTGTTATAAAGTTATAGTTGAGGAGTAATTTAGTTAAATTTTACTTGGTAACGATCTCACAAAAATGTCGAAGTTCTGTGATCTAGGCCTGGACATCGAAGGTTGATTTTTCAAGGTTTCATCAAATTACGGGTGTGAATTGTTCTATTCGAAGGAGTTCTAATATGTAGTGGACATCACTCGTTAATTTTTTATTAATTTTGCACTACTTATTCCAAATGGTATTTGTTAATTTCTTAAATTTTTATATGCATTACACTTTTTCAAAACGTTCACTTCCAAATTCGTTTAACAATTAATTCCAATCTTGTTAGTTGGTTACTGTTAGTAACCAACAATTTTTTGTGGTTTTTTATTGGTGAATCTATATATTTTTTAGTATATAGGCTATTATTAATTATTATAAATTTATTTCTTCTTTTTATAAAAATAATCCTTTTCAGATTTTATTTATAATCGAATTTAATTTATCTAAGGTTTTTCTTTATATTTTTTCTTACGCTTGTACATTGGTATTTTATAAAATAATCCCTTTTAATTTGATTCATTTATAATTTATTATTTACTTACTGTATCCTTACTCTTAAACTATTTTTCCTATGCCATCTTGCTAACATAGTATTATTTTATATTATTATTATTTTATATTTAACCCTGGGTTATCTTATATTTAAACAAAATCATTATATTAAACACAAAGATTATTCCTAGGTACAGGACCTTTGTGGCCTACACAATACAAAATTACACAAAACACAAAAAATACAAAACTTGTCAGCAGCAATATAGTCCACTGCTACAATATTAATAGTTTTTCATCTCCAGTACCAATCTGTGAGATGCTCTTTTTAAAAGTTTACACTCTCACCAAGTACACTATATTTCACTTGATACACTGCACTTTTATTATATTGTTTACAGTGTTTTGTAGTACAAAGTTTTTTTATAGCTTGGTACATAATACCCATTTCTGACTTTTAGAATGGGGTGATTACTGGTTTTAACGATGGTAATTGTTATCATATTTGGGCATGGGTTATGTAACGTTACAATATATATTGTGTAATAACGGTTTACCTGTACTGTTAATTATTATTGATGTTAAATTATTAAATAGTGTGTAGCGAACCGTTTTATACTTTTTCTCAATACTTATTTTCACCCGTATTTCTCGCCGCTAGAAGTTCGTATTTCCCTCTCTTCTAGTCCATGTAGTCGTGTGTCCGGCTACCGTTTTACTCTGTAAAATGTGAATAATGTACAATTTGTGTGTAATGGGTGTAACGTGTTTTCTCTATCCGTCATTCAAATGTATGCAACTTCCGCAGATTTCGTCCGTTGCGAACGTACGAATAACCATTTCTCGATGTTCTTACCTGTTGTTCACTAGGGGTGTGAAAATCCCGGTGGTGCCAAATTGTTTTATTAAAACAATTAAAATAAAATTCAAATGTGTATGACCAGCGCCTCTCAGGCGGTTTGAATAATTCAAATATTTCCGCCAGCCTCGGCCGTCGGTAGCGACCAGTAGTTCGTTGCGTGGGCTGTGCAATCGCTAGTCGTCAACACTACTTGTCTGCTAAAATGTACATAAATTATTGTCCACCTCCTAATGAAATTATAACACCGTGGTTACACTCAATACTTATTTATTTTTTATTAACGATTAGTTATTCATTTATTACAAATTATATTTCCCTTTTTACTACAAATGCTCCGGTTATATATGAGACAACTCTACAGGGTTTGACAAATCGATATCTGAACTGATTAACAGACTTTCAGTAATGGCGTCTGTTGGAAATTATACACAAAATGATTATTGTCCGTTTGTCACAGGTTCTTGAGATTACGTTAAAAGGATTACTAATGTTTAAAACAATAACAATACACACCCTTACATCAGTTAAACTTAAATAATATATTGTGTAGGTATAATTTGTTTAGTGTAGTGTAGTAAAAGTGTTTACAAGTTATTGGTAATTAACAACAGGTTATCTTTGTGAGTTTATAAATTTTCAGTGACTTAGTTTTCTTTTTAATCTTTGAAAGTAATTATGTTCAGTTTAGTGAGAAATAATTAACGTGAGTTTATTCAGAAATTTGGGTAATTTAATAGGTACTTATCACTTCAGTAGACAGGACGAGCTCATTCAATCTGGTATTAATGGGTTATGCTGCAATCATCTTTAATTTGCATTGGTTCGGGACTTCGGGCACCTTTTCCAAGTTAATCGGCAGGATTTTATTTTCTTTTTTCTTTAATTCGGCCTCGACATTAGTAATATGGTTCCAGCCATCGTCTTCTTTCTTGGGATTCACTTGCTAGTAACTTCTTTTGAGATTTTTGATGTTTTAATTGACAATTTTGAACATTCCAAAACTAGCGTCTATTCAACGAAAGCGTCATTTAACGAGTAAAGAAATCTAACAGTAATTAGACACCAAACGACTGTTGTCATAGTAACCAATTAATCCCGATTGGTTAATTCTGAAGTATTCTACTGTTATCAAATTTTGAATTTTTATTCAAAATAACTGCATATCTTCTTATTGATTATATTCTTCTGTCCTCTTCCCTACATATTAAATATTATCACCACTGTTATTATTTCCTTTCAAAGATTAATTTGGTATCCCATAATGTATGGTTTTATGAAATATCAATGTTTGTACAAATCTGTTAATATTTGGTATTTGCATTTCTCTTTTAAACTAAGTTCTTATTCTAATATTTTTCCTTTAAACTGATTTATAAATTATTCTCGGCTATTTACTTGCCTTGAATTTCTTAATCCCCTGGTTGTTTTTTCCCAGTTTGCAATTATTTGTCATTGACAGTTATACATTTCCTAGGCCTTAGTAGCCATTGATTATTTCTATTTAAATTATTCTAATTATATTTCATCTCATTACAAAGTTTTTGTTCTGTTGTTATAATTGATTTGTTAAGTGGTTGTTGTGTCTTGAGTTTGTTTTTGTTCTGACCATATGTCAGGATTATTTTTTATGCCTTAATACTTAAAATATAACACTTAGGCCTATGGACTGTAAGTTCCCTCCAGCCATATCCTCTCCATAATTGAAACAAACAATTCTTTACCAGTTATTATTAACTGTTGGTTTTAACATTAATTTCCTTCTTTGCTACTACTCTGAGTAATAAACATCATTACTTCTTGTAAACTTATTTAACTTAATTTCCCTCATTACATAGGGTATTTACCAACTATATATTTAATTACTTCAGTCTTTACTACTACTTTTCTACATCCCATGTTAACACAAACAGTTTATTTTACCTGGGCTTTCTCCCCTGAATAATATTGTATTCTTTATCTATTTCTAATCTAAACACTATCTCTAATTACTCTTAACTATATAATTTTTTACAATTCCACTCCTAAATCTTTCATTGGTCCATCATTGATTCATTGAGTGTTTACTTATCTATCACTATCTTTTTAATTATACTATTGCTTATAATATCCTTTTTCACACATCACTTTCACTGTTATCACTTTTTATTTTACACGTTTATTGGTGGGTAAACCCTATTATTATTTCTCTTTGTCACTTAATTATTTTCATTATATTTCTCACTATCTCTACAAATTTTATTTGTATCTAATGAGTTCATGTCTCTTTCTAGATTTCTTACTTGCATATACTACTAATTCGTGGGTTTGTGTATTTTTATTTAATGGGTTTTTATTAATTATGAGTTATATTTGTCACATAGATAATATTAACATTTCTTTTTTATGTTGGTTAATCACCGGTTTCGTTTCCTTGATGATATTGGATGGTATCATCTCCCCCTTCCCTCTTCTACATTATTTGTCTGTGTTTTATCACCTTGGTTCATTTTATTTTCTTTGCAGTTGGTTTGGTCCATTATTTAAATTCATTTTTCTTCTCCTTCCCTTCCATCTTGTCTCGCTTTATTTTGGTTAATGTCTGGCCAATCTCTGGGGTTGGGTCAATGTCATTTGTCTGTCAGTCTAGTTTGTATTTCTTATTTAATAATCACCTTTGGCTTACTATTCTTCCTCCTTCACTCTTAATTATATTTACTACTTTCATTCTCATTGTTATTTATTTATCAAAATATATTATTTCTTGGTGTTTTTTACATACTTATTGATATCAAATATGATCAGGGTTTGGCAATGTTATATAATGCCCTTCCACCAAAATTGATCATTTTATAAAATGTGATTCTAAGTTTGATGAAATTATCAATTGTATCATATCATCATTTTTTTTTCTTCAAATTCTCCTGCTTCTCATTCATTTTTTATGATTAATTCTGTATCTTTTATTTCCATTCTTCTTAGTCTTTTCTTCATTATTTTCTCATATTGCGAACTGGCTTATTGATTTTTTATTATAACTTATTCCCTATAGATCTTAATTTCCCTAATTATCTCTACCTTGTAGTTGCAATCGATTCGGATGGGCTCTATTGGCTTAACTAACTCCGTCGTTCAAAACTACTCTTATCCTGAGATCAGGGGAACATCATCCCTGCTCAGTTAAATGATTGCTGGATTCATTCAACAGACAATCTCATTTAATAATTCTTAAATACAGTCAACTCGTGACTCAAAATAATAATAATAATAATAATAATAATCATAATCATAATATTTGTTGGGAATCTTTTACTTTTATACTTCATTATTGCTCAGTTCGAGTCATATATTGTTTCATCTTTCTTTATAGATACTACTTGAAGCATTGTTTTTTATTGATACAATTCACATTTTTATTCATTTTTAATTACTCTTTGTTTCATCTCATCTCACATTATAACTCTTAGTGTAACGTGTCAAAATTGGGTCATTTCATTTATTGCGGTTATGGGGTATTTGTATTTTTATTTATTTCATTTTTTGGGGTTTTGTAAAAAATATTGTGCAAACGTTAATTCCATTGGAACAGAACGCGTGTAGAAAACAGTGTTGAAACAAAGGCAAGATGCAGTAATCAGTTGCAAAACCAGGCAGAGAATTTGTGCCACCCTAAATTTCTCAGAACTTTGTATAAATGTGACGGCGCACGCACGCAACGACTCAAGTATGTGTGCTGTTGGGACGCCAAGAGAAACAAACGACGCTGTAAAAAATGGCGCTGGAGCGAACAATTTGTGACATCAACCAGCCAACTACAGGAAATGTAGCTAAGGACCGCCTACTGTTAGTGATGACAGACTAGCAGTGCCTAGAGATCGTCGACACACTTTGCTGATATAACTACTATGTTTCATGAATAAAGTCGATAGAACACAGCAAATCAACTTTTAACAGCGACGAAATCCTTTGGCTATGAACAGTAACTTCCTACCGCTCAACAAAGTACGCGGCCCAGTCTTTCGCTATTCGTGTCGGCCGACACCAGGGCCAAGTAGGCTCTCTACAAAATTTTTTATTTCTACCGGTAATAAAGTGCTATAACAATAGAGATTTGTATGACCGCGGTCAGGTAAAAGTGCAGAACATACCCAGAGATTTTTTCGGACACTAAAAAGTCATTGTTGTGTATACCAGAACAATGAGTGTGCGCGAAGACCGCGTGGCCGACGTGGGGGAATATTATTATAAAAATGTTAAGGGTTGAATAAATTTTGTGTGTGGTTGAGTGCGTGCAAAATTGCAGGCTGGGCAGTTTTTATGTGTGTGTGTGAGTAAATAAAATAAGGTAAGCATTAGTATAAGTTAGAATAATAGTGGTGATCAGGTAACAAGCAAAGAATCATTTCTGACGAAACATGTCATATGCAGTAAAATTTGTAACAATTTGAAATAATGCTAACTAAATTAAATTATCAATTCTCTTCATAACGATGTGTAGAGTTAGTTATTTCGATAACCCATGAAACACATGTTTGTATCTAGCGTTCGTACGAAAGAATCCTGGCCCCAGAGAAACGAAACTTTCAAGGTAGGTGGGAGTTGTATTTATGTATTTAAAAGTGTATTAGAAGATCACAAGTGGTGCCCGAACAGGGACAGTTTTATTAATTAAAAAACTACATTAGTAAAAACCGTACCTACAGAAAAGATACAAACATGTTTTTGGGGTTAGCGGAATAAAATAAAAAGTGCGTTATTCGCATGAAATTGGCTATACAATATCTTATATATTGAATATATTATATGTAAGCACAAGTATCAAGTATAAAAATAAGAATGTCAGATAGCGAAAATAACGTAAATGACACAACTAGTGTCGCAAGTCTTGATGAATCAAACATGAGTGATTCTGAAGCACATTCGACTCAAAGTGCGAGTCAAAATAAAATAGAAATGAATGTAACAGACCAAAACAATGTAACTGAAGATTCGGGGATTCAAATAACCCCAATTTTGAGTAGGGAGCGTACAACTAATAATGAAGAAGTCAGCTTCACTGACATTGAAACAGAGAGCCAAATGAATACTGAATTAAGTGGAACTGAGTCAAAAATTATGGATGAAGGAATTCATTCAACGCCCGTCCAAAGTAAAAAATCTGATACAGATGAGATGTTAATACGTTTATATAGCATGATAAATGCTAGACTTGATGTTAGTGACACTAAAATAAATGCAAAATTTGACGTTCAAAATCACAATTTTAGCGTAAAATTTGATGAACTTAAAACTGAAATTAATAAAGTACAAATCAACTGTGAGAGTAACTTTAACAAATTGAAATATGAATTAAATGAAACGTTGAGTCACTCATTAAATAGTATGAATAATAAAATTGACAAAATAGAGAGTAATGTGGTGGAAAAATTTGATAAGCAAAGACAAAAGGTAATTGAAAATTTTGAATGTAAAACAGAGGATAATTATAATGATATGTGTAAAAACGTAGTAGTAGAGAGTAAGATAACAAATAGTAACAATGATATTGAAAGTGGTAATGTAATTGAAAAGGTGGTATCAGAGAGTGAAACGTTGAAACTAGATAGTGAAATAGTGAGTGAGAGAGAGAAAGTTATATGTAGTAACGAAGTTGTAATTAGTGTTGATGAATTAGAAAAAGAATGGAGAGAGAGAGTAGCTGAATGTGTAGGGCAGAGGGTAAATTTTCCCCTTATTTGTGATGAACCAAGGTGTTCAAAAATGTTATTATTGGAGGGCAAGAGACCCTTATTAGTGAAAGGTTTGAGTTGTTTATTTTTGTTGAATAATTTTGTACCCTCTGCAGGGAGTGAGATAGTTCAGGGGGGTAGTGACAGGTGTTATGATGATGAAAGATGTTTTGAGAGAGAGTTGTGTATTGATAAAGAAATAGAATTATATAAACTAATGAGAGATTATAATGAGTTGAAGGAGATGTTAATTGATATGAAATACAGACTTGTTAAAATAGAGAGTGAAGATTATTTTGATGATACAGTTTTAAATAATAATAACTTACCTTATGTTATAATGAATGATAAAATAACTGACTGGACAATGAATATAATTACTGATGGAGACTTAACAAATGTACTTAACGTTGACTGGTTTAATGATAATTTTGGTAGAATGAATGAATTTAGTTTTTATGGTTACAACACACAAAACAGTAATTTGTGGGGTAATAAAATTGAACAGTGTTATATAAAACCAAGATTAATCTGGGACGATGGAGGCTAAACTATAAAACAATAAAAGGCAGTTATAAACATTTTGTTTTGTGGTTTTGACATGGCAGATTTGGACAATGAAGTGCGGAAAAACTGAACAGTTAATAACAAAAGTTTGTAAATAAAAATGTAGTAAATTTATTTGTGTGCATTGTAGAATGTTAAGTAAATAATGTGTGTACGTAAGATGATTGTTGTAATAATAATAATGAAATATTTGCAATTTAATAAATATCAGAATTAATTTTGAGAACAGTAATTGACTAATTGTAATTACTTGGTAGCTATGTAGTTTGTATTTTCAATAATTGGTATTTTAATTTAATTAAAACAATTTGATATGTTTGAAATATTTTGATTGATTTAAAAGTTATATAATTGAAATTTTTTTTGAAGTTAAATGGTTTTACGAGATGAATTGGGTAATTAAATGATAAATTGTTTGATGTAAACTAATATTTGTGTCAAATGTTTCAGAGGTGAGGTGAAAGTAATGTGGTATGGTGAATATGTTTTGTGTATAACATGTTGAATGGACTGTAAGTATAGAACTTTTACAATATGAATCATGTATAATAAAAATGTTTACAGGTGTAACTGAGAGGTTAATTCAGTAATGAAAATGTTTATTTGGAATAATCGTGTTAAATAAAGATGATGATTTAAAAACTTTAATAATAATTGAACGATGATATATGATAATTATTAATAATAAATGTGAAAATTTTAAGTAACCCAAGTGTAGAAAGTTATGGAGGAGTTAAATGATTAATGATGTATGAAAGTTTCCTATTATGAGGTTGTACATTTAATTTCGTATTTAATTATTAAGTTTAGTGTTATAAAAGGTATTTTACTTGTGATTCCCCAACTTTTCGGGCAGTCACGGCCTCACCGAACCCTGACCGTGGAATTGGTTTAGCTTCAACAGCTATGGTTGGGGCACATTACGTTACGCGCTGCCTTAACTGACCATAGCTGTTATCGTTGTCAAGGTGTATTTTGAAATTGATGGGGGGTGAAATTAAGGGGAATCACCAAACTAGGGAACAGCGGCTACCACTCTGCCCGCATGGGGGCAGCAAAGCCAGGTGGTAGACCCGTTTAAGGGCGTTTAATTATAGACAAGAATATGTTGATATTCAGACGTTAAATATAACTGCCGAAGCAAAGACACGGAGAGGTCAAACTACTCCAAAATATGCCGTCTTTGTGGAAGCGAGGAGGCGCCACAGCCTTACATAACTTGCAATAGAGTGTGTGGATGGGAGGTGACTCAGGTGAGTCACAAATTTAAATTTGATAACATAAAGATTGCTAACTAAAATTTTGATCCAATAAAAATGCTTGTGCTCTGTTTAAATAACTAGCTGCTCATACATTCACTATAAGGTGTTCGTTGTATAATTTTTAAAGGTAATATTGTATTTTAGTAGGCTAGATATAATAGTTAATGTAAAGTATATGTTTTATATAATGTGTGTATTTTTTAAACTAAGCCAATAATTAAACCGTCTGGCAGGCGGTTAACATAAAGTATCAGAATCAGAAAAAGGGGGAAACAAAGGGGTTAGAAGCAAGTATTGATAAATATATGTTTCATGTGATTTGCTCAATTTTGAGATGTGTTTTCATTGTGTTAGTAAGGTCAGCTGATCAGCAATAAAATGTCACTGGTATATTGGTTGTAATTGTTCCAGGTAATTAATGTTTAAGGTAATGTTTCGATGTATTACAGATGTTATTTAAAGTAATGAGAAATAAAGTAATAATTTGTGAAAGCTAATAAGAGATAGTTTTGGGTGATGAATATTTTATGGGACAGATAGATCAGTCCAAGTTGAAGTCAAAGTTAAAGAAATAGTAGAGATGAAAATAATGTAATGTTGTTTTGAGTTAATGTATATTATAGAGTTTTGAGAAGTATTGATGTTGACACAGTAGTTATGGAGAATAATTGTAGAGTTTTGAGTGATATATTGTTGTTTATAATTGATGATGTTCTTTTGTTGTATTTGAAGTGAGGTAATAAGACTGAGATTTTGGGGATGGCAATTTTGTAGTAGGGGGTAGTGTAATGTAGGAGTCCGCAACATAATGATAGTTTGGGACGGGATGGGACCGATTTAGTGGGAAAGGGGTTGCCTCAGGTGGAATCCAGGGACCAGATAATGGGAAATGAGTTTTAGGGGGGGGGAAACACGTATCCTAAGTACAAAGGGTTAGAGAGTATTTTTTTTTATATATAGAGAGAAGGGGGCGATTTGAGTTTAATGATAAGTTGGGTTTAGAGAGTGTTTGGTAGATGTTTTGATAGAGATGGGTGTCATGTGAGTTACAGTTGTTAGAGGTTAGAGTCAGAGGGAGAAAGATTATATGTGTATACAGATCAAGTAGTACAGTCAATGAGAATAAATAATTTAAATCACCCACAGTAATATAGAATAAGATTGTCACATAAAGAAAGAGATTTATAAGAAAGATATAAAATTTTTAATTTGCAACCAGTGACAGAATTTTGATAGAATTTGGAAATAATGTAAAATTAAGACTTGTTTATTTGAATAATTTAAATATCAATTTGCTTATTATTTATAATAATATTTTGTTATTTTAAGTATTTTATTTTATTATGTTTTGTGTTTCAAGACAGAATCTTACAGATGTTAAGTGTATTTTCAGACAAAACTTGTACATAACGTATGTAGGTCAAGGTTGTGGACTTGACCTAGTTTTAATCAGCTGACAGTGAGGTCATATACATACTAAGCTTGTTGAGGAAGGAAGTCAATTCAATTTGTTTTTTTAATCAATTTAAACAAGTTTTAAATAATTTCTATAGGTAAAGGAAACCTTTTAATAAATTTAAATTTTTCTTGAATTTTAAAATTTTTTGGAAAATATTTTTGTTTTGAAAAAAAAAAATCTTGATTTTTCGCCTGCCAGCTAATAAATATTTTAAGCCTTGATTATGTTATTGTTTGTGTACTAACCCTGTTTACTTTTATTGATTTATTGTATTGAATTGTATTGTTAGACTATAAGTGATCACATGTTAGGTTAAGGATGTTCTTAATTATAAGAAATGTTTAAATCAACTTATTTTAAATAAAAACAGGAACCAGTGAAGAGAATAATTTAAAATTTATACAAAATTTATGAATTGATTTTACCTGAAAACAACCAACGGGTTGTAATTTAAATAAATTTTGAAAAATTTTTTCAATTTTATAATATGTAATGTCAGTATGTAATGTGAGTGTGTGTGAGCCCAGTATCTGCTAAAGGCAGCCCAGCTTGCATACAAGGGGAAACATATCGGTGGAGGATCTGGCATAATCTAAGCCAGGGTGTTGGATTTTTTGGGGGGTAGCATGTTAGAAGGTGAGGTGTGCCGTGGTCCGTGTCTGTTCGATTTTTCGGTGCTGGGATCTCTTACGGAGAAGTTCAGTGATCTCGTTCAGATGCGTCCATAGTCGCCAAGCCAGGGGGGTCGTGTACCCATGAAGAGTTAGAACAAGGGGGTTGTTGGCACCAGTTCCTCACCGGTCCTCTTAGGGGTTTTATCAATGAGATTTCTTCTGTTCTGGACAGAAGAATTCTCATTGGGGGGGTATTGTAACGTGTCAAAATTGGGTCATTTCATTTATTGCGGTTATGGGGTATTTGTATTTTTATTTATTTCATTTTTTGGGGTTTTGTAAAAAATATTGTGCAAACGTTAATTCCATTGGAACAGAACACGTGTAGAAAACAGTGTTGAAACAAAGGCAAGACGCAGTAATCAGTTGCGAAACCAGGCAGAGAATTTGTGCCACCCTAAATTTCTCAGAACTTTGTATAAATGTGACGGCGCACGCACGCAACGACTCAAGTATGTGTGCTGTTGGGATGCCAAGAGAAACAAACGACGCTGTAAAAAATGGCGCTGGAGCGAACAATTTGTGACATCAACCAGCCAACTACAGGAAATGTAGCTAAGGACCGCCTACTGTTAGTGATGACAGACTAGCAGTGCCTAGAGATCGTCGACACACTTTGCTGATATAACTACTGTTTCATGAATAAAGTCGATTGAACACAGCAAATCAACTTTTAACGGCGACGAAATCCTTTGGCTATGAACAGTAACTTCCTACCGCTCAACAAAGTACGCGGCCCAGTCTTTCGCTATTCGTGTCGGCCAACACCAGGGCCAAGTAGGCTCTCTACAAAATTTTTTATTTCTACCGGTAATAAAGTGCTATAACAATAGAGATTTGTATGACCGCGGTCAGGTAAAAGTGCAGAACATACCCAGAGATTTTTTCGGACACTAAAAAGAAATATACCAGAACAATGAGTGTGCGCGAAGACAGCGTGGCCGACGTGGGGGGAATATTATTATAAAAATGTTAAGGGTTGAATAAATTTTGTGTGTGGTTGAGTGCGTGCAAAATTGCAGGCTGGGCAGTTTTTATGTGTGTGTGTGAGTAAATAAAATAAGGTAAGCATTAGTATAAGTTAGAATAATAGTGGTGATCAGGTAACAAGCAAAGAATCATTTCTGACGAAACATGTCATATGCAGTAAAATTTGTAACAATTTGAAATAATGCTAACTAAATTAAATTATCAATTCTCTTCATAACGATGTGTAGAGTTAGTTATTTCGATAACCCATGAAACACATGTTTGTATCTAGCGTTCGTACAAAAGAATCCTGGCCCCAGAGAAATGAAACTTTCAAGGTAGGTGGGAGTTGTATTTATGTATTTAAAAGTGTATTAGAAGATCACACTTTTTATTTAAATTTATTTCATTTATTTCGTTTTTTGATCATTGGTTTGGGTAATTTTACTTCCCCTCTTTCTAAATAGTTGTGGAAGCTGATCATTTTGATTGATATTTTTTTTTTCATAATTTTTTAAATATCATAGTAAGTTATTGCTTCTTACTAGTTAGGAATTTTGTAGCTTATTCCTTTATAGTATGTTATGCTTTTCATGCCTCATTTTTTGGCTAAATATTATGGTAATTTAATCTTATTTTGTAGGAATGTTTTGTAACTACACTCCTCTATTATTATTTTTTTTATTTAAATATTGTAGTAAGTTGGTTGCTCTTACTTTATATGGATGCCTTGTAACTTTTATCTCTCCATTTTTAATTGTTCTAAAATATTATCGAGATATTTGGGTAAGCTTTTCTTACATATCTTTTTTGATTTTTTGAAAACTTTTCTATTCATCATAATGGTTTCTCTAATGATTAGTGTAAGCTGTACTTACAAATGTTTTGGAATTTTGACATTCTTTAGATATCTTTTTCTTTATGATATTGGCAAACTTGTTCGTTTGTCACGTTATTTTCCTTTATTTAAAGTATTTCTGTTGGTTTTTTCATTTTAAGCTTTTTTCAGTCATCGCTGTTCGTCATAATATTTCTCTATGTTTTCCCCTTTGATGATTATTTATTGTTTTAGTTACCTTAATATTATTTCTTCTCCGTTGGTTAGCTTGGTTGGTAATCAGTAGTTCAGTCCCATATTCCAGTGTTTTTTTTATGCATTCCATCTGTCTGGGTATAGTTCTTCATCCTGTTCCTCTGCTAAGATATGGTTTATCCGATATACTCGAGGTTCTCCATCGCTACTCGCTTGATTATGCGGTAATGTACCACCAGAATTCTCATTGTTATTACCGTTTTGGTTAGCGTTCGGCTCATGTCGATTGTTCCGGTTATCCACACTGTTCCTATTATCTTCTTCGAATGGGCGACTTCTTGTATCGGGTACCTGTTCAGAGTGCGTTCGCCGATAGTTAGGTGAGTGATGGTTTCTTCTTGGACTCCTTTGTCTTCGTCCCCTTATGTAATTTACCTGTGGCCGGTAGCCTGAATTGTTGTAGTTGTTGTTACCGTTTCCTGGACGGTAATAATTGTTGGGACCGTTCCGTTGTTGATTCCCTCTGTAATCGTTTCTGAAATTGCCATTATTGTTATTGTTTGGGTGATAGTTCCTGGGCGCATTATTCCCTCGTTGATTTCCTTGATAGTTATTGGTGTTGTTCGGTGGTGGCTTATTGTCACCCTGTTGGTTTGGTGGGAATGGTCCTTCATTTGGTCTATTATTTCGGAAACTCGTGAATCTGTTCTTACGGTACTGCCATTCGTGTTCATGGCTCTCTAATAAACTAGCCATGTCCTGAATTGTCTTGACTTGACTATACATACGGGCTTTCTGGATCGCATCATCATAGTGGTATGATAATTGTATGACTAAACACTCTCCCGGAATGCGTGGTTCCAAATTCCTGGCCATGCAGATTTTTCCTAGAAAGTATGAGGTTAGGGTTTGTCCGTTTTGGTTTTCATACCTTCCGTTACTTAAATTGTTACGGACCATGTTCTGGGTTGACTCTGACCAGTACTTTGCTTTGAATTGGGTTTTAAATTCTTGGATGCTCTGGATGTCTGGTCATGTGGCGGTCCACCAGTTGTCATATGTCTCCTTAAACATGTCATCTAACATTCCCCTCACAGCTGTCCATCGTGTTTCGCGGTTCTTTATTATCAGTTCTACTCTCTTCAAAAACTCCATCGGGTTGCGCTTATAGTTGCGGAAATTTATTGTATCTCTATTGTCATTGTTAAATATTTGGTTGTGGTTACATGATCGGTCACGCCAGGCGTCCACTTCTTCCTGTAATAACTCTTCTCGTCTATGTATCTCTTCAATTTTTTGTTTATTTTTGTCCACTTTACTGTCGATTTTATTTAAATTGCTGTACACTCCTTCCATTCTTTCTCCCAGGTCTGTTCGTATCACTGCTGTATCCTTCTGATTATCTTCCCGGACTTGATGCATGTCCTTGTTCACTTGTTCCCACCTTTTGGTTGTTTCTCCGTGACATTCCTCTATTCTCCTTTTGGTTTCTCCTTCGAGGTTATTTATTTTATTGATTACCTCCTCCCGGACTTCAGAAACATCTTCGTTGGTTTTCTCCAGTCTCTCCAACGTCTCCTCTAATTTCTCATTCGTTTCGGTGATCTGTTGTATTGTTTCTTCTCGGTACTCCCTTAATTGTTGTATCACCTGCTGCTTCATCTCTTCCTTCGTTTTTTCACTGATTTCCTTCATCTGTTGTTGGAGGGTTTCATTATTTTTATTAATGGTTTGTCTCAATTCTTCTTTCTGCTTCTGAAAATTGTCCTCCTGTTTCTTGAAATTTTCATTTGTACTCACTATTTTTTCATTGATCTGTTTCAAATTGTCATTGGTTTCTTTCTTCATGCTGTCGAATTTATTGTTCATCTCCTTCAAATTATTACTCATCATTTCCATTAATTTTAGTAAATCCATTTCTCCTCTGGTTTCCCTCCTATCTCCAGCCTGTGGTTCCATTTCTTCATCTTGGCTTGGTTCTGTTGTGGTTATTATTGTCTCCACTTCTTCAATCGGTGCTCCTTCCTCTTCTTCCCCTCTGTTTTCTTCCATCTCCTTCTCCTTTGCCAATTTTTTCGACAATCCTCTGGTGTGCATATTGTAAACTTTCGCAATCGCCGCTAGAATTTATAGGGTTTAATTGTATAATTTCTTAATTATTCTAGCCCTACTAGTTGGCGCGCCACTTTGTGTAATAACGGTTTACCTGTACTGTTAATTATTATTGATGTTAAATTATTAAATAGTGTGTAGCGAACCGTTTTATACTTTTTCTCAATACTTATTTTCGCCCGTATTTCTCGCCGCTAGAAGTTCGTATTTCCCTCTCTTCTAGTCCATGTAGTCGTGTGTCCGGCTACTGTTTTACTCTGTAAAATGTGAATAATGTACAATTTGTGTGTAATGGGTGTAACGTGTCTTCTCTATCCGTCGTTCAAATGCATGCAACTTCCGCAGATTTCGTCCGTTGCGAACGTACGAATAACCAGGTCTCGATGTTCTTACCTGTTGTTCACTAGGGGTGTGAAAATCCCGGTGGCGCCAAATTGTTTTATTAAAACAATTAAAATAAAATTCAAATGTGTATGACCAGCGCCGCTCAGGCGGTTTGAATAATTCAAATATTTCTGCCAGCCTCGGCCGTCGGTAGCGACCAGTAGTTCGTTGCGTGGGCTGTGCAATCGCTAGTCGTCAACACTACTTGTCTGCTAAAATGTACATAAATTATTGTCCACCTCCTAATGAAATTATAACACCGTGGTTACACTCAATACTTATTTATTTTTTATTAATGATTAGTTATTCATTTATTACAAATTATATTTCCCTTTTTACTACAAATGCTCCGGTTATATATGAGACAACTCTACAGGGTTTGACAAATCGATATCTGAACTGATTAACAGACTTTCAGTAATGGCGTCTGTTGGAAATTATACACAAAATGATTATTGTCCGTTTGTCACAGGTTCTTGAGATTACGTTAAAAGGATTACTAATGTTTAAAACAATAACAATACACACCCTTACATCAGTTAAACTTAAATAATATATTGTGTAGGTATAATTTGTTTAGTGTAGTGTAGTAAAAGTGTTTACAAGTTATTGGTAATTAACAACAGGTTATCTTTGTGAGTTTATAAATTTTCAGTGACTTAGTTTTCTTTTTAATCTTTGAAAGTAATTATGTTCAGTTTAGTGAGATTTCGACCTTTAGTGAGAAATAATTAACGTGAGTTTATTCAGAAATTTGGGTAATTTAATAGGTACTTATCACTTCAGTAGACAGGACGAGCTCATTCAATCTGGTATTAATGGGTTATGCTGCAATCATCTTTAATTTGCATTGGTTCGGGACTTCGGGCACCTTTTCCAAGTTAATCGGCAGGATTTTATTTTCTTTTTTCTTTAATTCGGCCTCGACATTAGTAATATGGTTCCAGCCATCGTCTTCTTTCTTGGGATTCACTTGCTAGTAACTTCTTTTGAGATTTTTGATGTTTTAATTGACAATTTTGAACATTCCAAAACTAGCGTCTATTCAACGAAAGCGTCATTTAACGAGTAAAGAAATCTAACAGTAAATAGACACCAAACGACTGTTGTCATAGTAACCAATTAATCCCGATTGGTTAATTCTGAAGTATTCTACTGTTATCAAATTTTGAATTTTTATTCAAAATAACTGCATATCTTCTTATTGATTATATTCTTCTGTCCTCTTCCCTACATATTAAATATTATCACCACTGTTATTATTTCCTTTCAAAGATTAATTTGGTATCCCATAATGTATGGTTTTATGAAATATCAATGTTTGTACAAATCTGTTAATATTTGGTATTTGCATTTCTCTTTTAAACTAAGTTCTTATTCTAATATTTTTCCTTTAAACTGATTTATAAATTATTCTCGGCTATTTACTTGCCTTGAATTTCTTAATCCCCTGGTTGTTTTTTCCCAGTTTGCAATTATTTGTCATTGACAGTTATACATTTCCTAGGCCTTAGTAGCCATTGATTATTTCTATTTAAATTATTCTAATTATATTTCATCTCATTACAAAGTTTTTGTTCTGTTGATATAATTGATTTGTTTAGTGGTTGTTGTGTCTTGAGTTTGTTTTTGTTCTGACCATACGTCAGGATTATTTTTTATGTCTTAATACTTAAAATATAACACTTAGGCCTATGGACTGTAAGTTCCCTCCAGCCATATCCTCTCCATAATTGAAACAAACAATTCTTTACCAGTTATTATTAACTGTTGGTTTTAACATTAATTTCCTTCTTTGCTACTACTCTGAGTAATAAACATCATTACTTCTTGTAAACTTATTTAACTTAATTTCCCCCTCATAACATAGGGTATTTACCAACTATATATTTAATTACTTAAGTCTTTACTACTACTTTTCTACATCCCATGTTAACACAAACAGTTTATTTTACCTGGGCTTTCTCCCCTGAATAATATTGTATTCTTTATCTATTTCTAATCTAAACACTATCTCTAATTACCCTTAACTATATAATTTTTTACAATTCCACTCTTAAATCTTTCATTGGTCCATCATTGATTCATTGAGTGTTTACTTATCTATCACTATCTTTTTAATTATACTATTGCTTATAATATCCTTTTTCACACATCACTTTCACTGTTATCACTTTTTATTTTACATGTTTATTGGTGGGTAAACGCTATTATTATTTCTCTTTGTCACTTAATTTTTTTCATTATATTTCTCACTATCTCTACAAATTTTATTTGTATCTAATGAGTTCATGTCTCTTTCTAGATTTCTTACTTACATATACTACTAATTCGTGGGTTTGTGTATTTTTATTTAATGGGTTTTTATTAATTATGAGTTATATTTGTCACATAGATAATATTAACATTTCTTTTTTATATTGGTTAATCACCGGTTTCGTTTCCTTGATGATATTGGATGGTATCATCTCCCCCTTCCCTCTTCTACATTATTTGTCTGTGTTTTATCACCTTGGTTCATTTTATTTTCTTTACAGTTGGTTTGGTCCATTATTTAAATTCATTTTTCTTCTCCTTCCCTTCCATCTTGTCTCGCTTTATTTTGGTTAATATCTGGCCAATCTCTGGGGTTGGGTCAATGTCATTTGTCTGTCAGTCTAGTTTGTATTTCTTATTTAATAATCACCTTTGGCTTACTATTCTTCCTCCTTCACTCTTAATTATATTTACTACTTTCGTTCTCGTTATTTATTTATCAAAATATATTATTTCTTGGGGTTTTTTACATACTTATTGATATCAAATATGATCAGGGTTTGGCAATGTTATAATATATACACAATGTAGTGGTAGTGTATGTATATATTGTAGGTAAACGTCGTCTTGCGTCTACTAATGTGTCACGCAATGTAAACCTATTCGTTGCTATGAACGGGTATGTTCCCCTGTCTTTACTCTCTTAGGTCGTTTTAATTTACTTAATTATTTAAATATCTGAGATATTTGGAGTTGTGGGATATATTGATTTAATTAACTAATATTAACTTATCTCTCTAAAAAATATCAGTGTTAGTGTACTTGAAACTTAAATAATTAATGTTGTGGGGTTCTTTTTGATTTGCAGTGGACTGTATATTGTCAAACTAAATGGTTAAAAGGCTTTATTCCCATGTAATCAGCAATACATAAAAATTAAGCGTTTACTGACCTTGTCCTTGTGCGTTGCAAATGTCCTGTTGTAAGCAACACTTTGGTGTTTTCTAGGCAGTCCTAAACTTAACAATAATATTCCAACAAACGTTAAACACATAAAATAAACACATGAAAAAAAGCACAAAGTAAAATAACAATAGCGTTGAATAGTCTTTCTATTCTTGCGGTATGCGTGTATAAACGAAAAAGAACTGAACTGCACGATATACCGTACACTACAGGAAAGAAAAACGCTCTAACTATGACTGCTGATTACAATGTGAATTGAACTTTGAAACAGGTAATGGGAGTGCATTCTATTAAGAGATAATGAAATATAGATAGGGTGAGTTTAACTATTGTTATAAAAACAAAATATCTGACAAATGTGTTATTCTGTAATTTCGTTCAACCCTATTATACCTTGAAGAGAATTATGTATAATTTTGTATTTTTACGCTCTCTCTTTGGTGTTGGAGAATTCCGCTATAAGCGCTGTAGTACCGGAGCAACGAAACTTAGAGGTTATTTCACTGTTTATGTTAACCAATTATTCTATACTTAGTCAGTTACTTTTTATTCCCAACTCATTAAATCATACTCCAAATGACAAGATTTTGCAACTATACAAAGGTTCTTTATTTGTTTACTTCTTCAACATTGAATAAGATATGTTCTAACTGACATACACATGGGCTATAGATTGCGTGAATCGATTATTGATCAGTCCGATACTTTATTTAGATTCGGTTATATAATGTGTTTTAATTTGTAATTAACTTAATTCAGGGTGTGAAGGTTCTTGTAACTGTGGGGAAGATTAAAAATACATAGATAAGAATGCAAGATTTACAAATTTGAAGTGTTGTGTAGTTAATATGATTTATGCAATAATAATTTACCAGACTAGAACGAAGCAAATCATGTAGGCGGTTGATTGATAACTTTACTGTTCTGGATGATTATGCCGTACAATATTCTTTCTTCGGTTTAATAAAATGGAATTCTTGTCCTGTCCACCTCGGAAATACAGCTCTCTGGATTGATTTACAGCCCAATTGATGCTCCTTCTGCAATTCCTGGATCCAAATACGTTCTTCTCTCGGTTGAAGCAATTAGTGATGTTCCGTGTATTTATAAGGTTATGATTTCCAGTGTAGTGTATATTATTGGTTGTGATACAGTTAATTCTTTATACTGGGTTTAATATATTATCAACTCCTTTCGGATATGGGACAATTCAAGTCCTTCCTTGTAGAACCCAGTTATTTATTTTTTATTGTGCTATTATACTATAGCCTCGTTTGGTTAAACTGTACTGGTGTAAGTCAATGAGATTATCTTTAGTACTTTGGTGTATTATAAGAGTATCAAATACTTTAGTATATATTCCAATTATATTAGACAGTTCTTAGGTTTTTTAATCTCATCACATTCAGATCATAAAAAGCAATAATTGAAAATCAACAACTTCTTCATTTCGTGTAGTCCATAGCAACCCGTTATTTTTCTTCCTTCTACATGTTTTGTATATAGTGTTTATTTCATATATTTTTTGTCTATTCCTTATTAATTTGCTATCATATCGGAATATAACTTTACCGATAGTTGGTTTATTATTTTCTACACATATTCTGCTGGTTTTTTGATATGAGCCTGTTTCTTTTATATTTACTACTTTTTTCGATATCAAACGTTATCAATCGATATCATGGCATTGTGGCATTATCATAATTTGTATAAATTGATATGGTTTATTATATATCATTACTAATTTAATGTTTTTTCCTAGCTCTTCGAACCGTATTCATTAATTATTATTAATTTATGTACCTAACCTTTATGTTATGAGTGGTTATATACTGTTTTTGGCTGTTAGGCCTTTTATTGTATACGGACCTACCTGTGTTTATAACTGGTAAACATCTATAGCCCTTTTACATAAATTCATACATATAATCAAATCTTAACTATTAACATTTACATAAACAATTATTCTTTTCATATCTAATGACAATTTTATCTTGATCTATGGATCACATATAAGACAATTGAAATCTATTAACGCTAACTAGCTGCTTCACACGTCATTCTACAACAGTAATTGAATAATACATCTTGTTTCATTACCTTTCATTAACTCAACAAGTAATTGGTATAACATAACATAAACTTTATCATAACATTCGTTGTCACAAAATAATATCATTTAATTCAGAATCCTTACTTGCTATTGCTATAAGGTAAATTATTGTTTCATTTTTGTTTACTTTCATGGTCATTTACTTTGACAATTTCTGTACTATTCTACTTCTTACACTTCTCATCAGTATCACATTGATTTACTTTTCACTGAACATATATCATTAACTATTATCTAACTTACAGGTTTGTTTATTCTCGTTATTTCTACCTTGCATCCTTATTTATCTTTATCTATAAATACAAATGTAATTATTAGACTTTTGTTTTATCATGGGTTAGATATTGACTTGCTTATTATTTTGTTAATATAATATTTATGTAACATGGATGCCAGCATTTCTGTTGTGTTACATATGCTTCCCCTCCTAAAAAAGTTTAGTTTACCTGAATGAAGTTTAGGTCAAATAAACTTGTCTTTTTCACATGCCTTTTCTTCATATCAATATTAATGGTTGACGATGGGATTCTCAATGTAACTTCATTAGACTAGTATTAATAATTCTTTATTTAATAACATTTCATCATTTTAATTAACATTCTTGATCATTTTTAATTTCTGTAAACAGTATTTGTTGATAGTTGGCTACAATATTCAATGATACTTTAGGTTCACATCTCTTCTACTTATAATTACTGTAATCACTGTATTTCTCAATTATTCTTCTGTCATCTAATTTCTTTCTGTTTTCTTCGTCCTACTCTTTTGGAAACTGAGGTCATTCTTGCAACTATTCTAATATTCCTTAAATATTTAATTTCCCTAACAATCCCTAATATGTGCGTTGGTACAGTTCAGAGAGGCACTGTTTGGCTTCATACTCTGCTGCCCACACCACACCTTAATATAGTACTGCTGGAATTCATCTACAGTCAGCTATAAAATATAATAATCTCCTAATAATCTCCTTAATTACTTAATAATAAATATTTGGGAAAAATTTTTTTTCTTTGTTGCTTTTATATTTCTTTATTACTATCCTTCATACTTCGTGATTCCATTTTAGTTTACTTAAACATTCTTTGATATTAAATCTGACAGTTATCATTTGTAATTATTTTTGTTTTTCTTTCTTGTTGTGATTATAACGCTAAGTATCTTCTTCATTTGTTTTTCTGATCTCAATATTTTCTAAATAGTTATTGTGTGATTATCATTATAACTGTGTTTCTGACTAGATACAGTCCTTGGCTCAACTATTATTTTTCTTATCGTATTTCATTATTTTGGCTGTTTATATTGTAACGGGCCTATTTTTGGGGTAATAAAGCAGTTTGTATTTTTTTTTATAACATTTTTTGAATATTAGGGACAAAACGTATAAACGAAAGGTAAATTCAGTGGTTGCGACGAAAGCGACGGTGGCAGCACTGCTTGGGACATTAAATACGTGAAAATTATTGAAATGAACAGAATTAATAAGCTGGAATTGTGCCAAGGTCAACCAATGACACACAAAAACTGTCAACAAATTATGTAACGGATCGTCAGGTGACATTACATCAGAGACGATCCCTGTTGTGGAATGCCATTGTGTAACAAAACAGTCTGCTGGCGTAGTGGTACAAACATAAACACAAGAAAATTGATCATCCAACCACGGCGACAACACAAATTAGTGCCGGTGGCTTATTGCCAGTCTAACTTAACAACTCGGGCGAGTTACACGTAAAAGTTCCGGAACGTAAGTGCGGGCCCGCAACACACCAAAAAATGTGAATAACATATAAATTTAATTAAAATACGCCAAAAGTTTAAAAGAATGTGAGAGAAGTAACGTCAATTTAATAAACACATAAATTCAGTGAGAACAACAATCTATATAGTGCACGGACAATGCGACGTCGTCGAAACTCAGCAGCAGTTAAGTAATGGGGTAGAGTAAAACATAAAAAAATGGGTTACACTAAAAGTATAATGGTACCAATTTCCTTGAATTTGTTTAACCGGAATAAAAAATGAGATCTCTTAAAGGTATGGGATGTTTGCGTGTGAGTGAGTGAGAGAGAAGGATGTTAATATGGAAGTGCTGGTTGCGTAATTATTTATATAACAATTAAATTCATTTGATTTATTGTTTTAAAATTAGTTAATAATTAAATAAATAATGAGTTGTTTTATCAATTGAGCCTCGTGGCCAAATATGTTCAAATGTACAACTGGGGGAACGAAATAAAAAATAAAAGGAAACGTCATTTGGTAACAAATCGATAAATAAAGTTTTCATTATTTCGACAACCAATTCTGATCTCCTGTGTTCGCCGAAAAGGACCCGTAAAATGGTAAGGACATATATTTTTTCATACGTAGTTAATAAATACAAGATGGCGCCCGACAAAGTTAGACAGTAAAGTTTGAATCACAATAAAATCAATCATATTTTATTCATTTTATTAAATTATCAATTTATTGATACATCTGAATGGCTTCTGAACAGGGACAATTTTATGTAAAGAAATTTATATAAAATACGGCCTACGGGGAGAGCAGAATGGTTGTTTGAGGTAACTAAAAAATGTATAAACATAAGTAGTAAGGTTATAATATGATTGATAGATGTGTATTATAAATAAGTAAGAATTAAATAAAAATGATGAATACTAATGAAAATATTAACAGTGAAATCAGTTTCACTGATAGTCAAACTGAAAGTCAAATAAATAGAAATTTAAGCGAGACTGAATCGAGAATAATGGAAGGCGTCACTAGTCAATCGACGCCGACCTTAGTTAAGAAAGAGAATAATAGTGATATGATGAGTATCATGCTCAGTCAATTCGAGAAAATGAATAGTAATTTTGAGACCAAATTTAATGTGCTAAGTAGTCGTTTTGATATGAATAATAGTGATTTCAATATTAAATTCAATGAACAGAAAAACGAGATAAATGTGAAATTAGATATACAGAATACTGAATTAAACAAACGTTTTGATGTATTAACTAATTCACTGTGTAGCATTGAAGACCGAATGAACGAAATATGTAGAGAAATACAGGAGTCAAGAGAGTGTGTATGTGTGGGAGATAATAAAACAAATGAAAATTGTAGTGACAAATGTAAAAATACGATGCCAGATAAAGAATTAATAAATAATAATGATGTTGTTGAAAATAATGAGAATAATAATATAATTGAAAATGTCATATCGGAGAGTACTGATGAGTTTGTGGAATGTGATTATGAGATGTTAAAGTGTATTGATGAAGTAGAGAGAGAGTGGAAAAATAATATAGTAGTTGAATGTGGGCAGAGAGTAAATTTTCCCTTTATTTTTTCTGAACCACAGTGTTCACAGATGTTGTTTTTGCAGGGCAAGAGACCCGTATTAGTAGATGAATTGAAGTGTATATTGATGTTGTATAATGTTGTACCCTCTGTCTGTAACAATTATGAGAGTGTGATGTGGTGTTATGAAGAGAGAGAGTTGTGTATCGAGAGAGAGATAGAATTGTATAAGTTAAAAAGAAATTATGATGAATTGAGAAAAATATTAGAAGGGGTGAAGATGAACCATAGAAAATACTTACCTGTCGAAAGAGAGATAGAGAATTATTTTGATAATATCTGTATAAATGATAAAGCAACTTACCTGACGTTGACCAATAATACTGATGGAGACTGGACAATAATGACTTATGTTGACAAGGTTTACGAAATATTAGTAGGGAATAACCCTATAAATTATAATGGCATAATGAATGAAATAAAGTTAATGGGTTATTATAATAATAGTAATAACAAATTGTATGTGGATAACAATGATGCATGTTACAAATATATTAGATATTTATATGACGATGGAGGCTGAACTAAAAAATCAGTGAATGGACATTGTTTAATATTGTAAATTTTGGTAACGACCTTGCAGATTTGGACATATGAAGTGTGAAACAATTGAACAGTTATTGACGAATACTTTGTAAATAATGTAGTGAATTCATTTGTGTGTATTATGAAATGTTAGGTAAACAATGTGTATATGTAGTAGAGAAATGTTGTGATAATAATAATAATATTATGAATATTTTGCAGTCTGAATAAATAATAAAAATTATTTTGAAGACAATAATTAATGATTTGTAAATTTTGGTAATAATTGAAATATGTTGTGTTTTAATAATCAATTGAATTAAAATAATTGGAGATGTTTAAAAAAATTGTGATTGATTTAAAAGGTTATATAATTGAATTTTCTGATGTATTTAAATTCTTTTACGAGATTTCAATTTAATGACAATTAATGAATAAATAAATGTTTGTGGTTAAATGGTTAAAAATATAGATTAATAATAAATTTGGAAATTTTGAGGAACCCAATTACAGCAAAGGATAAATAATGAAATGATGATATATAAAAAAAAAAGTTAATGAAAGATTTCAAATAATAATGTTCATAAGTTTTTATATAAATTATTTCAAAGAGAATTGTTTGTTTAATGTATACTAATAATCAAGGTTAATGTCTATTTGTTTATTATATTATTATACAAGATGTGGGGATAATTTTGGTGGGTAGATTGGTGCTCAAAGAAGTGACATAACAGTGTAGTGTGGAACTGCAATGGTGGGAGGTTGTAAATTTTGTATTTAATATTTTATGTTAATGATGGTTAAGCTTACATATAAAGGGGGTTAAAACACCATCCAAACTAATAATGTCATTTTAATTCTTAAGTTTAGTGTTACAAAAGATATTTTACTTGTGATTCCCCAACTTTTCGGGCGGTCACGGCCTCACCGAACCCTGACCGTGGAATTGGTTTAGCTTTAACAGCTATGGTTGGGGCACATTACGATTACGCGCTGACCATACTGGCCATAGCTGTTATCGTTGTCAAGGTGTATTTAGAAATTGATGGGGGGTGAAATAAAGGGGAATCACCAAACTAGGGAACAGCGGCTGCCACTCTGTCCGAGGAGGGACAGCAAAGCCAGGTGGTAGACCTGCATTAAGGGCGCATAATTATAGACCAGAACATGTTGATGTTCATAATCTTTAAAATGTAACGCAGAAGCAAGGACACGGAGATGTCACATTCCTCCAAAACCTCAGTCCTTGTGGACGCAACTGGACGCCACAGTCCAGGGGGGGTCATAGTGTGTGTGGCAGGGAGGTTATCCACGGGGTAACGAATTAGAAATTTGCTATATTTTAATAATGATAACTTGCTACTAAATAATTTTGTTTTGATTTGAAAAATAGATGCACTACATACTTCCTACACTGTGTTTATTATATCTTATTGTGTTAATTGCATGTAGTATGTTAGGACTAAGGATTATAAAAAATAATAATAATATGTTTTCAATGTGTTTATAGATTTTAAATAAAAATGAAATAAATTTGTGATAGTTAAAATTTTCAATGGGTTGCAAAAGATAGAAGTTGGGTGATGAATACTTGTGGGACATATAGATCTGTCCAAATTGAAGTCAAAGTTAAAGAAATAGTAGAGATGAAAATAATATAATGTTGTTTTGAGTTAATGTATGTTATAGAATTTTGAGAAGTATTGATGGAGACACAGTAGTAATGGAGAATTTATGTAGAGTTTTGATTGATATATTGTTGTTTATAATTGATGATGTTATTTTGTTGTAGTGGTAGTAAGGTAATGAGATTGAGATTTTGGGGATGGCAATTTTGTAGTAGGGGGTAGTGTAATGTGGGAGTCTGCAACATAATGATAAGTTGGGACGGGATAGGGATGGATTTTAGTGGAGACGGGGCCGCCTTAGGTAGAATCCAGGGGCCAGAGAACGGGAATTGAGTTTTGGGGGGCGGGGAAACACATATCCTAAGTACAAAGGGTTAGAGAGTACTTTTTTTTATATAGAGAGAAGGTGGCGAATTGAGTTAAAGTAGTAAGTAGTTAGAGGTAGAGAAGAGTTAGTAGATTTTTTGATAGTGGGGTGTCATACTAGTTAAAGATTTTGTAAGGGAGCGTTAGAGTAATAAAAGGGGTAAGATTATGAGTAAATGCCAAGTTGATAAAGTGAATTATAATGAATAACTGAGAATCACCCAAATGAATGAAATGGAATAATAATTGCAATGTAAATAGAATTTTGAAAAAAAAAAAAAAAATTTTTTGAGAAACGAATTCATAAAAGTTAAATTGAGATTAAAAGGTAATTTTATGATTTTATATGCAAATTTAATGATGTAAAGTGTGTAAGTTTTTAAGATAAAATTGATAATAATAACAATGTGAATTATGAATGTACTATGTTTTCTTATGTTATGTTATGTGGTTAGGTATTCTGATGTACGTTAGAAATAAGTAGAAAACAAAACCAGTGCTTCTTAGCGCAAACCAGCACCCCTAGGGGGAAACAGATCAGTTGGGGATATGGTGTTGTATAAGGCCACTATTTGATATTTGATTTGTTGTTTCAGTGTTTGGTGATGCTGTGGCGGCGGACCTGAACTGGCCAGCGCGTCAGAGCAGGGGCGTTAAGTATCTGTCTGACTCTACGGTGTTGGGATCTCGAGAGAGAAGTCCAGTATTGTCATTCAGATGCGGTCACAGTCACCAGACCAAGGGTGAGTTAATGGATTATATTTTTTGTAAATCATACAGGGGGTTGTGGCGACCTATCCTGGCTGATCCCTTTAGCAAGTATGAATGTGTCAATGAGATTTTTTATGCTTCGGCATAAAATATCTCATTGAGGGGGTATTGTAACGGGCCTATTTTTGGGGTAATAAAGCAGTTTGTATTTTTTTTTATAACATTTTTTGAATATTAGGGACAAAACGTATAAACGAAAGGTAAATTCAGTGGTTGCGACGAAAGCGACGGTGGCAGCACTGCTTGGGACATTAAATACGTGAAAATTTTGAAATGAACAGAATTAATAAGCTGGAATTGTGCCAAGGTCAACCAATGACACACAAAAACTGTCAAAAAATTATGTAACGGATCGTCAGGCGACATTATGTCAGAGACGATCCCTGTTGTGGAATGCCGTTGTGTAACAAAACAGTCTGCTGGCGTAGTGATACAAACATAAACACAATGAAAATTGATCATCCAACCACGGCGACAACACAAATTAGTGCCGGTGGCTTATTGCCAGTCTAACTTAACAATTCGGGCGAGTTACACGTAAAAGTTCCGGAACGTAAGTGCGGGCCCGCAACACACCAAAAAATGTGAATAACATATAAATTTAATTAAAATACGCCAAAAGTTTAAAAGAATGTGAGAGAAGTAACGTCAATTTAATAAACACATAAATTCAGTGAGAACAACAATCTATATAGTGCACGGACAATGCGACGTCGTCGAAACTCAGCAGCAGTTAAGTAATGGGGTAGAGTAAAACATAAAAAATGGGTTACACTAAAAGTATAATGGTACCAATTTCCTTGAATTTGTTTAACCGGAATAAAAAATGAGATCTCTTAAAGGTATGGGATGTTTGCGTGTGAGTGAGTGAGAGAGAAGGATGTTAATATGGAAGTGCTGGTTGCGTAATTATTTATATAACAATTAAATTCATTTGATTTATTGTTTTAAAATTAGTTAATAATTAAATAAATAATGAGTTGTTTTATCAATTGAGCCTCGTGGCCAAATATGTTCAAATGTACAACTGGGGGAACGAAATAAAAAATAAAAGGAAACGTCATTTGGTAACAAATCGATAAATAAAGTTTTCATTATTTCGACAACCAATTCTGATCTCCTGTGTTCGCCGAAAAGGACCCGTAAAATGGTAAGGACATATATTTTTTCATACGTAGTTAATAAATACAAGATGGCGCCCGACAAAGTTAGACAGTAAAGTTTGAATCAAAATAAAATCAATCATATTTTATTCATTTTATTAAATTATCAATTTATTGATACATCTCAATATTTCAATGAATTATGTTCATAAATATTCTTTCTTTCTCGTTTTCTTTAATATTACATTGGTTACAATCAATCATTTACTGAAGTTGTTTCTTTCACTTGGCAATGCGGTATGTATTTTAGGTCATATGATTTTTCTTTTATTATTTTGTATAGGTAGATTTGAGGTAAAAACTTTTATCTTGGGGTTTCATTATTCATTATGCACACTATTTCTTTGTAGACGTTTAGTAATAATTCTAGTTTTCTTCTGTAATCTTGGGGTTTCATTATTCATTATTCACACTATTTCTTTGTAAACGTTTAGTAATAATTCTATTTTTCTTCTGTAATCTTGGGGTTTCATTATTCATTATTCACACTATTTCTTTGTAAACGTTTAGTAATAATTCTATTTTTCTTCTGTAATCTTGGGGTTTCATTATTCATACTATTTCTTTGTAAACGTTTAGTAATAATTCTATTTTTCTTCTGTAATCTTGGGGTTTGTTATTAACTCTTCTTAATACCTTCTTCATAACTATATTTTAATTCAGACTTACTTTATTTTGAATGACATTTTTTTTTCTATTTATTTTATTGTTCAACAAATTCTCTTTTATTTACAAGTGTTTTTTCTTCAAAATCGATAATAAGTGGTTCTTATTGTATTTTAGAATTTAGTGGTTTTATTCAAATTCAAATTCTTTTTAAATGCCAAGTATTTTCTCTTCAAGACTGGTAATAAGTTGTTCTTATTGTATTTTAGAATTTATTCATAATATTTCTTTTTGAATTTAGTAATTTTTTTTTCTTACTAAATTTGTTTTATATATAATAGTTATTTCAAATAATTTTTTGTAAGTTGGTCTTACTGTCTTTTAGAATTTTGCTGTTACATATATGATTTCGTTATTACTATTACTGTTTACATGTTTCTTATCCTCTTCCAATAAATCTTCTCTGATATTCTTTAAATAGTGGTTATTAATTATAGTTATGGTATGATTACTCTTAATTTTGTTTACAAGTCGTTGTTCCCCAAGATTACGGTTCAGTGAAGGGTATTCATTATTTTTCACTGCCTCTATTAGTTTAAACGAGGGCTTACCCCCTTTTCTCTATTTTCATTTGGATTATTATGTTGATTTAGTACAGTTTTGGTGCGATCCTCCGTATCAGGTTCCGCTATCCTATAATTTCTTTCAGGTGGATAGTTGTCTTCACGCCGGGACTGGTCATAATGATTGTCATATCGGTGACTCCTTGGGTAATACCGTCGCTGATTACCTTGAGGCCTGGAGTAGATATAATTAACGTTATGCCTATAATTATTGGGTCGTCTGTCCCCATCTCCTCTATTATTGCGACTATCGCGGTAATTATAAGTATTATTGCCACGATAATTATAGTTCCTGGAATTATTATTCGCGTGCTCATTTTGGGTTCTATTTGCATTAACGTTCTGTGCAGGTCGATTGTGATCATTATTATGAGAATTGGTTGGTGGCACGTTATTATTATACTTCTGATGTTTATAATTTAACATCCTATTTCTCTGGTATTGGTTCTCATGCTCATAATTCTCAAGGAATTTGGCCATGGCTGAAATCGTTTTGATTTGGCTACACATACGTGCATTTTTTATCCCTTCCTCGTAATGGTAGGATAGTTGTATCACCAAACATTCTTCGGGAATTCTGGGCTCTAAGTTCCGTGCCATACATACTTTTCCTAGAAAGTATGAAGTAGGAGACTGGCCTATGTTTGTTTCGTATCGACCGTTACACAAATTATTTCTAATCATGTTCTGGGTCGATTCAGACCAATATTTCTCTTTAAATTGTTTTTTGAATTCGGTCATGTCCAGTATATCCGGGCGCACCGCTGTCCACCAATTATCATTGGTATCTTTAAATGTCTCATCAATCATACTGCGTATAATACTCCAGCGATTTTCTCTATTTTTTGTAATCATCTCTTCCAACCTCTTTAAAAATTCCATCGGATTGCGCTTGTAATTACGAAAATTAATCGACTCCCGGTTCTCGTGGTTATTTGTATGACTATGTTGGCATGTCCTATCCCCCCATGAATCTACTTCTTCTTGCAACTGTACTTCACGTCTACTAATTTCCTCTATTTTATTTTTACTGGTATTAATTTGACCTTCCATACTGTTTAAATTGCCATAGACTCTTTCGAGTCGTTCGCCCATGTCTGTCTGTATTTGCGTAATACCTTCCTTATTCTCTTCCCGTACCTGATGTACTTCATTTTTAATTTGCTCATATTTTCCGACAGTTTCCTGTTGGATTTCTTCGACCATTGTTTTACTCTCAATTTTTATGTCATTAATTTTATTTTGTAATTCTTCGCGAACCTGTACTACTGTTTCGTTAGTTTTTTCTAACCTTTCATTTGTTTCGGCTATTTCTAACTTTCTTTCCTCATTATTTTGGTCCACCTTCTGGTTGACAGTCACATGAAGATTCTCAATTTTTTCATTAATCTGCCTTAAATTCTCTTCATGTGTTTGTAGGATGTCTTCCTTCATTTGTTTTACACCCTCATCATTCCTATCTAACCTTTCGTGAATTTGGTTTAATCTTTCGTTCATTTGTTTTGAGGTTTCTTTATTTTCCTCATTTGTTTTATCGAATTTTTCCTCCAGTCTCTTTGAGTTTTCTTCCTGTTTCCTAAATTGTTCTTTTGAGTTTTCCTTATTTTCCTTAATTTCCTCATTTGTTTTATCGAATTTTTCCAATAGCAGTTTAAACATCTCCTGTATACTCAAGTCTTCCTTTTGGTTGGGCTTATCTGGTTGATCCCCTTGGGCATCTTCTTCAATTACTTCCTTTTCCTTGTCCGCAATTATTTCAGTTTCCATTACTTCGTCTGTCTGTTGTTCCATTTCACTATCTGTTATTATTTCTATTTCCTGTTCTTGTTCACCCACTTCCTTCTCCATTTCTTCTGCCCTCACCTTTGATCTACCTCTGGTATGCATGTTTATTCTCCCACAGTTGCCTGCTCTGGTTAAGTAATATTAATGTAATTATAGTTACTTAACTTAAGCCCTACACTGGTTGAGCGCCAATTTGTAGGTAATCGTCGTCTTGCGTCTACTAATGTCTCACGCAATGTAAACCTATTCGTTGCTATGAACGGGTATGTTCCCCTGTCTTTACTCTCTTAGGTCATTTTAATTTACTTAATTATTTAAATATCTGAGATATTTGGAGTTGTGGGATATATTGATTTAATTAACTAATATTAACTTATCTCTCTAAAAAATATCAGTGTTAGTGTACTTGAAACTTAAATAATTAATGTGTTATTCTGTAATTTCGTTCAACCCTATTATACCTTGAAGAGAATTATATATAATTTTGTATTTTTACGCTCTCTCTTTGGTGTTGGAGAATTCCGCTATAAGCGCTGTAGTACCGGAGCAACGAAACTTAGAGGTTATTTTACTGTTTATGTTAACCAATTATTCTATACTTAGTCAGTTACTTTTTATTCCCAACTCATTAAATCATACTCCAAATGACAAGATTTTGCAACTATACAAAGGTTCTTTATTTGTTTACTTCTTCAACATTGAATAAGATATGTTCTAACTGACATACACATGGGCTATAGATTGCGTGAATCGATTATTGATCAGTCCGATACTTTATTTAGATTCGGTTATGATTCGGTTTAATGTGTTTTAGTTTGTAATTAACTTAATTCAGGGTGTGAAGGTTCTTGTAACTGTGGGGAAGATTAAAAATACATAGATAAGAATGCAAGATTTACAAATTTGAAGTGTTGTGTAGTTAATATGATTTATGCAATAATAATTTACCAGACTAGAACGAAGCAAATCGTGTAGGCGGTTGATTGATAACTTTACTGTTCTGGATGATTATGCCGTACAATATTCTTTCTTCGGTTTAATAAAATGGAATTCTTGTCCTGTCCACCTCGGAAATACAGCTCTCTGGATTGATTTACAGCCCAATTGATGCTCCTTCTGCAATTCCTGGATCCAAATACGTTCTTCTCTCGGTTGAAGCAATTAGTGATGTTCCGTGTATTTATAAGGTTATGATTTCCAGTGTAGTGTATATTATTGGTTGTGATAAAGTTAATTCTTTATACTGGGTTTAATATATTATCAACTCCTTTCGGATATGGGACAATTCAAGTCCTTCCTTGTAGAACCCAGTTATTTATTTTTTATTGTGCTATTATACTATAGCCTTGTTTGGTTAAACTGTACTGGCGTTAAGTCAATGAGATTATCTTTAGTACTTTGGTGTATTATAAGAGTATCAAATACTTTAGTATATATTCCAATTATATTAGACAGTTCTTAGGTTTTTTAATCTCATCACATTCAGATCATAAAAAGCAATAATTGAAAATCAACAACTTCTTCATTTCCTGTAGTCCATAGCAACCCGTTATTTTTCTTCCTTCTACATGTTTTGTATATAGTGTTTATTTCATATATTTTTTGTCTATTCCTTATTAATTTGCTATCATATCGGAATATAACTTTACCGATAGTTGGTTTATTATTTTCTACACATATTCTGCTGGTTTTTTGATATGAGCCTGTTTCTTTTATATTTACTACTTTTTTCGATATCAAACGTTATCAATCGATATCATGGCATTGTGGCATTATCGTAATTTGTATAAATTGTTATGGTTTATTATATATCATTACTAATTTAATGTTTTTTCCTAGCTCTTCGAACCGTATTCATTAATTATTATTAATTTATGTACCTAACCTTTATGTTATGAGTGGTTATATAGTGTTTTTGGCTGTTAGGCCTTTTATTGTATACGGACCTACCTGTGTTTATAACTGGTAAACATCTATAGCCCTTTTACATAAATTCATACATATAATCAAATCTTAACTATTAACATTTACATAAACAATTATTCTTTTCATATCTAATGACAATTTTATCTTGATCTATGGATCACATATAAGACAATTGAAATCTATTAACGCTAACTAGCTGCTTCACACGTCATTCTACAAAAGTAATTGAATAATACATCTTGTTTCATTACCTTTCATTAACTCAACAAGTAATTAGTATAACATAACATAAACTTTATCATAACATTCGTTGTCACAAAATAATATCATTTAATTCAGAATCCTTACTTGCTATTGCTATAAGGTAAATTATTGTTTCATTTTTGTTTACTTTCATGGTCATTTACTTTGACAATTTCTGTACTATTCTACTTCTTACACTTCTCATCAGTATCACATTGATTTACTTTTCACTGAACATATATCATTAACTATTATCTAACTTACAGGTTTGTTTATTCTCGTTATTTCTACCTTGCATCCTTATTTATCTTTATCTATAATTACAAATATAATTATTAGACTTTTGTTTTATCATAGGGTTAGATATTGACTTGTTTATTATTTTGTTAATATAATATTTATGTAACATGGATGCCAGCATTTCTGTTGCGTTACAATATATATATACTGGGTCGCGAAAATTTTTCCAGAAAGATTGTGGGTCCCATTACAAATACGATTGGGAACCACTGGCATAGACTAAACATCTGTCACCAACTAAGACATAATGAACACGGAGAATGAAATACTGTATCGTACAGACAGACAAAGAGCCTCTGTTACAGCGTAATTTGTGGTCACAATGAACCGTAATTACAATTCTTTAGTAAAAATAGATTAATACTTTTATTACGCAAGGAATGACAACAGCAAGCTGGCTGGTTATGCTTCTTTTATGAAAGGAATAGTCATATCAAAGAAACAAGTTGTTTGTACTTTTATAAACTGAAAACAATTTTTTCAAGTCTATGGTCACTTTGCCGCCCTCCTGGCTATGCCGCCCGGGGCGGCTGCCCCCCCCCCCCAGCTACGCCTCTGTCTACAGGTAAGACTGCTGGGAGAAGAAGATACCGAGAGAAGAAAGTGTTCGCACTAATGGGAGAAGTAAAGCCCCAGAGCAGCACACAGTATCCACGCTACATAAGACCAGTGGAAACTTGATTGTGGATTTGCGGAAGGTAAACCAACATCATTTACAGTTGACATGGGCGCAACAGTCTCCATTGTGCGCCCTGACTTAGTCAGCAACAACCAGCCTCTAATTAGCTCTTGTACAATACAGACCGTGACTGGAAGCCCTGTCAAGTTCCTAGGAAAGGTAGACGTACGTGTACGCCTGGGTCTTCTCGATTTTAGCCACCAAATGCTCGTTGCAGACATTGTCAATGAAGTGATTCTTGGCACGGACATTATGAATGCCTACTTAATGCCTATTCATTGTGGACTTAAGAGAGAATGTCCTGAAAGTTGGCCAAGAGAACATAAAGCTTTGCATGGCTAAAATGACAGGGTCTACCAACCATTCAATTAAACAAGTGGCATTAGCCGAAGAAAAAGTCAACAGGTCTGGTCAAGAGGAACTCTCCCTATTGCAAGCAGAAATGGAAGAAGAACTAGCAGAGGAAGTACAAATAACAACAAAAGAAGTAAACAAATAACAACAAAAGAAGTAACAAAGTACAGAGTAACAACAAAAGAAGTGATTGGAAAGCCAACTATGGGTGTTGAGACAAGGCTCTTGCTTGTTCCTAAGTTGTTAGAAGTGCCCGGGGGTAAAGTTGCTGAAGATAAAGTTACACAAGAGGTTGTTGACGAGAACCAAACAGACTTGGATCACCCAGTGGTGTTTAGGTCATCAGTACATGACACAACGGGAGTGATTCCAGTAAAACTAGTGATTGAGTGGAAGACTCGCATTCCTGGGAATGTGATGTTCGGATCACACGAGACTGAATTCAAAGAACCGGAGAACTATCTTTTGCAAGGACGTCCACCTAGATCGCCTGGTCGAGTATTACTTCAGAGACGGTTTGCCAGTTTGGGACGAACAGGCTTAAGGAGGGGGCAGTGTTATGACATCACAGAACAATCTACGTGTTTATCGGATGTTCCAGATGAATCCAGCTGAATATGTGTGGCGTACGTGAGTCTCGACGCATTAGTTAGACTGTGCCGGAAGCCGCCCGAACTGTGTCAAGGCCACAATGAATTACGCTGTAATGTTTTCCTTTATTGTTAATGCGCAGTATGGAGTAATCTAGTATTTGGGGGGGGCGCTTATAAATACCAGTACTCAACGACGTTCAGTTTCAGTTATAATTGCGATATATTACAGTGCGGTTTGAGTTTATTGTCGAGCGATTACAAGTGATTAATGGGTGCGTTCAAGTGGTTATTACTGAAGTGTTGTGTTTTATAATCGGGCGGCATAATTGTAATACAATTGTGTTTTATATTAGTTGACATTTTACTGTGTGTGAACAATTTTTATTTGATTTGTTGTAAGAGACAGTGTTGTTAATTACAAACTGTTTAACTGTGAAAATTAAAGCTGGTGATTAGTGACTTAATTGGTGCCTTGTATTTTGTTTTCCACTGTACCTACGACGATCAAGTAGACCGTCATAACAATAATGTTATTTAATTACAGCAACCTGTATACTGTACTGTAATGTATTACTAAGGCTAAAAATCATTTAATTAAAACTGAGTGTAGTTAATAAAAACAAAAAGTTAATTTAAACAAAATTACAGTTTAATGACAAGTACCGTACTACAAAATTAATTAAAAATTAAAAAACAAAACAAACATACAGTACCATGGATTTACACTTTTTTTGAAAAATTGCCTATCACTGTCTGCTTCAAAGCAATACCCTGTTTTCTTGCTGCTAAAGAATGAAGTCGTTTAAGTTTCATAATCTGAATACAATCTATCTTGTCTTCTGTTTCGGCCCACTTTAGAACAGTCTCAAGTGCGTCAAAAGCTTTTGCTGTCATCGGTGGTTTTGTATTAGTAGCATTCTCACCATTTTCATAAGCTGTAAGGTTGTATAGCTACAGCATTTATTTGTTACTGTACAGTACAGTAATAATTTATAGTATACAGTTTTTTATGTTCAATAAATATCTAATACGCCTACACATGTCCAATACATTATTGTACAGTACAGTACATAATTGTACTTCTATTGAGTTCGGATAATAGATCATTCGGTTAATGGATATTCAGATAATCGATGCTCTACTGTAAACAGTGGAAGTTCTTTAATAACACCTGCAATCTAACAGTCTGAAAACAGCAATTCAGATAAAGCATAAATTCATAGCAATCTACAAAGAACACATAACTTTTTACGGTTTTCATTGTACAAAGTGTTTATTTTTAATTAAAAATGTACATATGCTTATCACTTAAATATTTCTTTTATAAATGCCGCACATTCATTTGTAAAGTACAAGATGCTGGAATGTTTCACTCAGATGGTTATACTGAATCTTCTGGTGTCATAAATATTTCACACATAGAAATTGTACATTAAAACAATCCAATGACTGAAAACCAATGTACAATCATAGTGGAGATCGCAATTTATATAATTTGTTACACAATAATGTACAGTCACTGATACGATAGACAGACAGATACCAGTATATACACCTTTATGTTGAATCTGAACATAACTTATTTACTGCTGTGCCTACATCTGACAATCAAAAAATATAAAAAAATTGGAAAAAATAAAATATAATATAAATTTAAAAAATACAGGTATCAGTCTTGTTTTCGCTGAAATTCACAGACTTCCGTATTCCCTTAGTTAGTACAAATTTTTCATATTCCATCATTTATACAAATCAACCCCAGGACTGAATATCTACATAAATTACATGTTTTCTGAACGACTGACACATTTTACTGCTAGCAACAAAATTAATCGCACACAAATTCACACTATAGATATGATATATTATGACCTTTTTTATATACATGGCTTCTGTACACTGGTTTTTGGTTTCAAAATTTACACGGTGTTTGAGAACAACTTACTCTCAAACAAAATATTCACTATCTATAAACTTTAACTATTTAAATATTAAAAAAAAACTTTTAACACTTAACAATCAAACAACGCTAGTAGAACTTTCATATACATATAGTTTGTGTGTGTGTGTGTATTTTATAGTGCTAAAGTAATCAGATTACTTTACCGCATGTTATTGCAATTACCATATTTTTTTAACCATAAGATGCACACTTTTCTTTAAAAAAATGTGGTGTAAAATATTATGTTACAAATCGTCAGTCAATTCATGCCATGAGACACCACGAGATCCGATTCTCACCTCCCAACAATGCACAATATTACTTTTCTGTCAGAGAACATAACAATTTATAGTTTCAGCATCTGAACTATAGATATACACATATGTATATACAAGTATACATGTGCGCGTGTGTGTGTGTGTGTGTGTGTGTGTAGAGTGAGTAAGAGAAAGCGAGAGGGAGCTGATAGAGAATAAAAGATTTCAAATAAAAAATAATTGCCAAAGCCCTTGAGACAAACTAGATTTCACCAATGGAAAACATCTTCCCCCCTCTTAATAACCTAGTCAAAATGTGGGTGAAACGTATTTTAATCTGGATCAATTTTGCCACAACTAAAAACTAAAATATTTGTTTTATAGTTTACAATAATGAGAGAGTCAATGGAATCGTTGCTTTGCATTGTGTGTGTGTGTAAAAACATTGATATCAAACATTGTGTATACAAAAAAAATCTTATCTAAATAAACAACAATGAAAATGAAATGTAATCTGTGACAAGGAAGACAGGGGAAGGAAAAGAATGAAACGGTCAGAAAAAGACAGAGATGATGCTATTAACTGTATTTAAATATGAACCTGGTGTAGTATTTTTATTATAAATTATTCTGTTAAATTCAAGGGTGCATCTCATGGTCTGAAAAGTACGGTACATTCTGAAACCCTTGATTCACATTTAACATACATTTTTTATTAACAATTTTTCTGTAATTGACATAAATTATATTTTGCCACAATACGCAAAAATACACTGAGAGAAGTTATTTACAAAATTAACTATACTACTGTGAAATTTAATCATAATACAATCACAAAACACACACACACACACACACACACACACACACACACACACACACACACACACACACTCTTAATTAAATAACTAACAAAACTAAGTATACAGCAATTAACTGAAGTTATATTCTTAATGAGGTTCACGATTACATTACTTGTACTTGGACAAAAAAGTATAATTGCGTAAGTGATGTAAGCAACACAAGGAAAATAATTTTAATACTACACAAATTAAATTAAATTTTAAAATTTTTACAAAATTATCACTTGTGTGTTAACAAAATAAATAGCAAACAATAATAACAAAAAGCTTTTCTCGTAAATGTTATATACAATATAAAATATGTTTGTACAAAAGTATCAAAGTGTAATGTACACAAATGACTGCAACACTTCACGATGTGACCAGACAAAGGATGCTTTCGGGTTTTTTCACCATTTCCTGAGTGACACGTTTCAGCACTTTTCGTTTCCTTGCGTTACTCAATAAACTCATCCATGTATGGTCCTTCTGTAAACATTCATAAAATGGTACTTCTGTATTTACACACATCATAATTTTTACACTTTTATGGCTGGCATCATTTTATTTTATCTTGGTAGCCGGTTGAGCTTTGTTCGTTGTTAAAAATGTCAGACACTTCAACTTACGCTTCAGTTCATGAGACACTGAATGAAGAGTCAAACGGGCAAGATAGAGATAATTCCAGGCTCCCACACCCAAAGTTGAAATGTTTAACATTTTTAACACACTGTATTGCAGCCCTCTGCTATGTGCAAAGTACCAGAATCCAGGCACAGATTAAAGAAATTTTTAAAAGGCACGGGTTACAGATTAACAGAATTTTAAAGATAAAACAGATGTTTTATATTTACAATTTAAATTTATTTTTAATTAATAAAGTTGTGTTAGTGGTTATAATCAGAAACAGAAATTACACTGTTGCACACCAATAGAAAAAATTCCCGATCAGCTCTTTCAAGCTTCACACATCATCATCAGATTGATTCTGCTACTAACATACACACACAAACTGTACATATTTTCTATAAAAATGCACAAAATATTGATTTATTGTTTTCATTTTAATAAAGCCTGGCTGGGAATACCACACCAGCGGCTGGTGGCGCGTTGTACTAGCCATGGAACCGTCACACTAAACAGGTGATGCCTTGGTCCTTAATGGACTGCTGAGCAGAGGTTTTATTTTATTTTAACAAAGGATGTTATATATAAAAAAAATTCACTGTGAAAACATTTGATGACCTACTAATATGTTAACTATGAAGTCTGCACAATTCTTCAAAATGTCATGATTAAATCTATTTTTCTATTTTTATAATAATCACACACACAGCGCACACGCATGCAAGCACATCACTGATCGAGGTTCTCGTCTAGCAATGATTTCAAACATTCAGTCAAATTCTGCATGTCCTCAATAAATTTGTTGTCATTACAGTTTTTATTTTGTTCAGTGCCTGACAGATTTCACCAAAATGTAATATGCATTCCATAGCTTTATACTACATATACTGCACCTAAATATTTTCAGCAGGCACTTATGGAAAAAGTTGTATACGATCTAATAACCTAGTTCAGGCTTGGGTTACACTGTTATAATAAGGCACTTATCTCACACACACACACACACACACACACACACACACACACACACACACACACACACACACACACACACACACACACACACACACACACACACACACACACACACACACACACACACACACACACACACACACACACACACAGTGCCTTCTAACCTACAAAAAAAATGCAAGGCCCATGGAAGAAACAGTGGCAAATGGCTGTATATTTAAAATACAGTATTTCTAAATATCATTATGTCACTACTGACTCAGAATACAATGTTTTTTATTGGTAAAAAAACGTAAAAGTTTTACCTTATAGCCTGAACCAGTTTTTGCTTATTATAAGCTCCGTCAGAGGCTCATAATCCAAGAATAAAATATTTCTATATAAAGCCATTTCCATTTCTTCATTTAAAATAGGCCTACTGTATTTTAGATATAGGAAAAAGAGTTCAAATTGGGAGAAGGAAAAATAAACTGACTAAGATTCACTAATGATGTTTGAAATTTTAGTGGACTAAAGAGCAACCAATTTGTACATATACAAAAGGTTAATTACGTCAAACTGATAGATTGAAAAATAAATTTAACCGTATACAAAACCTTAATAACGCCAATATTAACTTACGGTAGTGGGGCGTAGACCATGACAGATAATGATAAACATCTACTTCAAGTATCTGAACAAAAGGTGTTAAGAAATGCATACGGACCGATAAGAAATGTTGATGGCAGGAGTAATCCACATGAATTCAACCAAAATTATAGGAGGAGCCGACACAGTGAGACATATCACATCTCTACGTATCGCATGGATTGGACATGTTGCATGGTGGATGAAAGTAGAATTATATAAAGAACATTTCAGTTGAAACCTCTGTTGAAAAGAACGAAGGGAAGACCTAGGAAGAGTTGAGGGATGATGTGGAGGAAGATCTGAAGAAACTGGAGTACAATACTGGAGAAAGGAGAGAATGGAGGAGGATTATAGATAAGGCAAAAACACACAATCGTTTTTGACTGCTAACTGAAGAAGTAAATGAAACAGAAACTGCATAAATAATGTTTCAGAAATGAGAACATGGCAGAAAGAATAATGAATGAAAAGAAATATAGAAAAACAAAATCACTGAGAATAAATGATGATGAAAATATGATTGGAGAAACGTCAATATGCTGCAGAATATAGCAGGTATGTAGGTACAGATTCTTAGGGAGCACTGAGAAAGAATGCTTATGATTATGAATAGAATAGCTGTAGTAAAGGTGATGTGTTGAGGAAGCTGAGGAAGAGACTGATGTAATGTTTCATATACAATTTTTCACTCTACAGTGGGTCAGAGACATGGACAATGAGAAAAAGATATATACATAGGACTGTCAGGCTGGAAATGTGTATCTTTAGGCAGATGTAAGGAATAATGTCAGGGGATAAAATAAGCACAGGTGATCAAAAGAGTCTAGGAGAGTAGAACACTTCTGCCTGCAAGTTATAAAGGGGGAAGACAAGGAAATGGGATTCAACATGTCTTTAGGAAAAATGGAATGCAAACAATGGTTTTTGAGGGGACAGCAGACGGAGGGAAGAAGAGATGGAGGAGTTCAAATCTTCACTGCAACATGCACTGTGGTGGGTTGTAAAAGTGACAAAAGCTCAAACTTGGAAAGTGGAAGGAGGGAAGACGAGATGGAGGAGTTCAAAGCTGCGGTGTGGCATGCCCTGTGGTGGGTTGTATGAAGTGACAAAAGCTCAAACTTGGAAAGTGGAAGGAGGGAAATGAGATGGAGGAGTTCAAATCTTCACTGCGACATGCATTGTGATGGGTTGTATGAAGTGACAAAAGCTCAAACTTGGAAAGTGGAAGGAGGGAAGACGAGATGGAGGAGTTCAAAGCTGCAGTGTGGTATACACTGTGGTGGGTTGTATGAACTGACAAAAGCTCAAACTTGGAATGTGGAAGGAGGGAAGAAGAGATGGAGGAGTTCAAATCTTCACTGCGACATGCACTGTGGTGGGTTGTATGAACTGACAAAAGCTCAAACTTGGAAAGTGGAAGGATGGAAGAAGAGATGGAGGAGTTCAAATCTTCACTGCGACATGCACTGTGGTGGGTTGTATGAAGTGACAAAAGCTCAATCTTGGAAAGTGGAAAGAGGGAAGAAGAGATGGAGGAGTTCAAATCTTCACATCGACATGCACTGTGGTGGGTTATATGAAGTGACAAAAGCTCAAACTTGGAAACTGGAAGGAGGGAAGACGAGATGGAGGAGTTCAAAGCTGCAGTGTGGCATGCCCTGTGGTGGGTTGTATGAAGTGACAAAAGCTCAAACTTCGAAAGTGGAAGGAGGGAAGACGAGATGGAGGAGTTCAAATCTTCACTGCGACATGCACTGTGGTGGGTTGTATGAAGTGACAAAAGCTCAAACTTGGAAAGCGGAAGGAGGAAGAAGAGATGGAGTAGTTCAAATCTTCACTGCGACATGCACTGTGGTGGGTTGTATGAAGTGACAAAAGCTCAAACTTGAAAAGTGGAAGGAGGGAAGACGAGATGGAGGAGTTCAAATCTTCACTGCGACATGCACTGTGGTGGGTTGAATGAAGTGACAAAAGCTCAAACTTGGAAAGTGGAAGGAGGGAAAAAGAGATTGAGGAGTTCAAATATTCACTGCGACATGCACTGTGGTGGGTTGTATGAAGTGACAAAAGCTCAAACTTGGAAAGTGGAAGGAGGGAAGACGAGATGGAGGAGTTCAAATCTTCACTGCGACATGCACTGTGGTGGGTTGAATGAAGTGACAAAAGCTCAAACTTGGAAAGTGGAAGGAGGGAAAAAGAGATTGAGGAGTTCAAATCTTCACTGCGACATGCACTGTGGTGGGTTGTATGAAGTGACAAAAACTCAATCTTGGAAAGTGAAAGAAGGGGAGACGAGATGGAGGAGTTCATAACTGCAGTGTGGCATGCCCTGTGGTGGGTTGTATGAAGTGACAAAAGCTCAAACTTGGAAAGTGGAAGGTGGGAAGACGAGATGGCGGAGTTCAAAGCTGCAGTGTCGCATGCCCTGTGGTGGACTGTATGATGTGACAAAAGCTCAAACTTGGAAGGTGGAAGGAGGGAAGAAAAGATGGAGTAGTTCAAATCTTCACTGCGACATGCACTGTGGTGGGTTGAATGAAGTGACAAAAGCTCAAACTTGGAAAGTGGAAGGAGGGAAAAAGAGATTGAGGAGTTCAAATCTTCACTGCGACATGCACTGTGGTGGGTTGTATGAAGTGACAAAAGCTCAATCTTGGAAAGTGGAAGAAGGGGAGACGAGATGGAGGAGTTCAAAACTGCAGTGTGGTATGCCCTGTGGTGGGTTGTATGAAGTCATAAAAGCTCAAACTTGGAAAGTGGAAGGAGGGAATACGAGATGGCGGAGTTCAAAGCTGCAGTGTCGCATGCCCTGTGGTGGACTGTATGAAGTGACAAAAGCTCAAACTTGGAAGGTGGAAGGAGGGAGACGAGATGGAGGAGTTCAAATCTTCACTGCGACATGCACTGTGGTGGGTTGTATGAAGTGACAAAAGCTCAAACTTGGAAAGTGGAAGGAGGGAAGAAGAGATGGAGGAGTTCAAATCTTCACTGCGACATGCACTGTGGTAGGTTGTATGAAGTGACAAAAGCTCAAACTTGGAAAGTGGAAGGAGGGAAGAAGAGATGGAGTAGTTCAAATCTTCACTGCGACATGCACTGTGGTGGGTTGAATAAAGTGACAAAAGCTCAAACTTGGAAAGTGGAAGGAGGGAAAAAGAGATTGATGAGTTCAAATCTTCACTGCGACATGCACTGTGGTGGGTTGAATGAAGTGACAAAAGCTCAAACTTGGAAAGTGGAAGGAGGGAAAAAGAGATTGAGGAGTTCAAATCTTCACTGCGACATGCACCGTGGTGCGTTGTATGAAGTGACAAAAACTCAATCTTGGAAAGTGAAAGAAGGGGAGAAGAGATGGAGGTGTTCAAAACTGCAGTGTGGCATGCCCTGTGGTGGACTGTATGAAGTGACAAAAGCTCAAACTTGGAAAGTGGAAGGAGGGAAGACGAGATTGCGGAGTTCAAAGCTGCAGTGTCACATGTCCTGTGGTGGACTGTATGAAGTGACAAAAGCTCAAACTTCGAAAGTGGAAGGAGGGAAGACGAGATGGAGGAGTTCAAATCTTCACTGCGACATGCACTGTGGTGGGTTGTATGAAGTGACAAAAAGTTCAATCTTGGAAAGTGGAAGGAGGGAAGGCGAGATGGAGGAGTTCAAAGCTGCAGTGTGGCATGCCCTGTGGTGGATTGTATGAAGTGACATAAGACTGGATTTTTGTTTGTTGTTTGCCTTTTTTTTTTTTTTTTGTGAACCATGTGTTTCTATTTTCATTATGAATGGGTTTAATAAATTTTCTTTGAAGAACTGTTGAAGATGAGATGGTGGAGTTCAAAGTTGCAGTGTGGAATGCCCTGTGTTGGATTGTATGAAGTGACATTAGACTGGATTTTTGTTTGTGTTTCATGTGTTTCTAATTTCATTATGAATGGCTTTAATAAATTTTCTTTGAAGAAGTGTTAAATCTAAAATAAATAGCCTACTACTTGTAATCATATTTGTAAATATTATTCAAATGTGACAGCCGATAAAAGATAATTTATAACAGTCTCCGAAACTAAATATTATACAAAAAATAAACAGTTATGTGAGTATGGAATAAAAAAAAATTATTTTGTTTGTGAAAACTATTTTTGTTTTCTGAATCTTTTATTTGAAACTCAACAAAAGGGACAAAATCTGATTTTTGTAATATAAACCACCTGAGAGAGTTTAAAATATTCTGCTGATGACATAAACAATTCTGTATCATGAATGTTGTTCATTTAAAATCTTTTTGGAACTGTTAATACGACCAAATATTTAGACAGTGTGTGTAGAGAGAACACTGTACTGCCCTAACCACAAACAGGACACCTTTGCTGCAACCAACACTACCATCTTTTACTGAGAAAATATATTCACATGGTGCAAAAGAGAAGAAAATAATGCTTATTACATTACACGTTGATAAAATGTAATCATTTTTACCTCCAATGATCGAAAGTTGCCACAGACAATAAGCGAATACTTGGCACGTGTCAATGCAACATTCAGTCTCTGAGGATCACTTAAGAACCCAATGCCATTTGTACGGACACATGAGATTATTATAACATCTCGCTCTCTGCCTTGGAAACTGTCAATTGTGCCCACTTCAACATTGTTTGTCAATGTATTCCTGAAACATAATGACACAAATCATGAGGTTCTTGAACACATCATTTGATGGGGTAGGGAAATTTCTGCGGATTAATGAATCTGTCACTTGACAGTGTTTCATTATTTTAAATACAGTACATCATCAAATAACATAGTTTCCACCGCCAGTGTTATTTAGTTTTTAACTTCACAGACAGATGTCACTAAAGTCAAACAACTTGAAAGTCAAATAATTTAGTTTGTGTTCATTAGCTGATCTGTTTAACCAAAAACATCCACAGCAGCAAACTACTCTGCCAGAGTACAGTTTGGACAAAGACCTCAATGTGTTATGAAACAGAATCTGCCTTAAAATGTTTGTGCAAACGGTTTTAAGAAGGAGAAAATCTTTCTTTTTATTTTATATTAGAGAAAATCATTTTTAATGTTGGTTTTTAGTGGAGTTTAATATTCTCAGTTTTACATGTTTATAAATATACGTGGTTAGAGAAACAATCATATGTTAAATGTTTAATATCAACAATTTTCACAAACAGAATTATCACTGTTGCACACAACTATAGAAAAATTATTCCAATTACCGCTTTCAAGCTTCTCAGCTCACTGACATGAGCTGAGGAGCTTGAAAGCGCTAATCAGAATAATTTTTCTGTAGTGGTGTGCAACAGTGATAATTCTGTTTGTGATTATAACCACTAACACAACTTTCTTAATTAAACCAAACAATTTTGTACAATAAAATTCTTTAAAAGTAATGCAACATGTTCCATCATTTCTAAACTGAAAACACTACACCCTAACTAGTCAAGTATTGTCTGAAGAAGAGAATTTGTCATAAGCAAATTACATCCTGCTAGGAGGATACAAGGGTCTGTACAAAGATACAAGGGTCTGTACAAAGTCCTTCCAGAAGGTCTTTCCAGCAGGATGACTGCCTGTATGCTCTGTCGTAGTCATATTAAAATTTGATTTACATTTTCTAAATTTGTTTAACTGAATCTCTGACATTATGTTAAGATTTTATGTCATCTTCAACTGTTTGTAAGTGATCTGTACATGATACAAACACAAACTACATGTCATTTGAAAATGTTATATTTCATGTTTTTAACTTACGCTTCCTTTAGATCACGAATCAGACTATGCCGCTGCTTTTGATATGGAGTAACGATACCAAATGACATATCTCGACAGCCATCTTTCTGCATAATGTTGCTCAGTAAACTGGTGATTATCCTTCTTTCATCAACATTTTCTTCTCTGTAAAACATGTCAAGCTGGTCATTACACAACAATCTTTTAAGGGAACATATCTGTTAAAGACTTATGCTAAATTAAACATAACATTTACATTAAGAAATCGAATAACTTAAATGATAAGTGATATAAACAGTGTGTAGAGTAGAGACATACAGAATAACTGGTTTAATCTAAACATACATTGAGTTTGAATATCTAATAGATATATATATCTGATAGGTTAATCAGAGAACTAAAACTATCGTGACTGGAGTTGTCGGTCTGATTAAAATTAGTATTGCCGCCCTGTCAGGCCGTGGTTCAAAAATTTCACTTAGTAAAATGCCAGACATTTCAGCCATGCTCATGATGGCCATCATCAGTGTTGGCACAGGATCCTAACTTAGTTCTTACCGGCCATTCATAACTTCAGTTCCACTACACTGCTATGGCCATTGTAGGCATAGCTGAAATGTCTGGCATTATATAAAGTGAAATTTGTGGGCCACAGCCCAACAGCCCGGACAATAATAAGCTTAATCACACCGACAACTCTGGTCATGACAGTTTTCGTTCTCTGATTAATCTATCTACATATTCAAACTCAATGTATGTTCAAATTAAACCAGTTATTCTGTATGTCTTCATTCTGCATACTATGTATACACATCTAAAGAGGTTGTAGTCTAGTTAGGGTAGTTATTCTAAAATGTTTAAGATGATAGCACATTTTATTTTGTACAAGTGTAAAGAAGTGTTTTAGTGTCCGGAGTGTTTATTATTTTATTTTGCACTGTACATCAATGGGAAGGTAGTTACAGATCTTCTACTGACTGGAAAGGCATAGTTTTCTACGGCAAAAACAATCTAGACTTGTAAATACCACGTTAGAAGTGAATAAATATTTTCTATGCGATGTGGATATATCACAATCGTTATATGTACTTCTGCAATTTTCCTAAGTACCATGTGTTATTAGTAAAATCAGTTTTGGACTGTCAGACTGTCACATGAAGGGTGGTAGGCCCTGTTACGGCGAGCAACCCATTCCAGGTTGTGGTAACTAACCCCTTCGGCGAAATGGGTTGGCAAGCAGAATAGAGAAGGTGGTCCTGCCAGGGCAGCCTGAGGGTAACGTGGATCCTGACCTGGCAGGATGGTGTACACTGGCAGCAGGGTGTGCATCTTGTGTGGAGGCAGAGGAACCACTAGTAGGTCAATGGCTGCACACATGGGCTGTTAGTTAGCCTACTGTGACTGGGGAGAGAGTGCTCATCACCCGAGGTGAAGGCATCTGTCTAAGGGAAGAACAGCCCAAAATCAAAGTTCCTTGTCCACCAGGTTGGGGGTTGGGCTACAGGCTAACAACCTGTTCATGGAAAAAAGTATGTTAATAAAACTCTTGATAAGCCTTGGAAAGGATGCCAAAACATTGTTTTTGATGGAGGGAGGGAGGGAGGGAGGGGGAGAGAGTGAGAGAGAGAGAGAGACTTGCATTACAGTTTGTACTTCAATAAAATTAAAGATACCGTGTACGCAGCAAGCAATTTTTTAATTTTTAAAGAGAGCCAACACCTCCATCAATATACATTTAGAGTTAGTGGGCCTCTAGGCTGAACATGTGGTGCAGGGACCACAACTACTGGGGAGAGGAGGTCCGGGTCCCTCCACTAGAAAATTTTGAAAAATATATCTTCCAGAACTGCACATAAAATCATTGTTAAGTGTAAAAATTACATTGGGATACACTGCTTTTTATAAATTTTCAGTACTATGTTAAACAATTTAATGGTTTCCAGGTATCTTAATGTACAATGGTATTCTGGAATCTATAAAAATAATAAAAGATTGCACTCGTTTTTGTACTACATTCAAAACACCCTAAACAGAATAATAATGTAGGAAAAATAAAAACAACTGATTTCCAAAGGAAAGTAAAACAATGTCATTGTAATTATCACAAATTAAGCATATTTTTAAAAAGAACATAAAAAGTATTAGGCTATATTTACATTGTACAAACCTGGAAGAAAATCATAATTTTTCTGCATCATAAAAAGATTATAGTATACTACTTTCATCAGGATTTGGTTTGATTTATTGGCAATAACCTACACTTCACATTATAAATCATACTCCACTATTATTTGAAGTGAGCAGGATTAGTTTCTTAGATCTTTATACTGTAATACATTCATCTGACTGTAATATGTCATTGCAACATTGTAATACTTTTACACTGTGTCGAAATAACTATAATTCTTTCTACTTTTTAACTGTAATTTGTTAATAAAATTAATAAATTAAAATAATGGTCAAATTTGTTAATCAAGAAAAAATCATTAATAAAGTTGTTTCAACTTACATAAAGTTAATTTATTCAGAATAACCTAATTGTAAACTTTTGCCCCACCTATGGAGGGAAAGGTTCGCATTTGACACGTTTTGGAAATACAATTATTTACATGTATTGCAGTAGTAGAAATTAAAAAAACGGAGTCTTAATAGAACCTTAAGGGATTCATGATATTTATGTCAAAATACAATGAGTCTCAGTGCAATGAGTGCAGTTTGAGTAGAGATGAATATAAAATTTAAATACACACTCTTGCTCCACTCTGTCCTTTACATGGCTCTTAATACCAACTTTTCCTCTAATAACTTCTACTGTTCTCTGAAACAATAACCAAATAATTCTTATGCAAATTGACATGTTCCTTTTTTTCTTTTTGACTGTGGTGTGGGCCCCTAGGCTACAGCCTACGTAGCCTATGCTTAAAATGCGGCACTGGATACAAGATGTATAAACATCCATTGTACTCTACTGTCTTTTTTAACGCGTGTAAAAATCTGATATTGATGAACACCGTATGTGATGTTTGCCGACAGGTCAGCAGTGACTTCGATGACATGTTACCTTAACAATTTTTGTTACATAACCATCCTATAAACATCCATTCCCGCTCACTACTCACGCACTGACGCATGTTAGAAAATGTGATTATTCACTGTAGATTTTCAGGTACGAGGCAAACAACTATAAATGAATTTTTTTGAAAGAAATAAGTGAAATAAGTTACTGAAACAGATTTGATTACTTTGCTTAATATAATGTACTTAAATGCAGTACTTTGATAAAAGTTCTAAATGTATATGTGAAGGATATGACAATTCAGTAATACAGAAGAATGTATCTATGGTACTTGGTCATCTTCCCGGTCTCGCTTAATATGCACGACCGCGCGCTCCCTTGTTAATTGTTATAACAGGTTTTTACTGTATTTGAGCCTGGGGACAGCTATCTATTCCTGGTATAACTGAAACATTCCTTTAAAAATTAATTCAGTGACATTTGTTCATATAGAACTCCACAGTTCATCTCAGCCATGCTCATACGGTCACGTTTAAACTCAAGTGCCTATTTACAAACCACTGGTTTTTAAAGTTGCAGCACCTCCTGACACATTTACAATTTTGTTTTGAATTTCCGTTGATGCTAAGAAATTTTTAACAAAGGATCACACCACGATGCTTAATTTTGTCCATTTTTCAAAACACGAGCTTAAAGAAGAATACTCCTTACAAACCACTTTACCAATATCTACATCAGGTCCAAGTTCATTATGCCTCATAAAATTACTTGTTTATCCTATCAAATGTCAGTATACACAATTTTAAGACAAACACTCCATCGTGTTAATGTTTAAAACAACAAAAGGTAACATGATGTTTTGTTATTAGACACAATTCTAAGAACATTTGCGTAGACCAATGGTCCTCAACGGGTGTGCTGTGGCACACTACTGAGCTGCAAAACTTCCGAGACTTTGTGATATTGTTAATAAAAGTAATTAATACAATTTCACTTAACATATACTTTCAAAAAGGGACAAGAGGAAAATATTATAGACCTTAAACATATTTATTTTACAGGGGGTTTATTGGCTTACCCCTTACAGTAAAGCATTCGAGTTTTTAATGAAACGCTTGAATCCATCTTTTCTTATACAAAACTTCAGTTTGTGATGGAATTGAAGCCAAACACACATTTATTTCTTGTTCAACTGAGAGAAGTCCCTCACTTTATTTTTTTTTTTCAAAAAGCCCAGCTTGCACAAATAGGTGGTATTAAGTGCTTCAACTGGTATTAGTGGTACTCTTTCTTTGCTCACATCCAAAACATGAGAAGTGGTGGTTCAGCATATTTCAGTAGAAGTGTTCGGTCTGACTGAAGTTCTGCGAGTTGCTCTTCTTTCTCCAGAGGAGGTTGATGGTGTATTCTGAGGAAACAGTATAAGGACTGCATACCAGTCATACTTAGTAACAGTGATGGAGGAAAAAATTGTTGCCATCTCGTACATTAGTATGATGCAGGGAATTGACTACAAGGGATAGTGTTCCGTGGTGAACACATGAAAGGTTGAGAACCACTCTGTAGACACTTCAATCAAATTTAATGTCATCATCAGGACAATTGTACACGAGCTGTTATGGCACCAAAACACAACTGCGATTTTGTTGCATTTTTTATGTCATAACAAGTCGTGTACATTCTACCTAATGTTGACAATCTATTTTGTTGTCACCTTGACACAAATGTTTTAAAATTGTGTCAGTTACTGATCAAATCTCACAAACATATAATTATTTCTTCACTCATGGTCACTGCTAAAAACTAAGAATTCATAATTACTGTGTCTGAATTGTTACTAAACACATGCCTGTGCGCACATAGAAATCAGTTCCGTACTATACAAATCATTTTAACTTTACGTATCTGTATTACCTAAATGTGTCAAATCACATTAAGGTTTCTACCTTTAAGTTCAATAAGTTAGTACTGTAATCATCTAGCTCTCTTATATCACTTACTGCAGTGTAAAATAATACTGATATATGAATTAATACAAACATTTTAACAAACGCATTAAGGATTTCATGGCCAGTGTGATTTTGATAAATACTTCCAGGATGAAGGCTTGGGACCATGGCTCTATAACAAACATTTAAAGAATTAACATCAGGCAGGAAAAAACAAACTTACATTTAGATTCACTTGTGGAGATGCTCTGTGTAGAGAAAGTATACACAACAAACAATACCAACCACCCACCCAATAGACCACTCAAAGACATATTCACAGTAAGTAAAATGAAATATCACTGTTACCAACAACTTCCAACTTAGTACCATTTCTCATAAAATGGAATTCACCATTTAACATTATGATGATACATTACAGAGCACTGTGTCTGATTGTTCTTAAAATTACTAAGGAAAAATAAAAAAATTCTACAAGAAAACTTAGATTTTGATTCCTACTTACCACAAAAATAATCAACTTTGTCGTGCTTACTTGGCAAACTACTATCTGGCATGCTCCAGACGAGGCCTTTCAATGTCTTCACCATTATCAAGTCAAGAAGCTCCCACCTTGACAAGACTCACCACCACCACCACCACTTGCATTTGTATTGCACTCTTGATTGGGAGGTCTGGGTATACTGCTGAAGGGTTGTGACTAATGTTGTCCTTACTGCGCCACGTATTAGTCTCAGTGCATTAGACTGTTCTTTTCACGAGGCCCAGTCACGTGTTGTTGGCTGTGATCACAACTTTGCTTCCATATTTCATAATAGGTTTGACACAGATGTTCTAAGTAATATTTAGGCTGTTCTGTACACCCCTATTTGACTCCCGCCAGTCTCTTCATAAATCTGACTTGTTTATTTGCTTTATTAGCAGTTCTTTGTGCTTGCTCTTCCCAATTTAGTTTGATACAAAGACAATGCCTAAATATTTAGTTCTGGTGCTCTTATTGAGCAAATCATTCTCTAGTTACAGTCTGCAACACTAGTTACGAGGTGTGTTCAAAAAAAGAACGAATGTTTTGAATAACACATCAACCCGCACAAACAATGCGCTGCAACTTTGACCGCGCCTAGCTATAGTTTTTGAAAACAACCTGCCATTTATTCTGTTCCCCTATCAGCATTAGTCTTTGAGCTGGGTCAGACTGAGTGGGGATGTACGCACGCTGGCCAATGGATTAGTGACAAAACGATTAAGAAAGACCTCGAAGAACAACGTGTGCACATGAAATTTTCTGGCAAAACTACGTTAAAACTTTACAGAGACATTCTGATTGTTGAATTACGCATATGCAGAGGTCTGTATGAGCCAAACAATTATTTTAAGAATTTTTAAACAAGGCAAAAACAATGGTCAGCGCAGATCAAAGCGATATTGAAGATCATGGGAAGAGAGTTTGTGATGTGGTAACTGTAAATTATTGTTTAACTGCTGAAAGAATGCACATCCATATAAGATCATAAAATTAAATATTGATAGACAAATTTAAGTGTATCATATCAATGAAAGATTCTTACTGTGTTTGTTGACTGACGATGAGAAAGACACCCGTTTTGAAAATGGCCAACAACTGCGTACAAATGCAAATGTAATAACAACTTTTGAATGGAAATTTCTCTGTAAAGATTTTACGAAGTTAGCAGAAAAATGTTATACACAGACACTGTGTTAAGATCTTCATTCCCACTTCGTTATAAATCTGCCAGACGGCGTGTGCTCATGCCCACTACAGCATGTGTAGCTCGAAGACTAATGATCATGTTGGGATGGAGAAAACGGCATTCTGGCATCAAAGCCTGTCGACTAGCAGTACTTAATTGTGCAGTTCGCTCTATGCGTAGGTTAACATGCTACACAAACAGTTTGGTCTTTTTTTGAACACACCTCGTATAGTTGTGTTCTAGTTGTCATCTGTTGTGTTTGATGGAGAACTGGTATACAGTTTTTGATTTGCTTATACTCATGTTTTTTTTTTTTAAAGGCCATGTATTAAGTTCATTTGTAGCAGCATTTATGTCCTTTCAAGATTTGGCTTTAAATTTTTGTTCTAGTTGCTTGCTGATGACCACACCATGATGTTATCAGCAAACATACTAACTTATTACCTCAATTTTCTTCAGCCTCTCCTGTAGATCATTATTGAAAAGGGTTGTCCTCAATGCAGTTCTTTGAAGGAGGCCCAGCTTAGACTGATTGTAGCTCAATTCTCCTTCTTCCCACTGTGTCTTTACCCATCTCTGAGTGAGAAATCTTGTATACATTGTAATATATATTTATGTAAATTTAGTCGATCAACAGACTTTTATATTAGTGATTAAGAACTAATGTAAAAGCATGTTGATTAACACTTATAATTAACCTAGTTATTAATTTTAAAACAAATTTATCCAAGGTCATATACCATAATAAGTAACATCACTTGTTGAGAACTGACATATGGCCGGCCTTCCTGTATCTTTTTGGGAAGACTATCAATTATGTCAGGCTCTTATACACCTTGCGATGAGATAAAGAAGAAACCCATGTTAAATGTTGTTTTCCCAAAGTATTAACTTAATTTTTTCAACATTTTCTCAAAATAATTACCCAGTTAATTATCAAGAAGTAACTTGTTTTTATTTTTCATGTTGTATTTGTAATTGCTTGTTAATACTGATAAAGACGCTTACTTATTTATTTTTCTGTCCCAAGACAAATTCTCTGAAGCGACCCTAAATTTCCCAAAATCTCATTCACACATTCAGATATATTCTTGGCATCTGCAGATGACTAGGTGATTCTTTTGTGTATACTCATATATAATTCTCTCCCATATATGTAGGACGTATAATGCCAGCTCCAAACAGGTCAATATAGAGGTTTTTATAAGGATGAAAATCCACTTACTGGTTTGTCATTTACTTGCAGGGGGAAGAAGACCATCTGCAAGCTGAACTGTGTAGGAATCCCTGGTGGGAATCAAACGCAAACCACTTGGTGTAGCATGCCACTACACCACGCTTACTTCTGAAATACTACAGTATTGATTTATTTTGTAAAAGTAAGCATACCTTGTATCTGCTTGTTCCGTATCTAAGCTAAGAATCACGTATGGCAGCAGTGGTGACCTCCTTAACCTTTCCAAGCTCGCGTCAGTGTGCAGTCTATTTGAGTAGAAATAACTGCTGGGCCACTCTGCTATATCAGGATGCATTCTGTATTGAGTGTCTAACAGATGCATTGGATATTTGTGCATCTTGGCATGATCTCTGCCTTCTTTCGATGACATCCATGTGTAATTACGAGCGAACAATGATTTACCCAAACCTTTTTCTTTCGCAACCTGAAAGTAATTGTACAATTAAAATACTTTATTTTTTCAAAAGTGCAATTATACATGTGCACACACAAACAGAGTATAATATTATAAAGAAAGTTTGACCCTACTAGGCCCACAAAATTTTATATTTTTTTCTTTACATTCAACACAACAAAAAGCCATTTTAGTTGCTGTTACATTAGATGTAACATGATTGCTGTATTCACCCAGATATGGTGATGGGATATGGGATATTTTCTTGTTCCCAAGAAGGACATGAAAGGACAACATTTCTTGACTGATGAACACGTAAAACAAAAACCGTTATGTGAACTCTTAAAAGCATATTACAGAAATATTTTCTAGACCCCCCCCAACAAAAAAAAACTGTTGGCATAACTGAATTACACCTGATGGGCACTACTTTGAAGGTACGATATAAACATACATTAATATATCATAATTTTTCAAACATACAAAAATTACATGAAGTTTGCTATCAATCCTTGTTCTTGTTATATTATATATTATTAAATACACACACTAGCAGAAGAGAACTTTGGAAAGTATGAAAGTTAGAAAGTTGTATACTTACTGAGGACAAGATGGTTGCTGGTAACTGCTGGGGATCGCCAACAAGTACCAATGTTTTTATACCCAGCATCAACGGAATCAGAGTGTCTGCTTCCGAACACTGAGTGGCTTCGTCTACTATGCAACAAGTGAAACCCAAGTTGTCATTCCTAAACACATATCATAACATGAAAAAAATATATCAAAATTATAACAGAGTTCATAAACAAACATAATATACATGCACATATTCTGACTACTTCCTGGTTGTCTCTGGAATGAAAGACTTTCACTCAACTTCCAAATAAATTTTATGCACGCGTGCGCACACACACGCTTACACATCTGAAACAAAAGACGCCATACAGATCCATCATCAACAGAAATTATTGCATTTCTGTGCTCATAAATCTATGTCGTTGGGGAGGAGGGATTGTTACTCAGTAAATTTGTGTAGAGTGTAGGAGACTTAAGAGATGACTCAGGGATAAAAAGTAGGTATTGCCTGCCCCATCTTCAAGACGGGAGATGAAACTGTGTATAATAATTACAGAGAGGCATTACTCTGTGTACTACTACTACTCCACGGCACTACAGCTCATGAAGAGCCCTGACCTCCACTCCTCTCTCTCCTGTATGACTCTTCGCCACCTTCTGACTCCCAGTCTTCATCTACATTGTCCACCCATCTTCTTCTTGGCTTCCCTCATGCTCTTCTTCCTACTGGTCATCCAATGAATAATTTTTAACACTGCCCTATCCTCTGTCATTCTTTGTACGTGACCTGCCCACCTAATTCTATCTTATTTTATTACTGTGGTGATGTCCTGTTCCTTGTGAAGATCGTACAAGTCGGTATTTGTCCTCATACACCACATTCCGGCATCTAGTACACCTTCATATATCCTCCTCAGAATCTTTCTTTCCCATCTTCTGATCATATCTTCTTGAGCTGAGGTCATGCTTCAGGCTTCTGAAGCATACAATACTAATGGCCACATTACGGTTTTGTAAATCTGGACCTTGGAGGTTCTAGAAATATTTCTGGACTTTAGGATAGGCAGAAAAGAAAAATAGCATCTATTACCCATGGTTAGTTTGTCTTGAATTTCCATTGCCATCTGACTTTTTTGACATCAAGAGGGACCCAAGATGTCTAAAACTATCTACCCTCTCAAATTCACAAATTCACTTCAATTAACTTTAGTTTTTGAGATTCTTTCTTCTAGGACATTCTTCTTCATCAGCATATATTCTCTCTTTTGGCTGTTCATTTGGATCCCTAGGTTGGTCAAAGCATGCTCCAGAGAGGTGTACACCTGTTCCAGTACCTATTTGTTTCTTGTCCGTAGAAGAATATCGTCAGCATACGGAATGTACTGCAAACTTCTATTCATAATTGTGCCACCAGCGTTTATTGGTAGCTGCCTTACTATTTTCTCTAGGTATATATTGAAAAGGAGGGTAGACAAGACATCACCTTGTTTTACTCCTCTTTGAAGTTGGAAATCCTCTCTTAGTTTTTCTTCTACTTTTACTTTGCATCTTGTATCTTTCAGAGTCATGTGAACCAGGTTGGATAATTTGTTGGATAATTACTTTACTGTGTAACACTTATAAAATCTTCTCAAACACACTGCACAACAAAGAGATACCATCTACTCATACGAAATATTAGAGGAATGTCACTATGGGTTCAAATCTAGGATCAACCGAGGTACAGACTCTGTAATGGAAAAATACAATAGAAATGTTCTGATCATACATTTACTGGCTTCTGTATTTAAAGCAGGTTATTTGTTTGAAAAAGCAGGTATCCATTAGAAATTGATCAGCGAATGTAATACTGCAGCTTCCACACACTGTTAAAGACAAAAATTATTCACATATTGTAACGGGGCAAAAAGAGGGGAAATAAATTTTAATTATTTTAAAACCAATCAGGGTACTGTTCCATAACCATCAGAAAATACGCATCGAGAATTGTGAACAAACAAATTACAGTGAATAGACTGTATAGTCAAACCGCGGCATTGTCGTACAGGAATGCAGTTATCAACGATGGGGTGCGCACTCACAACCACACGCGCCCACAGGCGGCGAACTTTCCCATGCTCGAGTCACGTTTCAAGAAATTCTTTCGCGGTGTGCGCGCAAAAACTGAGGCAGTTGACTAATAACATCGGAAGGCAGGGGACACGAGTAGTGGTGTGCGTCGCCGGCCGGGCAAAGTTTTATCTCGCCCGCCTATAAATAGTTAATAGTTAAAAGTCAGTCGACTAATAACATCTGAAGTCAGCGGACGTGAGTAGTGGTGTGCGTCACCGGCCGGGCAAAGTTTTATCTCGCCCGCATATAAAAAAGTGAAAATAATTAAAAGGGCAGTCGACTAAGAAACCTTTCCCCGGCCGGGTGAACACATAGGCTCGTGAGCCTAAAACCTATTAAAATTTTTTAAATATGATCTAGAAGGTGACAAAGTACAAAGTGTAAAAACAGTTATAATTCAGTGACATCAAAATTAAACCAGCAGAACTTTTTCGGACTAAAACATACGGAGTGCGACACGTGATTGGAGGAGATGCCGACGGCCAAGTAACGATATCATAAACCAATAATTATAAAATGTTAAGAAGGTGCTTAAAATTAAAAAAGGGAATTTAAATCATGTATGAGTGCAAGTGTAGGCAATGCTGGGTCGCCTTTATTATAGATTAAGTTAATTACGTTAAGACCATTATATTTATGTTCAGTAGGAAGTAATTCCAGAGTGAATCTTAGACTTTGATAGTATGTGTCATATATGTATTTGACTTAAATATTGTTTGAAGTATAACTCCGAGAAACAACAATTTAAAAGTAATGAAGAATATTTGACTTGGTTATCAGAATAAGTAGATTACTATGTTTTGTATGTTTTGATCAATGATGGTTTTGAGGAAAAATAAATGAAAAGCCAGTAAAATTTAAAAAGAATTGTTGAATAAAAAATAACTATCTAATGCCGAAATTGAGAGTGTAATTTATTAAAGAACACTTAACCCTAAATCACTTATAGGTATGAGTTCAAGTGAAGACTCTGGCCCGATGCAGGTAAGGCAGTTGTGATTTTGTATGTATTGTTTTAAAAATATTAATTAATAAAAAGCTGTAGACTTTCAATGGCGCTTCCGAACTAGGGACAAAATTTATAATTCAAAAAGTATGTAGACTTTCAATATATAGTTACATGATTATGTACTATAATCCCCTACAGATAAAACTGCAGCTCAAGTTTACTAAGAAATATTATGTATATTTGTTTGGGCTTAATTTTTAGTTTTATTTAGGTAATACCTACTTATGGAATTCTATATAATATGAATCTACGCTGGTTGTTGTCATTATTTACAGATTTGTTTTCTATCAGTATTAAACCCGATAATTCCAATACACTGTATTCAACTATATAATCAACTGTTTCAATACAATAATCAGATACTATAGTTCTTAACTCACCTCAATGTGGTGTCCTTCAAGAACCAAGTAATCATACAAAAAATACAAACAGATTTTCTCGAAGTTACACAAAACAGAGCTATACAAAATGAGTTTCAACTAGTAAGACCAGCGTACTGTCTACAGAAAAAAATGCTGTCATGAATAACGATAATCTCATAATCTGCAAATGTATCCTACCAATCAGAATTAAAAATATTGTTACCATGGTCTCCTTGATTGTCATATGGTACAGTGGAAAATAAAATGCAATGAAGTCACTAAAAACCAAATTTAATTATCACAATAAACAGTTTGTAATCAACAAGTTATTCAACAAGATTATTTTTGTACAATTCCAAGCTAATCTGTCCACACAAATAATAATGTCAACTATAAAGAATTCCATACTATACAGTGAAACCTTGATATAACGCTCTTCTGCAGACCGGCCAAAAAGTGCTTTATATCGAGGGTTGGTTTATATAAAGGTCCCAATTTAACTATTTATTTTGCCGGGACCGTGGAAAGTGAGAGTTACATCAAGGGTCACGTTTTATCACAGGGGTGTTATATCGAGGTTCCACTGTAATCACTTCTCACTAATACACCACTTGAGACACACTGCGTAAATCGCCTGACATAAACTGAACCTCACTTGAATACATCGCCACTTAAACTGAAACTAAGCGTCGCTGAATGCTTATATTTATACCCGGCTGAAATTCCACAATAATCCATAATGTGTGTCAAGACTACACTAGAGCATAATTGTTTGCAGCCTTGAACACGGTGCACATGGACTGGTCAAGTCTGGAACAGCCTCGTTAATGCATGTTAAGAATTACAGCTGGTTCTGTTAGGATAGCTGAGAAACATGTAGAATGTTCTGTAATAGCACAACAGTATGTTGTGGTTATTGTGGATCACTATTGAAGCCAGGGGATCGTTGACATGAGCCATACATATTTCAAGCAATGCACAACGATTACAATGACAAAAAAAACAAGTTTTTTTCTTTCTATACTGTGCCGGTGTTTGCATAACCCGGAGTTTGAGTAAATGGAAATCCTAGTTTTTTTTCTTGATTCGGATAGTTGTCTAGTTATTAGTTGAGGAATGTGATATCGGTGACACTGTTTTGGCCTTGAACGGGATTTAGCGGGCCAAATTCAGGTCTCAGTTCTGAGCACATGGCGAGAACATTTTTACACTCTTATGGCTGATTTTTAGAAAAGTTCTGTACATTATATAGATCAAGAAGTTTCACATTTTGCAGGATTAAAGAAATGTTAGTAGTGCTTTAACTCATAATTATATTTTTTAATTACGAGCCATTCCAAATGTTTTCTAAATTTATAATGTATATTTGAATCTGACATGGAATAATTGTTACAGTTCTGAATTAATTATGCTGGCTGCCGACATTATAAAAATGTATAAGGGGTGTTCTTGGTCGATGACTTTAGTTTCCAATTAATTAATAGATATTGGCGGGTTTCAGTTATTTGATGTTTCTATATCACGGGGCGATAAAAGGATAATATACAGGCGGGCCGTGGGGGCTTTTGAGTATGATGGCATAATGAGTTGTAACTGTGATTTTGTGAAATTAATTGTGATGTTATAGGCTGTTATATGTTCGGGGGGGGGGGGATAAATATTGTAATAGAATCTTTTACGTGGGGTGTAATTATTAATATAATGTGTTTGTGTAAGTCGTTCTATTTTCGTATAGTAAATGTGTGCGTGTCAAGCGTTTGTTAACTCGCTCGTTGGGTTTGTGGTATAGTATGGGTGTATAACTGATGTTATTAATAAGTTCAATAAATTCTGTCACTGTTATTTGTGTGTAGCACGTCGAATTGTACCTTCTCTTACCATTTACGGGTAAACCGTATCTCTCGGCGTTTGGTTTGAATATTGCCGCCTCGCCACCTGATTGGCGCACGCCTTTCTTCAGTGTCGACTTCGCTAACGTCTTGTTTTGATGTTTTCACTTCAATAAAATTTTATTTATTATCTTAATTTGCTCGAATCAAACATACAGTGTTGCAGAATAATAATATTTATTAACACTTTGATAGTTTTCAGTTAGTTAGAAGTACATTATTTTATCTTAGCACCGGCTTTTACAGTTGCTCAGTTGGCATGCTCAGTTTCGATGTCAGGTACACGCCGTCTTGGCGGTTATCGTTGGTTTACAATAAAATGTTTTACTCAAGGGTGTTAATAAGTCCTTTTGGCTACAGAAATATTGGACTACGGCTAAATACACAAATTTATAATAATCCTTAATACTAGGTACACAAAATTAATATTTTAATACATTCGAGTAAGTAATCATCAATAAGATTTAGTAAAATTTTTGGTTAGGATTTATCAATTAGTTATGTTTGTTAACTATTTATTATATCTCAGTTTAAATAATTATCAATTGATTAAAGTTCAAATAGTGATATTACAAATACCTTCAGTTCTAAATCAGAATAGTGATCGGTGAAGTGAAAATTGTGGTTTGTTATTTTTGATAGAAAAATTTGGAATTCGTTTTAATGGGATTATTGTTTATACTCATCAATTCTCGATGGAGCTTCTCCGATGCCGTCTTCTTCTTCCGGATGGATCCAGTCATCTTCTATTCTTCGGAATCTCATTAATCTCGTCCAGATGGTTTTTTCCGTACACTTCGGCTTCGTACTCGTTCTGCGATCGTCCGTCTTCTTGGGTTCAAGTAGGTCCCTATGGTCTTCCTTCGGGACGAGTCGTCAGCTATTCTTCAAAACATCTTCTTAATTTCCTCGGGTAATTATGGTTTGTGAAAAACTTTAATAAATAATATATTATCAGGTATTCCCTGGACTGCTATTACTATCTTCCTTTCCTTTGATTTTAGTCAAAATTCACTTATTTGGGATTAAATTTGGGGTGAGAGCTACATCAATCCGCCCTCGGTGTCGGTCAATAATGGACTATCGAAAATCTAACGGTTTTTTGGCAATAAATTTTGGTTGCTATGGTTACCTAATAAATTATGCTAATTCTCATTGGTCATTAATTTATGTCATTGTTATATTTTAACGTCTTATTTTAGTTTAATTTTACAAAATATCTTCAAATGAAGATTTCTATCTTATATTAATAGCTAGGTTTGTTCCATGAATACCATTATTCATAATTTTTGATAAGGGTCATTTTGATACCCCTCATGGTCACTTTTGAGTAGCTAATTACATTTTTGTTATTTTTCTTATTTATATTTTACATATATATTTTTTAGTCAAAATTGGTTGTTATTTATACATTTTGGTATTAGGAATACCCACTTAATTTGTTTAAACATTTGGTATACTCTGCTTTGATATTGGACTATTATTTGTTCTCAAATTTACAAAATTCTTTATTAACAGTTAGGCCTAGAGCCTAGATTTTACTATACTACTATCTAACATTTCTTGGTCACTTCTTACCTTTATATTTGGTATTTTAAAACAATTTTTTAACAGAAACAAGTAATAAACATTGGTGTTCCTAACTACACCTCTTATTATAACAATAAACAGTTTCCTTGATAGGTTCAAGCCTGAAATAACTTCTATCTACCTTTCTGTTCCCTTCTACTATCTGGTTCAATTAATAATTCATTACATTATATTGGTTCTTTTTTAAACAATAATAACATCCTTATTATACTAACATTAAACTATACCTTACACAATATATACTATTCCCCCATTCCTTCACTAGAAAAAAGTGTCTATCGTTCTTGTTTGCCCTCATTCCAATGACTTAATTTCTATCTTATCCTATAATCCTTATTACCTATGGCTTACCTTAATCATATTATAATGAGTTCCTTTTACTTACTAGTACAAAGTTTAACACTGGTCTTCCTGTTATTCTACTACAGTTTACTAACTAGAATACTTTTTGAAGTTCACCAACTACACTTTTTCCTTCATAGAAGGTTTTTGACTTATACACTTTCACTTACTATGTGCAACATGCTATCACTACATGTCACCACTTTATATTAATATACTCCTTCTTCCACTCACTTGATTATTCACTAGGTTGTTTATTGATGTTAATATCATCATGGGGTTACTGGTTATAAGTGTTTATTTTTATTTTCCCTTCACTAATGATCACTTTTGGTAATTAACTGTGGCCTTTATTTGCCTTAGTTTTGATTATATTTATCACTATTTATTAGGGTGTGTGTATTATTAATTCCCTAACTTATATTTATAAACACATTCCTTCATCAATAAAATATACATAACATTACTATCTTTCTTATTTGTCATTGTTACCCTAGGTAAATCTCATCTATACTCTAATTACATTAGTTCATTTGTTAACATACATTTTAATGGTCATTATTAGGGATTTACAATGTTCATTCTCAATGTCTTGATTACATTTAGTTCTCGGTTCCTTCTTCCTTGTTCCATTGTTCTTTTTGTATTTATCCGATCTATTGTGTCAGGTCATTGTCAGTTTATCAGTCATTTGTCACTTGGTTATTGGGTTATTAATCCCTGAGTTTTTAAGTTCTTGCCTTTTATTCTTGTCTTCAGCTTTTTATTTTATAGTTAAATATCATTGGATCTTCATTACCTTATGTCATGTTACATAATGCATCGCCACCAAAATTGATTATTTCAAAACAAAGATTATTATGTTTTATCTCATATAACGATCTGATAGGTCGACTATATGAATCGTTATACGTATATACCCCCACTCGGTATAAAAAAAAATTGATTATTTAAGAAATACATAATTTTTTTTTTACGTTTACACTAATTAAAATTTTGCACATACAAATTTTCCGCATTTTTTTTTTAATTTGCACTTTTGGTTTTTCTTGCATAAATTTGCACTACTACAATTTAGCTTACTTCTACCTTATAGCTAATTATTACAATATGTTATAACTTTATTTTATTTGTTACTTTTAATTATTTTGTAATATAATAATTTAGAAATTTTATCGGGCGCCATGTTGTCACTGTACAACAAAATATGAAACTTACCTTGAGGGCCAGAATTCGTGTTAGCTAACCAGTAATTGCGGAATGTATTACCTGAAATAACTCACTCTGGCTTATATTGTTTACCAATGACATTACCCTTTATTATCAGAAAGACTCTACGTACATATGAAAATGACTCTACTGAACTATGTGCCAAACACGCACGTTACTATGCCTCGGGGCGTAGTCCTATTTATTTTGTAAATATATGATATCCCTGAAACATTTTATAAGCCCTCCAAAATAACATGTTTTATACTTATTACATAATAAACATAATATATAGTTATTAAAAAATTATTTCACAACCCAGCACTTATTAATTATGGTAATGAAATATTCTCTCTCTCTCTTTCACTCACACTCTCATTCGTGGTACAAATTTTAGTTAATTCTTCCCCAAAATTGAGCTCATTTTAATAAATCGGATTTTAATGAATAGAAAAGTTGGATAGCCCTTAGTTGGACTTTTGGACTTAGCTGTAAATTCATCGAAGATGTCCCATCGTTGATCTCACACTCTCGATGTTGTAGTAACCCAAAATTTTGGGTTTACGTCGAACTGTTAATATATAACTGTTAAATACTGCACTTTCACATATTTAATAAACTCTTGGTGGTATAAAATTTAGATATACAAAGCTTTGTGAATTTGCCGGCCGGCACCCTTCACTGTCGAGATGAAAATGGCAGCGTTTTGTAACTGAGCAATGCTGAGGTGGGGCAAAAATTACGTCACTGGTCCTTTGTTCGAAACGGCCAAACCCTTTTGTTTACAGATGTATTTTGCGTTTCGCATTCCTGTGGCTGATGTCATCAATGGGTTAGGCTTGTTTATACGTTATTATGACGAACTGTTTTTTGCTATTTTTATGATTTTCCCCTGACCTCGACACAAATCCTGTCCGCTCAATATTACGTCGTTGAAAACTTTTGGACATTACGCTGTTTTCTTTATAGGGCTTTAAAAACAATTATTACAATTATACTTTATAACCATTATTTCCCAAAATATTATAGGACCAGAATTGTACCGTTACAAAACCCCCTCAATAAAAGATTTTATGCCGAAGCATAAAAACTCTCATTGACATATTCGTACTTCCTAAAGGGATCAGCTAGGATATGTCGCCACAACCCCCTTACTATTTATATGAAAAAAATACAATAACTCATCCATGGTCCGATGATGGTGACAGTACCTGCATGACCTTACTGGACTTCTCCTACGAGATCCCAACACCATAAGGCCAATCAGGTTCTTTACGCTCCTGCTCTGACGTGCTGGCCAGCTCAGGACCGCCGTCACAACATCACCAAACACTGAAACAACAAATCAAAAATATCAAAATAGTGGCTTGGTATCATAGCATATCCCTAACTGATCTGTTTCCCCTTAGCTATGTGCTGGTTTGTGTTAAGAAGCACTGGGTTTGCTCCAACTCTACAAGAATTATACAGAAGTGCCATTCTCTTTATTGACTACCCTTAACAATATAAAATTTTTTCAATTCCCATCAATAATAATTAACCCTTTTTTGTTTTCATAATTAATATAATTATAGAAGAAACACCAATCTTTATACTACAATTGAAACATATAATCCAAAATTTATGGATTCAATTACCAAAATCTCCTTCTTCCTAAAACATTTTATATAAAAAAATTTACTATTATTATTATTATTAATATTATCATTAACTGTAAGTAATCTGGCGCTGTTAACAATATTTACCCCTCTTTCTCCTCCACACACACTATTTCTCCCCCTGAACTGTTGCGTTCAGTTGCCTCCACAAGGACTGAGGCAGAAGGAGTGAGCACTTTTTTCTTTTCTCTCTCTCCCATCCTTGCTTCAGCTTTACAAAAACTTCAGGGTAAGTACCCCTACTTTTATTCTTATAATATGCTCCTAAGGTCTACCACCCCTACTGAGGTGAAGTAGCCTATGCAAACAAATAATCTTAGATTCCCCTGAATCTCCCATTAAATTTCTAAGTTGAACCAATTTCATAGGAAACCAACTATGGTCAGGTTTAACAATTGCTGGCCACAGCTGGTTGTCGTCTAAAACCACGATTAGTGCTGGTAAGACAGTAATCGCCCGAAATATGGGGAATCACAATAGTTTGACACGTTATGTCATATGCAGTTACATTTGTAACTACCCTAAAACTAACAATTTATACATACATATAAGTCATGTTTAAATTCCTACACTAATACATAATAATACACTCATCATTAACATTGCGATTATTACATTTTAGAGTATTTTAGTAATAAACAATTCACATTTAACTTTGATTAAAATTTACACACCCTACATTTTTAAATTTGCGTATAAAATTATAACATTACATGTTAATTAATTAATACTTTTAATTATTAACTTTTATTAATTAGCCATCAATTATTTATCATTTACTACCATTTAATTCTTCACAATTTCAAATTTATTATTAATATTCATATTACATTATATTTCATTTCTTATTACCTTTCTACTATGAATTTTCTACTCTTCACATTTTTATCATTGATTAGTCTGGGTGACTCCTGTCCGGTATTCACTATGATTTGACTTATTATATAGGCACTAACATTTATAATCTAAACTAAACGTTTAGATTAAACATTTATACATCACTGCACTAAACATTTATACATCACCGTGAATTCTTTAGCCAACTCCCAAATGCTAACCTGAAACTCTTCGACCATAATAAGACAAAAACAGAGTCGAATGAAGCCGAGCTTCATCAAGCAGCCTTACACACTGTACAAAAACGTTTTCCTGCTGAGCAGTGGATACGAATCTACAAAGACGGATCCTCTATACCATCTACAGGGGCAACAGGGGCTGGTTTCTACAGCTCTCTATTTGAAGGCCACATCGCTGTAGGAGGCCGGCTAAGCAACTATGACGGAGAGATAGCAGCCATAAAGGCAGCATCTATTGAGCTTGCCAAGATCTCACCACCTAACAAAGCCGTCTTCCTCATAGATTCGACTGCAGCGATTCAAAACGTGACCTCAAATGGTGACACAAACTGTTCCCTGACAATTGAGCGTAGGCGAGAACTGCAGAACCTTGTACAATTAGGCTGGCAGATTGAACTGCAATGGGTACCCAGCCATGTCAACATCATGGGAAATGAAAAATCCGACATCCTTGCCAAAATAGGTGCAGCACTACCTCAGCCGGAGACCCCCAGCTCATATGCATCTGCGAAAGCAAGAATAAACTCCTCAATAAGCCTATGGCTAAAAGAAAAACAATTAAGAGCCTGTGTGGGAAAAAGATGGGCAACATTGGTTACAGATGGCCCCATCAACAGAACTCTACTCCGAGCAACTAGTGTTGCTCTTTTTAGAACTACAACCGGTCATGACTACCTGGCCTCCCACCTGCACCGCATTGGCGTGTTGTCGTCTCCTGAATGTGTTCTCTGTGGATACGCTTCCATGAATGCGGATCACCTAATTGCATGTCCAGCCTTGATCTCAGACACGCAAGTCCAAGACGAAGATGGTACGGCAAGGCTCTCACGTTTCTACTGGTCAGCGCGCCGCCTAATGGCCCAACAGCCAAGGGTGGGCGTTGGCTAGTAAGTAAGTACATTTATAATCTTACTCACCTTTCTTTCTACTAACCCCTACTAACAACCAGATTTACATATTATGACACCAATTTCTCAATTATAACTCCCTTCACTAATTCCATTTAAATCCTCTGGCACCGCTCGTCTTTGTACAAGGATGTGTGTTCCCTACCTGGCCATATACATACCTAACCATTTGCCCTCCAAAATATTGGCAAACACTCCCTTAAACTACGCTATTACCTGCCACAATCCTATACGTTGGCCACTCCTTACACCTAACCCCCACTACAAAATATCATCATCAACAAATATATGTTTACCCTTTACTTTACTCACCTCTCTACATATAATCACTACTACTGTGTCCCTAAAATATCTAACACCCTCTTTGTGTGTTACTGGTAATTCACAATTCTTATTTATATAACTCCCATTAACTTTGATTGACTAACTCAAATGCCTTTATTTTAATAATTATCACCCAATCTCTATCCTTTTTTAAACACTTTACATTTCTGTGATCATTGACAATTGCATTAGAAAATTCATCCCTCACCTACTAATAACAATACATCTCAATATTCAAATATATATTATATGCTTAATCATTTATTATTCATTACAAACTTTCTGTTGTACTACCTTAATTAAGTAATTAATCTTCAATTATTTAATTCAATTAATTAAACTTTCATTATTCATCACTTGTTTAGTCAAAACAAAAATATGTTAATTGTTATTATTAAATCAATTAAACTATAAATAATTCCAGTTTTGCACAACATTTAATAACAAAAGGTCATAATTATACTAGTTTCGAAAACAATTTCGTAGCGTTACATACTTGCAAGAAGGGTAAATTAATGGATAGCCTAGAGGAGTTCGAAATATATAAAGCTACAAAAAACGCAACAAGCAAAAATAATATATTAAATGATCAAATGAACTTTGGATCTAATAACCTGTTTGACACTGCTATACGGTTGAATGATAATTATAGCCAGTCGTAAGGAAATCGCGGTACAGCGTGCATGCATGCGAGCGCTCCGAGCGATTCAGTTGTTACGTTTTGTATATTTTATTTAAAAGATTTTAAACATTTTAAATTATGACATAACCACAAAATGTGGTATACATTTACGTTTGAATTGATATTGTGTATCTGAAGATGGGATTTCATCCCGAAACGCGTCATTGAACGAAAGAAGCTGTGTCACTAAGGTGGACCGAATAAGGTAATTTAATTATATTAAATATATTAACAGTTCGACGTAAACCCAAAATTTTGGGTTACTACAACATCGAGAGTGTGAGATCAACGATGGGACATCTTCGATGAATTTACAGCTAAGTCCAAAAGTCCAACTAAGGGCTATCCAACTTTTCTATTCATTAAAATCCGATTTATTAAAATGAGCTCAATTTTGGGGAAGAATTAACTAAAATTTGTACCACGAATGAGAGTGCGAGTGAAAGAGAGAGAGAGAATATTTCATTACCATAATTAATAAGTGCTGGGTTGTGAAATAATTTTTTAATAACTATATATTATGTTTATTATGTAATAAGTATAAAACATGTTATTTTGGAGGGCTTATAAAATGTTTAAGGGATATCATATGTTTACAAAATAAATGGGACTACGCCCCGAGGCATAGTAACGTGTGTGTTTGGCACATAGTTCAGTAGAGTCATTTTCATATGTATGTCTTTCTGATAATAAAGGGTAATGTCATTGGTAAACAATATAAGCAAGAGTGAGTTATTTCAGGTAATACATTCCGCAATTACTGGTTCGCTAACACGAATTCTGGCCCTCAAGGTAAGTTTCATATTTTGTTGTACAGTGACAACATGGCGCCCGATAAAATTTCTAAATTATTATATTACAAAATAATTAAAAGTAACAAATAAAATAAAGTTACATTGGCGCGTGCTGAACAGTGACTCGACATAAAATATAATTTTATGTGGGGTGTGCCTACCAGAAAAGCGGAATAATTACCTGGAGTAATTTTGAAAGTACGTAAACACGTGCGTAAGGCAGGGTTAAGTTACACGGCTATATGCAGATATGCGTTAGCTGTATAGTATGTGTTAGAGATATAATAAACAAAGAAAATGAGTACCAATGACAATAAAACAATAGAAATCAGTGTAACTGATGAAAATTTGACTAGTGAGATGGATGTTCCATTAACACAAATTAGTCAGATTGGTGGGTCGAGTGCGACTGAATCTGTAGAGGTAGAGACAATAATAGCAACATCCATCTCAAGTCATGAAAATAAAACAGATGAGATTAGTGCAATGATGCAATTACTGTTAAAGTTAGACGAGAAGTTTGATGAACAAAAAAGAGATTCCAATTTGAAATTTGATAAACAGAATGAAAATTTTAATAACTTCAAAAGTGAAATAAAAAATGAAATTAAAAATGATTTTAATGAGAAGTTTGACGAAATAAAAAATGCAATTAAAAGACAAAATTTTAAGTTAGATAAAAGAATCGATGAAGTGCATACGCATTTCGATAAAATGAAAGAACAAACAGTAACGTTAGTAGATGAGAAATTTGATATACCAAAGAGTAAAGTAGATGAGAATTACAAGAATAAAAGTGGGGTAGAGAACGGTGTAGGTAGTAATGATAATACATTTACAGAAAATAGTGTTAGTTTAAGTGCTAACAAGGTGAGTAATAATGATAATTTGAATAATGAGTTTACAGGTAGTAACAATGATATAATTAAGAACGTGGTGTTAGAAAATTATGATGAGAATATTGGGAGTGATAATGAGATGTTTGTGTGTGTTGAGTCAGAGAGAGAGAGCTGAGAGAAAGTATATTTGTAAAAGGATTGCAGGGGGTAAAATTTTCCCTTAATGTTGTAGTAGGGAGTGAAGTAAAGTCTTCACGTGTGTTTAGCAAGGACGTGAGTTCCTTAGATTTATATTTGGGAGATGATAGGTCTACAAATAGAGTTCCCTGGTGTTTTTGTGTACCTCATAGGTGGTGCAGTAATTATGAGTTAGTGACCCCTGCATACTTGGAGAGAGAGAGTGTAGCTTGGTGTTATAGTGAGAAATACATTGAGAGAGAGAGAGAGAGAGAGAGAGAGAGAGAGAGAGAGAGAGAGAGAGAGAGAGAGAGAGAGAGAGAGAGAGAGAGAGAGAGAGAAAGAGAGTAATAGAGATTTTTAAGATAAATAGAAAGTATAGAGAATTTGTAGAAAGGTTAGGAGTAGAGATGGTGGATAATTATAGGGAATACTTACCTTATAGTGAAAGTGAGATAGCAATAATAGTAGATGATGATAATAATGATAACAATTACTTACCTTAGGAAGTAACGGGTGTAGTAGTAGATAATTATGATGACGATAGTAATGACTATATGACTTACATGATTATGACAGATAATACTGAGGTAGACAGAACCATACCCGATCATGACATGGTATATGATAAATTGATATGGAATAAACCTATTAATTCAAACGAGATTGTGGAAGAATATAAAAAGTTAGATAAATATTATATTGATAATAATATCATTTATTTAATAAAAAATAAGTTGTATAGACCTAAGATTCGACTGTTATTCAATGATGGAGTATAGATTGTTTTATTGTGTAATGAACATTTAAATATGTGAACAGTGGTTTTGAAAGGGACTGTATATGAACTGATTTTGGTCAATGATAAAATAATAAGTTGGATTGTATATTCCTTCCATATTCCTTAAGGAATGGAAGTATGGTGATGGCAAAAAAAATCGTGTTCGAGATTATTGCAGATTCTGATTGTACTACACTCAAAACATGAAAAAAAGTCGTTTTCCGAAAAGTGTCTGTGTGTGTGTCTGTAGATTTTTTTCTATGGCAAACGATAACAGCCGCAAATTCGAACAGAATCAAATAATTTTTTGCATACAGTCCTGATTTGTAGAGTACTCGCGACCTATTGTTTTTGGTGAAGATCGGTTGAGGGAAAGGGGTAGTTTACCAGCAACGGTTTTTTTTTTATCAAGGGTAATTTTGTTTGTTTGGCAAACGATAACAGCTGCAAATTCAAACAGAATCAAATAATGTTTTGCATACAGCCCTGAATTGTAGAGTTCTCACGATCTGTTGATTTTGGTAAAGATCGGTTAAGGGAAAGGGGTAGTTTACCTGCAACGTTTTATGTTTTAACAAGGGTATTTATATGGCAAACGATAGCAGCCGCAAATTCAAACACAAGCAAATTATTAGTTGCATACAGCCCTAAATTGTAGAGTTCTCAAGACCTATTGATTTTGGTCCATACCGATATTTTACTTCCATATTCCTTAAGGAAATGGAAGTATGGTGATGGCAAAAAAATTCGTGTTCGAGATTATTGCAGATTCTGATTGTACTACACTCAAAACTGAAAAAAAGTCGTTTTCCGAAAAGTGTCTGTGTGTCTATCTGTGTGTAGATTTTTTTTCTATGGCAAACGATAACTGCCACAAATTCAAACAGAATCAAATAATTTTTACATACAGCCCTGATTTGTAGAGTACTCACGACCTATTGTTTTTGGTGAAGATCGGTTGAGGGAAAGGGGTAGTTTACCTCCAACGGTTTTTTTTTATCAAGGGAAATTTTTTTTTGGCAAACGATAACAGCCGCAAATTCAAACAGAATCAAATAATGTTTCGCATACAGCCCTGAATTGTAGAGTTCTCAAGACCTATTGTTTTTGGTGAGGATCGGTTAACGGGATGGGGTAGTTTACCTGCAACGTTTTATGTTTTAACAAGGGTATTTTCTAATGCAAACGATAACAGCCGCAAATTCAAACAGAATCAAATAACTGTTTGCATACGTCCCTGAATTGTAGAGGTCTCAAGGACTTTCGATTTTGGTGAAGATCGGTTAAGGGAAAGGGGTAGTTTACATGCAACCTTTTACGTTTTAACAACAGTAAAGTACTTGAAAATTCGTTTAAACTTTTTCAAACAATGGTAATTGTTAAAAATAAAATAATTTTGTTGCCAGGCAATAAAATTATAATTTTTTCATTTTAATGTAAATTATGTATGAGTTAATATCTTTATATATATAATTCTTCTGTACGTGTGTATGTCACTGAACTCCTCCATGTATAAAATAATACATCGTTCGTGGCAGGTAAGCATATCTCAGTTATGTAATGTTTACGTTTCCATTTTATTATGCCTACAGCAATAAAAAGGCAGGGAACACACACACACACACACACACACACACACACACAATTCACGTTATTTCTGGCCTCTCTCACGTTTATTTTCTTACATTTGCACGCTTTTTAAATGGAAAGTGCCAAAACCCACACCAATATAACGCGTGCAAGCCGAAAAAATGGACATCAATTTGCTTCCTGTGGATCGCTGGGCAATGTAACTGCACGTGTTTACAGAGGAACGATTCATAGACAGCCTTTTCGTCTTTAGGGAATGAACCCTCTGCAAGATGCTGAGGGTCCATGAGTGACTTCGGAGCGCTCCTTCTTTTTCGCGTGTTTGTTCTGTGAAACATACACTGTAGATTCGCAGCTTTACTCTAAGCAACGCTCAATAGGAAATGTTGAACATTTTTGTCCACAGTGTACCCTCATTCACACTAAACCTGCTCTGATGTTTTAATTACGGACATCATAATATTACTACGTAATGGAGATCAATCATTAACTTATACAAGCCATTAATTTTATGCATATATTTTATATATATGTGTACAACGTTATCGGCAACAAAGAAGTAGTTTTTGTTAAAATTCCTTCACGGGATATTTGGCCGTAGTCCAATGTTTTCTACAAAACCAGACGTTTCGGCAATGCCATCGACTTCCATCATCAGTGAACATCGAGTGCGATAACGTGAGGTGGTATACGTTAGTGACCACAGTACTGTGGTTAAGGCTGAAGCAGTAAGTAGGAAGAAGTAGTTTCTATGGTAATATTTCATTTCGAAAATGATTTTAAATATAAATCTTAGAATATGGAAGTCATGTATGGTTCTCCATACCGATATTTTTTGTGTGTATTAATGTCAATGTATTTGTGTATTCTTGATGTTGTGTATTACAGATAATGTTATGCAAACTATGTATGTAACAGTAAATCATCAATATAGTTCATTTAATCAAGTTGTTTCTATACAGGAATTCATCCATCGCTACCTTCTTCATTATTCATTTTTACTAAGTCATGGTTCATAATATGGTATTTGGTATTATTTTCCTTCTTTATTATTCCCTTTTATGTTCTATTTCCCTAAAATCTTTCTTCTCTCCCCTTCATATAAATTGGTACTAGTCAGAGGGCACGTGTGGCTCTATTACTCTGCTATCCATTTATACACATTTTGAGTTCAGAGGCCTTGCCTATCTGCTCAATAACATAAATAATTGTTGGACGTATCACAACATAAAATCATCATATAATAATATTCATAATAATTATAATAATAGTCCTTCATTTCCGACTCACATAATATCAATACAATAAAACACTTTTGGAATTAATTATTCTCTCTTTTATACATCTCATGACCTTTTCATCTCAGTGACTTATTTGAATTCCTTTTTCTAAGCTTATGGTGATATTTAATAGGCATTTTGCATTGTTTCGTTAGCTTATTTTATATAGTAGTGATTTTATTTGTTATCACTTTATTTTTCATTTATATTCAACCTTAACAAGGTAGCTGGTTTCTGGCTCACTTATATTTTTTCATTGATTGTTCAGTTAATCTGTCAGTGTTATTTTTTATTTGATTGTCTTGTCTTTTCTTTTGTGAAACATTAATTTTTATTATTATTTCCTTTTGTGATAGGGTTAGTTAATGATGTTATGTAGCGTCATCATTATTTGTGTAACATTTTATTATTTTATATCAATTTCTTATGATATTTCATTATACATATTTTTCAAAATTATATGGGTTTACTCATTTTGTTTTACACTTGGTTGCAAGTTTGTACTTACTTTGTTTTGAATTTAGCTTATCTTTCTTCTAAATTCCTTTTATTCATATAATAATATCAATCAAATACTTATTGTAAGTTGTGCTTACATTTATTTTGAATTTTGATAATGGTTACACTCCAAATTCTCTTTAACCTTCTGACACTGGTTCATAATATTTTTTCAAAGAAGACTGGTTGTAAGTCCCTTTTATTTTCTTGGTTGTTATCTCACTTATGACATAGGTATTGTTTTGGTTGTCCTTTACAATGAGATAGGGTCCATTGTACAATAATAGCAATTTCTTTGTGATTCCCTCTCTGGAACTTGGTAACTCTCGGTTCCGTATTAGCACTTTTTCTCCTTCATGATACCGGATTGCTTTCGGTTGAATTCTGTGATATTTAGCTTTTTTCTTCTCTATTTGTTTCGCTATCTTGCTACAGAATCTAGCGTTATCGAATTGGTATTCCGGATTGGCGGGGAAATTTACAAGTTCTTCTATAGCTCGAGGTGGTGGTTTTCCATACATGATGGTGTAAGGGATATCCTTAATGGATTCGTGATAAGCGAGATTTATGAAATTTTCTGTGGCTTCGAGGTATTCACTCCACTTACGTTGCTGATCGTGGCAGTATGTTCGAAGAATCCTCCCAACTTCATGGAGCACTCTTTCAGCTGGGTTGCTGTTCGGGTGGTAAATTGAAATCTTGTATGTTCGGATGCCCAGATCCATCAATGTGTCTTTCCATCGTCTTCCTCGGAATTGAGTACCATGGTCAGTGATAATATTCGTGGGACTCCCCACCTCTGTAATGTACCTCTGTGTGATAATGTTTAGCACTTTGTTTGTAGTAGCACGGTTGATAATGTATAATTTTACAAATTTTGTGTAATGGTCCATGATAATAATTATGAATTTGTACTGCTTTCTTCCTCCACTGCGTGGCATTGGTCCACATATATCCAAGAAGACTCGTTCCAGTTTATTAGCACAAGTTATCGGTTGCATTACCCCTTCTTTCTTGTCGTTGTTGCACTTAACAAGTAATGGTCCATGATAATAATTATGAATTTGTACTGCTTTCTTCCTCCACTGCGTGGCATTGGTCCACATATATCCAAGAAGACTCGTTCCAGTTTATTAGCAGAAGTTATCGGTTGCATTACCCCTTCTTTCTTGTCGTTGTTGCACTTAACAAGTTGACATATGTGACAGCTTCTTATGGTCTTCCTTACCCTCCGGTTAATGTCTTTCAGGTAGGTATGCTCTTCTAATGCTTTTGTCACCTTCAGTGCTCCCATGTGTCCGTATCTGAGGTGGTATTCCATTATAATCTCAGCTTCAGTTCCTTTAGGTATTATCAGTTTCCATGTATTCTGGTTGGGTTTAGTTTTAATAAATAGAATATCTTCATGCAAACAATAGAAATGTGTGGCTCTTTCTTCTTGTTGGTTCAGCCACTCTCAGATTTGATTTAATTTCTTATCCTCCTTCTGGTGTTGTTTTACTCTATTCAGTATCACTTCTAGGTCGGATCTACTTTTCATAATATTAAATACTTTTATTATGGTCTCCTTCTCTCCATCGAAGGTTTGCTGTTCTGTGTTAATTCGAGATAGCACATCAGCTGCTGTGTTTTTACTGCCAGGGATATACTCCCAGTTGATGTGATATTCTTGGAGAGCAAGAATCCATCTGGTTAATCGACCATGGCTGAGCTTGCAGTTCTTTAAGAAGGAAATAGACTTATGGTCGGTGCGCACTGTGATAGGATATCCAAGAATGTAAGTTCGAAATTTTCCACAAGAGAAGACCACACTCAACAGCTCTTTTTCGGTTACATGATAATTACGCTCACACTGGTTTAACGTTCTGCTGGCGAAACTTATTACTTGGTGGTTTCCATCCTTGTCCTCTTGATAGAGTACCGATCCCAAGCTAATGTCGCTTGCATCGCAGTTCATGTAAAAGGGTCTATTGAAATCGGGGTGGTTTAACATGATTGTGTCGAGGAAGTGTTTTTTAATGGTGTTGAAAATCGTTTCTTGTTCTGGGCCCCACATCCACTTGGTCTTAGATGATAGCTGTGGTGATAGTTGGTAGTCATCTCAGAATAATTTTGCTGAAATTTTCTGTAGTAGTTGCAGATGCCCAGGAACGACTGTAACTGTTTCTTATTTTTAGGGGTAGGGAAACGTTGAATAGAATCTACTTTGTCGATTGATGGTGTTATTCCTTGTCGTGACAGGTTGAATCCAAGGAACTGGACTTCTGCTGCTATCAGCTTTGACTTTTCTAATTTTAATGTTACATTGTTGATGGATAATTTTTCTAGTACTCTCTCTACTCTCATACAATGCTCCTCCCAGTTGGATGAAGTGATCAGCAAATCATCGATGTACACAGTTGTATAGTTCATAGTTTCGGGACCCAATATCTGGTCCATGCAGCGGACAAATATTGCTACCGAGTTTACCAGTCCAAAAGGTAGTCGCTTGAACTGGTAGTTCCTGCCTTCAAATATGAACGCTACGTATTTTCTACTGGCTGGGTGCAATTCTACTTGCCAGTACCCGCAAACTGTATACCAGGTATTGATAAATTGAGTCCCATGAAACTTTTTGAGGATCTCCTCAATTTCACCAGGAGATGTCCTGTCGTTGATTAGGATCTTATTTATTTCTCTGGCGTCGAGACATAGGCGTACCCTTCCATCCTTCTTGGTAACAGCTACTATAGGACTGGTGTACTGCGAACAACTATACTCGATTATGTCTTCCTCCAGCATTTTATTAATTTCAATGCGTACTGCTTCCTTTGCTGCATACGCTATCGGGTAGGATTTCTTATTAAAGTTGGCCACTTCTTTGAATTTCAACTCACACTGATACCCCCGTACCTTTCCTGGTTGGTCGGAAAATACATGTTGGTACTTGTTATAAATTCTTATTAATTTCTCCACGTCTTGATCCGTTAATGGATTCCCGTCTTGGGTCCCTCGAAACTGTCGGATTTCCTCTAACTTCTGATTCCATAGGATGTCATTGTTTATTTGATTGTCTGGTTTCACTTCCCACCTTCGGTCTGGTGAATCACAAATCGTTCTTATATTATATATTGTACTGACTGGGATGACTCCCTTGCTACCAGTTAATTCTGCTATCCATTCTCTGTCTTCATATTTCATAGTTACCTTTGATAGTCTCATATCGATAACTGCAGAGTACTTTCTCAGGATATCACAACCAATTAGAATTTCGAATGGTAAGTTATGAGCAATTAAAAATATCATTGGCAGTGTCTCACCATTACTCACGACTTCTAGAGACACTTGTCTCTTAATGGTTTTGTTCTGCCTTCCAGTGGCTCCAATTAAAACAATGTTACTTATTGGTAACGTGGGTAAGCTGATCTTACTCTCTTTTTGAATTTTATCATACATATTTGTATCAATTAAAGACACATTTGCCCCTTTGTCAATCATAAATTTTACAGTTACACCATATACCCTGGCAACAACATAGGCAATTTCGTTATCCGGGTGAATGATTAATTTTCTTCCATTAACTCCTCACGGATGTTCTTCAGATAGTGGTTCTGAATTATTGTTATCGTGTCGTCATTAGTCTCGTTTGTCTGTCTTGTTAATAACCCAATAGATCGGATCAGTGACGATAGATCGGGTCCTGTGGTATTCTCACTGTCGCTGCTCGTTTAAATGTTGGGCGTTGCCTTCGGCGCGGTCCTCTGATCTGATGGGGTGATTATCCTCAGTGGTTTGCCTTCTCTCGATCGAGTGGTCATTGCGATTTATTCGTTCTCGACTCCTTCTGTTTTTTCTCACCTTGTTTCATTTTATTTTCTTTATAGTTGGTTTGTTCCATTTTTATTTTCATTTTTCTTCTCCTTCACTTCTCATCTTGTTTCCCTTTATTTTGGTTCTTATCTGGCCAATCTCTGGGGTTGGGTCAAAGTCGTTTGTCTGTCAATCTAGTCTGTGAGTTTCTTTAACAATCACTTTTAGTTTATAATTCTTCCTCCTTCTTTCTTAATTACATTTTATATTTTTATTCTCTTCATCATTTATTTATTAAAATATATTACTTTTTAGCATTTCTTATATACTTACAGTTGTCAAATATGATCTGAATTTGGCGATGTTATATAATGCCCTTCCACCAAAATTGATTATTTTATAAAACGTGATTCTAAGTTTGATGAAATTATCAATTGTATTGTATCATTTTCTTCTTAAATTCACTTGCTTCTCTTTCAGTTTTATGTTTAATTCTGTATCTTCTACCTCCTTTCTTCTGATTCTTTTCTCTTATTACGAACTGGCTTATTGATTTTTTATTATAAATTATTCCCTATAAATCTTATCTTCGCTAACAATCCCTACTTGGTAGCTGAAATCGATTCGGATGGGCTCTATTGGCTTACCTAACTCCGTCGTTCAAAACTACTCTTTTTCTGAGGTCAGGGGAACATCATCCCTGCTTAGTTAAATGATTGCTGGACTTATACAACAGTCAATCTCAATTAATGAATCTTCTATACAGTCATCTTGTGACTAATACTAATAATAATAATAATAATAATAATAATAATAATAATATTTGTTGGGAATCTTTTACTTTTGTATTTCATTATGGCTCAGTTCGAGTCATATATTTTTCATCTTTCTTTATTGACACTATTTGATAATACTTGAAGCGTTGCGTTTTATTGATACAATTAACATTTTTATTCATTTTTAATTACTCTTTGTTTCATCTCATTTCATATTATAACTCTTAGAATATTTATTTTATTTATTTCGTTTTTTGATCATTGGTTTATTTATTTTACTTCCCATATTTTTTCTAAATAGTTGTGGAAGTTGATCATTTTGATTGGTTTTTTTTTCATAATTTTTTAAATATCATAGTAAGTTAGTGTTTCTTACTAGTTAGGAATTTTTTGTAGCTTATTCCTTTATAGTATGTTTTATTTTTTCGCCTCATCTGTTGGCTAAAAATCATTGTAAGTTAATCTTACTTTGTAGGATTTTTTTGTAACTTTATTCCTTCATTTTACAATTTGTCTAATACATTATCGAAAGATTATTGTAAGTTGGCCTTACATAACTTTTTGAATTTTGAAATTCATCTTACACCTTGTCTTTATTATTTATTTGCAAACTTATTCGTTTGTCTTGTTGTCTCTTTTTATTTAAAGTACTTCGGTTGGTTATCAGGAAATCAGTCCCATATTTCAGTGTTTATCTGCACTTGGTTTACCCATGGTCCATGATTACATGAGTTCCCTCCGTTGTTCGGACTGCTCTGGTGTGCATAACTATTTCTGTCCGTGTGATATAGGTCTCTTCTATCTGGTACAGCCATTCTTCTAATACCATGTGTTCTTTATTATCAGTTTCTATCTTAATTACTTCAGCATTTTGGTTATTACTCAACAAAGTTACTCGTACCTCCATCATTGATCTTCTCACTGATATTGGTCTATTTTGCGTTTCTATTTCTGTTGTATTCCATTTTCTGATCAACCTTCTTACTGTGTTACACCCTGTTTGGTAGTGATTCTCTTCTAAAGCTCCTATTACATTCCTTCTGTTATTTCTAAAATTCATTATTTCATTCTGGTCGGTAATTGATAGATTAAACATCTCCAGTAGTGCGCTCTTCATCATCTCCAATTCTTCTCGTGTTTTTATTAGGTTCCTTTGATGCATTTTCTTAGTCTTCTTAATCATTCGTTTCTTCTGTACTCCTCTACGGTTGGTTTCTATACGTTTAATTTTCTCTTGGTTTTTGTTACTTTTATTTTGAGATAACCATGTACTTGGGTTTTCTTTAATTTCTATTTTTTCATTATTTCCTTCAGAAGTGTTGTCTATCATTTCATTCAATTTCTGGAACCCGTTATCTAATGCCTTATTAAGTAGATTTATTTTGTAATTGGTTTCTTCCCATTTCTTATTCATCTCCGTTTTTGTCTGTTCGCTTTCTTCACGATATCCTCGGAATATTAGTCTTATTTGCTGCTTCATCTCTTCCTTAGTCTTTTCATTGGTTTCCTTCAGCTGTTGTTGGAGGGTTTCGTTATTTTTGTTAATGTTTTGCCTCAATTCTTCTTTCTGCTTCTGAAAATTGTCGTTCGTTTCTTCTTTCATGCTGTCGAATTTATTGTTCATCTGTTTCAGACTCTCCTCGTTCTTCTAGAATTTCTCCTCCTGTTTCTTAAAATTTTCATTGGTTCCTTCCTTCTGTTTCTTAAAATTTTCGTTGGTTTCTTCCTTCTGTTTCTTAAAATTTTCATTGGTTTCTTCCGTCTGTTTCTTAAAATTTTCATCGGTTTCTTCCTTCTGTTTCTTACAATTTTCATTAATCAATTCCCATAATTGTTGTAAATCCATGCTTCCTCTGGCTTCCTCCCTGCCACCCGCCTGTGGTTCCCTTTCTTTGTCTTTGGTTAGTTCTGTTGTGGTTATTGTTGTCTCCACTTCTTCAATCGATGTTCCTTCCTCTTCTTCCCCTCTATTTTCTTCCCTCTCTTTGACCTTCGCCAATTTTTTCGTCACTCCTCTAGTATGCATCTTGATCTCCTTTCGTAATCGCCGCTAGAATTTCGTATTTCCCTTTCTTCTAGTCCCACCAGTTGGTCGCCAATTTGTAAAAAACCGCTGTCCGTCTATCTCTTAAAAGTGTCAGAGTGTAATTGGTGTATTGTGTCTTACCATTCCATCGTCGCTCGGTAACGTAACTTACACTGATTGAGTCTGTCCCGAACGTACGAATAACCAGGTATCGAAGTCCTTACCTGAGGTTCACTAGGGGTGTATAAATCCTGGGTGGCGCCAAATTGTTTATTTTAAACAATTAAAAAAAATTAGTATTATCGGCGACTCCGCTCAGGCGGTGTGGAGATTTCAAACTTGTTCCCGCCGCTTATCGATTTTTACAATCAAGCCAGCAGTTTGCTGTTTACTGCTTGAGCGCTTGCTGCCAATTCATAGCTGTTCGCTACAATGTACAACATTTATAATACACTTTCCTAATGAAAATAAAACACATTGGTTACACACAGTATTGGTTTATTAGTTAATGGTTATTATTTATTCAGTGACACAGGTTATAATTGGTTTGTTATATTATTTAGCACCGGCAATTAATCTACGACAATTTTCTCTGGGTTTTGACGAATCGATTCTGAACATGACAGATTCACCATAATGGCGTCTGCCGAAGTAGTATACAAATATTTTCGTTCGATCGTTTGGATTCTTGAGATTACGATAAAAGGATTAGATGCAATTACAATAATAAAAATACACAACATTACATTATTTCTACTTAAATAATATAATGGTTAGCTATAATATGTTTTTTGGAGTGTAGTAAAAGTGTTTCAAAGGTTCGTAAACTAACCATAGGTTAATTTTATAAGTTGACAAATTTTCAGTGTCTTAGTTTTTTATTTAATCTTTGAAGGAGAATAAATTCAGTTTAGTGATATTTCATAGTACAGTGAGAAATATTTAAAGTGCGGTTTTTCGGAAATTTGGGTAATTTAATGATACTTAACAACTTAGTAGACTGGGGTTAAGCAGTTGGTCTGGTAAAAAGGACTGGAGCTGCAATCGTATTCAGTTTTCAATTGTTTGTGCTTCTGGCATCTTTTTCAATTTAATTGGAGTAATTCATTCACTTCTTTTTGATTGAAATGGTCTTCGACATCAGTTAATTGGTTTCAGTCTTACTTACATATACTTTCTTACTTACATTTACTTCTAATTCTTGGGTTAGTGTATTTTTATTTATCGGGTTTTATCAATTATTAATTACATTTGTCACTTATTCAATACTAACATTTATCTTTTATATTGGTTCTTTACCGGTTTCATTTCCTTTATTATATTTGATTGTATTATTTCTCCCTTCTCTATTCTCTACTACTTGTCTGTGTTTTCTCACCTTGTTTCATTTTATTTTCTTTATAGTTGGTTTGTTCCATTTTTTATTTTCATTTTTCTTCTCCTTCACTTCTCATCTTGTTTCCCTTTATTTTGGTTCTTATGTGGCCAATCTCTGGGGTTGGGTCAAAGTCGTTTGTCTGTCAGTCTAGTCTGTGAGTTTCTATGATCTGAATTTGGCAATGTTATAATATATATATATAATAATTTGGTTGTAAAAGAATTTTAAATTCAAACTTATTTAATCCAGATGCGAACCGATAGAATGCCATGGCTTGATCAGATGTGTGTGAGTAATGTGATATTTAATTAATGTTGTTTTATTTGAATACCGCCTGTTAATTGTATTAACTCATTGTTCATTCAGCATTGTAAAGAGAATTAAGTAATTTAGTGAAAACCGGGGACCTGGTTAACTATGTACGAACATGCATGTGTGACCGGAAGTGTGAATATTCTTTTAAGTAAATCATTTAATTGTAAACTTTAAGACCGCCCTAGATGAAGTATTGTGTAAGTGTTGATTGTCTGTAGCTGATGGGCCTTTAAAGTATTCGTTATTTTGCAAAATTTGTGATCGAACGTAATGCCACGTGGCCAGGGACAGGGTGCATGTTGAGATATGTTGCGGCTGGTCAAGGCTGGTGTGTGTTCCTTATTATTGTGCCAGGTTATGAGTGAATGATGATCATTTATTAAAATATAAATGAAATACAAATTTTAAAAATTTTTATGCATTATATTGAGTTGGTTGGGAGCGTCTAGTTCGGGTGTTTGGTATACATGCCTCATACATGACATGTGTGCAAGCATTAGTGAACAGTACATTAATCATTCCGAATATTTAGGGTTCTCGCCTAGAATGGAGATCTGACCAAAGCTTGGTGTGCTGCCACCTTCACCAAGCCATGAACCACTAAACCTTCGTCTGTGACCGAGGAGGGAGTAGCAGCTGCCACCAACAATCATGGAACCGCCCGCTTCATATGAGGTGATATAAACTCTTTTATTCTATCCTGGCCTGCAGAATATACTATGGGAGGCATATGTGCAATAGCAGTTTAACTTTATTCAGTGACATGGTTCAATCGAGGGTGTGTCGGCAAGACAATTTTAATGTAACTTAAACTTTATAATACAGTTCAACAACTACAACTGTAAACTGACCTGTGGGAGGGTACCAGAGCCGTTTTCGTTCCATATTATGGGTGCAAAAGTTGTAGGGGAGATTTTTAAATTAAGTATTGGGGTATGAGTTTCGTGAATCCGAACCGGCTGGTTTGGATGTCATTCTCAGGTTATTACTGGGGTTTTACATTTAATTATTTTTCCTGCATACAAGGGCTGGGGATTTTTTTTATTCTGTTTCTGGATTGTCATGTTATAAATGGTTTTTCTATTCACAAGGTAGGCACCTGTTGGTGCCATTTCATGCAGGTTCTCTACGGGTCATTTTTTGTCAAGTCAGGCTTGCTCTGGTACACTCCTGCAGCCGGACGAATACAGCATTCTCTTTTAGTATATGCACCTATGGCTGAAATAAATATTTCCTATTTATTTAAAGTCTATCTATTTAATATTTTCAGATTATAAAATTTTACATGGAATGAAATTGTACAGGCGGTACTTATATTTTTGTAACTTGTATTTTCTGGCCATTATATGCTAAACCTGTCTTTATTAGTTTTTTTGTAATTGTCAGATTTTGTGAATGTTAGGCAGGCTGTATGTAGCCTTAATTGCAGTTATGTTTTTGTTACTATCAAATCCTTATGGTTAAATAATGACTTGCCATATAATTAGATAATTAATTATGACTTGATATATAATTAAATAAAGGAATAATTTTTAAACATTTTTACACTCTTATGGCTGATTTTTAGAAAAGTTCTGTACATTATATAGATCAAGAAGTTTCACATTTTGCAGGATTAAAGAAATGTTAGTAGTGCTTTAACTCATAATTATATTTTTTAATTACGAGCCATTCCAAATGTTTTCTAAATTTATAATGTATATTTGAATCTGACATGGAATAATTGTTACAGTTCTGAATTAATTATGCTGGCTGCCGACATTATAAAAATGTATAAGGGGTGTTCTTGGTCGATGACTTTAGTTTCCAATTAATTAATAGATATTGGCGGGTTTCAGTTATTTGATGTTTCTATATCACGGGGCGATAAAAGGATAATATACAGGCGGGCCGTGGGGGCTTTTGAGTATGATGGCATAATGAGTTGTAACTGTGATTTTGTGAAATTAATTGTGATGTTATAGGCTGTTATATGTTCTGGGGGGGGGGGGGAGTGATAAATATATATGAGTGTACCTTTTTATAATGTTGAGATTAAAAAAAGGGGTTTGTTGAGTTATGATCATGATCATTTTAGATTGAGGGGAAGATATATATATATATATATATATATATATATATATATATATTACTATAATACTTATAACTAATTTACCTCAAGATATATTTTTTCCTTTAGGGACATGTTTCGGGAGATCCTGTTCTCCCATCTTCAGCCTTCGCCATCTTGCTTCTGGTGCAGTATTTGTGTGTTGGCTTCTGGATGTTATTAAGGTGGTGTGTTGGTCTTTGGTCCTTCAATGTTGCATTATTGTGTGTGGTTGTGGTATCTGTTTTTGTATTTTGTGTATTTTCGATGTTGAGTGCTTTGAATATTGTGTCATGTTTTGTATTGATTTGTATTTGTTCTGGTATTAATTTTTGTATATTTTATAAAAAGGTATACAAATCAATACAAAACATGACACAATATTCAAAGCACTCAACATCGAAAATACACAAAATACAAAAACAGATACCACAACCACACACAATAATGCAACATTGAAGGATCAAAGACCAACACACCACCTTAATAACATCCAGAAGCCAACACACAAATACTGCACCAGAAGCAAGATGGCGAAGGCTGAAGATGGGAGAACAGGATCTCCCGAAACATGTCCCTAAAGGAAAAAATATATCTTAAGGTAAATTAGTTATAAGTATTATAGTATTATATACATCAAGAAACGGACTGTAGCAGAAAGTGACTGAAATATATATATATATATATATATATTGTAACAACCAATTAGTCAAGATCAATAATATTTATTTTAGATTTCGGGGTTCAATCAATCTCTTATTAAGGAAATGTTTATTATATAGTCTTATAGGTGACCTCCTGTAACTCAATTTTAATAGACAAGTTTATTTATTATATTGTTATTGCAACTTTTATGTAGACCATAACACGGTTTTACCTAATTACTCAATGTTTACTCAATGTTAATTCTATATTTCATGTATTTAATTAATAAATTGAGAATTCTCTCCAACCCTAGTCAGTCCGTATTATGTAAATCAATTCAAAAATTGTGCAGGAAACACGCTAGTTCGGTAATCTCACGTTCTACCAGCTGTCGATTATAAGCGCTGTTATTCGTAATTGACTTACGCTTCTAGGTTAGCTTGTTCACCAGATTTTAATCACCCTTTTTACCTGTAAATTACTCCATCCACAAAATACAATACCTATTCTACAATAATATAAAACATCATCATATAAAAGAAGGATTCTTTATTTATATTACCTTTTAATTTAACTTCTAACAGTGCTCTTCATGGTTATAACATAGTTATATCAATTGTACAATGATGAATCGATTGGTTAGTTGACTATTCCCTTTTTTTAATACAAATTAAATATAATGTAAATTATCTCTTATCCCAGGGTACGTGTGATTCTTTTAACGATTAGTAAGGCCAGGTAATGCAAAATTAAGGTTACTTAGTATTACAAAATGTTATTAGTTCTTACTATATTAAAATTAAATATAAGCTGGTGTTACCGTACTGGACGATTCTCAAGGTAGCAGTGCTTGTTTGCAAACGGTTGAAGATTTACAGTTGAGGTTACGTTAATCCAGAAAAGGTGTTCCGATTATTAATAAAATTGAAGGGGTGATGTCCTGGAAGGCAACGGGAACTCTTCTAATCTTCGTTCTCCTTCACGATCCGTGTGGTTGTCGGTCCCGGTGGAATTGGTGTCGTATTATAATTTCTTTCTTGAAAGTGAGGTTTATTTCTTCAGTAACAAAGGTCCTTGAGTATATTTTTTCTATAATTCCATTAATTCAGACTTTTTATTCCATCAATGAGTCTCCTGGTTAAATGGGAAATCGAGTTCAATACTAAATCCAATGGAATTGTCTTGAAGAGTGAAATAAGAATTCCTTGACCATTTGGAGGTATATGGGTATATTTTTGAAATCTAATTCATTGATTATTCATCGGTTTAGTTTACAGGAATTGGTTTTTACTTTAATTTATTAATTTTTGTTCATTTTATGTTAATTTATGTCCTCTTTTTTAAATTTGTCTACTGATCTGAACTCAATAGCATATAACAATCGAAAAATATATATTAAAGTTTTTTATAAATTCTTTTCTGTATTTTGTATGAATTCAACTTGACCCATTAGCATATAACAATTGAATAATCCAAATCAACAAGATTTTTTACATTTTAGTTACCCTAACAATCATTACTTCCTGTCATTGGATAATATTTGATATCCTAGAGCCAGAATTATAAAATATTACTACTCTTTTTTAATAAAATACTCCATGCTTGGAATTATACCAAATTACCTAAAACTGTCACCCAATCTACCTTATTAAACCGTATATATTTTACTATAGTTTCATTTGACTGGACTTATTAAAAAGGTATTAATTTCCTTTTACAAATATTAAATTTAGGCCTATAGGTTTTCTTACAACTGTTATAATATTGTTTTTGTTTTTAACTTAATTTTTCTTTACCTGACCTACTGTACAGATAGTCACTGGTTTATGGCCACTTACATTAATTTATATTTCCTGGTTTTAATTCATTATATTAATTAGTTCATCCTTGAACCCTTCATTATTTTATAACTATAAGAACTACTTGCCAACTTTTAACACTTATTGCCTTCCTGGCCAAGTTTACAAACATTAATTCAAACATCTTCATTAATCAATTACAGTAAATACATTCAACATAATATAATACCTAACCCATGTACTTATACTTAATTATTCAAATACAATTTTAACATAAATAAAAGGAGTACCGCAGACTAAGTACTTCTTTAAAGCAACAACTCCACTCTTATTATCCACAAAACATAAGATAAATATTCTGTAAACACTACATCATGTTACAGCAAAACACCAAGTACATTTCATAACATATTAAATATTAATTTTAATAGTATTTTATACTTCATTATTACACATTAAACTCCTCCCATTTGACACAATGTTTATGTTTTACATCCCATATTATTTATTACATTTTTTTAGATTTAGGTACACTTTAGATGTTTCAATTACTTAGTAACCTTAACATTTTGGGTATTGTTCTAAACCATATTTACTTCGTTTTTTATGTAACGTTGGGGACCTCAAATCTGTTACGTTACATAACACTCCCCCTTCGAAAGAAGTTTATTTTGGCTCAATGTAGTTTAGTAAAAATAAACTTATAGGTCGTCTATGATAAGGTTATCTTCTCTTTCTATCCTTCGAACTTTTAATTGCACCGGAAAATTGTGTTGACACTCCTTGTGTATCTGGTCATTAATTCACTACTGGTACCTCCCTCAGTTGTAGACCTGTCCTTTTCTCTGGAACTCATAACTTCTTCTAGCTTTTTACGCTACCATTTCTTATTATCTTTTTTATATTTATTACCTCTCTTGGTGCATAATCCCTAAAATACTATATTTCCCTAACATTTTTCCCTAATATCATAGCTGGTACGGAATCAGAGGGGCACTATTGGCTTCCATTACTCTGCCGTTTTCCTAACTATATCTTCTGAGATCAGAGGAACTTCATCTCTGTCCAGAAACAAAAATAAACGTTGCACTATCACAACACAATACATATAATAAAATTATTATCTATAAGGTAGCTCCTTCGCTACAAACTCATACTCAAGGGATGATTACTATTATTTCTGAGGTATCCTAATCGTTTTCTTAAATTATTTATCTCGTTGTTCTGTAGTTCCATTTATCACATTATTCACCAGTATATTAGTTAAAGCTGTTCAATATTTATTTTAAATTCTTCTTAGTTCTGTGCTGTCAATTAATTATTCTTTAGCATACGTATTTTACTATTTTTAATTCACTCCCATTTACTTCTGCAATTAAACACTGAATCTCCTCCTTATCATAAATTGTATGGCATATTCTTCCTTCATTTAACTCATTTCTAACCCTTCTTTCTCTTCTTTCATGTTTATTAGTTTAAAATAATTTCTTCTGAATTATATAGTAAGGTGTTCTTACTTATTTTTGAATTTTTTGGTCTTAAAATTGATTCCACATAATTTCTCTGAGGTATTGCGTAATTAGTTTATTTCATTTAATAGTTGGTTTAATATATTGTACTTAGTTTCTCATTATTTTCCTTGGATTTGCTTTATCTGTTATCCATAAAATCCGTCCCTTTTCTCCAATGGTTGGTTTGGAATCTGTTTAACCGTGGTCCATTATTTCTTCTGCACTGGTTGTTCGGATCTCTCTAGTGTACAGAGTTATTTCTGTCCTGGTGACATATCTCACTATCATGTACTGTAGTTCCGCCATTTGGTTGTTATAAAATTTTCATTCATGCTGAATTTTACCATCGTTTTTCGAGCTGATTCTTCTGCACCGTTTCTTAATCTTTCGAATGGTTCATACTTAATCTCCAGAAGTCCTCCATGCTCCTCGGTTAGTTTTGGCCTTTTTGGTCCTTTTAATCTATCTGGGAATTCAATTGTGGTTCGTTTAAAGTTTCTAAATTGCCTTACTTCTCCTGGTTCCATAATTGGTATATTATGTAGCTGAACTAATCCCCTTTTAATCATCTCCAATCCTTCCCGTGTATTTCGTGTATTTATTAATTTCCTTTTACGCGTTTGTCTTATTTTCATTGTCTTCATTTCATTGTGAACCCGTTTTATTCTTCCGGTTATGTTAATTGGTATCTCGTCAAATTTTTCTTGGGTCTTCGCTTGTATCTCCTTTACTCTAGTATCGTTATGGTTTCCTATTTGAGTAATTTTGGCCTCTACTTCCACTCTGAGTTGTATGATGGTTTCATCTATCTTTTCTAGACCTACCTTAGTTTCAGTTATTTGCTGTCTTACTTCCACTTCATAGTCATCAACTCTTTTGCTCAGTGTTTCATTGACAATTGCAATACTTTCATTGATGACTTCCCTTAACGCTTGGTTTTGTTCATTGATGATTTGTCGCAACTCCTTATTACGGTTTTCAATTTTCTCATCTATTTGTTTGGTATTTCCCAGAATCTGCCTTAAGCTCTCATCGTTCCTGTCAAATCTTTCATTAATTTGGTTTAAGCTTTCATTTATCAGCCGGTTATTCTCATCATTTTCCTCTTTATTTTTGTCAAACTTCTCATTCATAAGTTTGATTAAATTCTCACTCAAAATTTCGTTTTGTTTCTTTGAGTTTTCGTTGATACTGTCTATTTTTTCATTAGTTTGTCTATTATCTTCTTTGATACTGTCTATTTTTTCATCAGTTTGTCTATTATCTTCTTTGATACTGTCTATTTTATTTTCTAGCTTTTCTGAATTTTCATTTATGGTTTGTTTATTGCTTTCCTTAATGCTATCAATTTTCTCCATCATCATCCTCATCATTTCTTGCCAATCTGGTTCTCTTCTGGCTTCCGCTTTTTCTGGTTGGTCCCCTTGGGCATCCTCTTCAACTATTTCCTTTTCCGTGTTTGTGACTACTTCTGTTTCTTCTTCCCGTCTGTCTTCTTCTGTTTCTTGCTCCTTCTACATCCTTTTAGAAACACCTCTAGTATGCATTCCTGTGCCTCTAATAGTTGCCTGCTCCAGTTAAGTAATAATTAAGTCGATTTTTTACTTAACTAAAGCCCACTCGTTGAGCGCCAATTTGTAATAATAATTGAATGTTGTTGTTTCGGGGTTTAATCAATCTGTTATTAAGGAAATGTTTATTATATAGGCTTATAGGTGACCTCCTGTAACTCAATTTTAATAGACAAGTTTATTTATTATTTTGTTATTGCAACTTTTATGTAGACCATAACACGGTTTTACCTAATTACTCAATGTTTACTCAATGTTAATTCTATATTTCATGTATTTAATTAATAAATTGAGAATTCTCTCCAACCCTAGTCAGTCCGTATTATGTAAATCAATTCAAAAATTGTGCAGGAAACACGCTAGTTCGGTAATCTCACGTTCTACCAGCTGTCGACTATAAGCGCTGTTATTCGTAATTGACTTACGCTTCTAGGTTAGCTTGTTCACCAGATTTTAATCACCCTTTTTACCTGTAAATTACTCCATCCACAAAATACAATACCTATTCTACAATAATATAAAACATCATCATATAAAAGAAGGATTCTTTATTTATATTACCTTTTAATTTAACTTCTAACAGTGCTCTTCATGGTTATAACATAGTTATATCAATTGTACAATGATGAATCGATTGGTTAGTTGACTATTCCCTTTTTTTAATACAAATTAAATATAATGTAAATTATCTCTTATCCCAGGGTACGTGTGATTCTTTTAACGATTAGTAAGGCCAGGTAATGCAAAATTAAGGTTACTTAGTATTACAAAATGTTATTAGTTCTTACTATATTAAAATTAAATATAAGCTGGTGTTACCGTACTGGACGATTCTCAAGGTAGCAGTGCTTGTTTGCAAACGGTTGAAGATTTACAGTTGAGGTTACGTTAATCCAGAAAAGGTGTTCCGATTATTAATAAAATTGAAGGGGTGATGTCCTGGAAGGCAACGGGAACTCTTCTAATCTTCGTTCTCCTTCACGATCCGTGTGGTTGTCGGTCCCGGTGGAATTGGTGTCGTATTATAATTTCTTTCTTGAAAGTGAGGTTTATTTCTTCAGTAACAAAGGTCCTTGAGTATATTTTTTCTATAATTCCATTAATTCAGACTTTTTATTCCATCAATGAGTCTCCTGGTTAAATGGGAAATCGAGTTCAATACTAAATCCAATGGAATTGTCTTGAAGAGTGAAATAAGAATTCCTTGACCATTTGGAGGTATATGGGTATATTTTTGAAATCTAATTCATTGATTATTCATCGGTTTAGTTTACAGGAATTGGTTTTTACTTTAATTTATTAATTTTTGTTCATTTTATGTTAATTTATGTCCTCTTTTTTAAATTTGTCTACTGATCTGAACTCAATAGCATATAACAATCGAAAAATATATATTAAAGTTTTTTATAAATTCTTTTCTGTATTTTGTATGAATTCAACTTGACCCATTAGCATATAACAATTGAATAATCCAAATCAACAAGATTTTTTACATTTTAGTTACCCTAACAACCATTACTTCCTGTCATTGGATAATATTTGATATCCTAGAGCCAGAATTATAAAATATTACTACTCTTTTTTAATAAAATACTCCATGCTTGGAATTATACCAAATTACCTAAAACTGTCACCCAATCTACCTTATTAAACCGTATATATTTTACTATAGTTTCATTTGACTGGACTTATTAAAAAGGTATTAATTTCCTTTTACAAATATTAAATTTAGGCCTATAGGTTTTCTTACAACTGTTATAATATTGTTTTTGTTTTTAACTTAATTTTTCTTTACCTGACCTACTGTACAGATAGTCACTGGTTTATGGCCACTTACATTAATTTATATTTCCTGGTTTTAATTCATTATATTAATTAGTTCATCCTTGAACCCTTCATTATTTTATAACTATAAGAACTACTTGCCAACTTTTAACACTTATTGCCTTCCTGGCCAAGTTTACAAACATTAATTCAAACATCTTCATTAATCAATTACAGTAAATACATTCAACATAATATAATACCTAACCCATGTACTTATACTTAATTATTCAAATACAATTTTAACATAAATAAAAGGAGTACCGCAGACTAAGTACTTCTTTAAAGCAACAACTCCACTCTTATTATCCACAAAACATAAGATAAATATTCTGTAAACACTACATCATGTTACAGCAAAACACCAAGTACATTTCATAACATATTAAATATTAATTTTAATAGTATTTTATACTTCATTATTACACATTAAACTCCTCCCATTTGACACAATGTTTATGTTTTACATCCCATATTATTTATTACATTTTTTTAGATTTAGGTACACTTTAGATGTTTCAATTACTTAGTAACCTTAACATTTTGGGTATTGTTCTAAACCATATTTACTTCGTTTTTTATGTAACGTTGGGGACCTCAAATCTGTTACGTTACATAACACTCCCCCTTCGAAAGAAGTTTATTTTGGCTCAATGTAGTTTAGTAAAAATAAACTTATAGGTCGTCTATGATAAGGTTATCTTCTCTTTCTATCCTTCGAACTTTTAATTGCACCGGAAAATTGTGTTGACACTCCTTGTGTATCTGGTCATTAATTCACTACTGGTACCTCCCTCAGTTGTAGACCTGTCCTTTTCTCTGGAACTCATAACTTCTTCTAGCTTTTTACGCTATCATTTCTTATTATCTTTTTTATATTTATTACCTCTCTTGGTGCATAATCCCTAAAATACTATATTTCCCTAACATTTTTCCCTAATATCATAGCTGGTACGGAATCAGAGGGGCACTATTGGCTTCCATTACTCTGCCGTTTTCCTAACTATATCTTCCGAGATCAGAGGAACTTCATCTCTGTCCAGAAACAAAAATAAACGTTGCACTATCACAACACAATACATATAATAAAATTATTATCTATAAGGTAGCTCCTTCGCTACAAACTCATACTCAAGGGATGATTACTATTATTTCTGAGGTATCCTAATCGTTTTCTTAAATTATTTATCTCGTTGTTCTGTAGTTCCATTTATCACATTATTCACCAGTATATTAGTTAAAGCTGTTCAATATTTATTTTAAATTCTTCTTAGTTCCGTGCTGTCAATTAATTATTCTTTAGCATACGTATTTTACTATTTTTAATTCACTCCCATTTACTTCTGCAATTAAACACTGAATCTCCTCCTTATCATAAATTGTATGGCATATTCTTCCTTCATTTAACTCATTTCTAACCCTTCTTTCTCTTCTTTCATGTTTATTAGTTTAAAATAATTTCTTCTGAATTATATAGTAAGGTGTTCTTACTTATTTTTGAATTTTTTGGTCTTAAAATTGATTCCACATAATTTCTCTGAGGTATTGCGTAATTAGTTTATTTCATTTAATAGTTGGTTTAATATATTGTACTTAGTTTCTCATTATTTTCCTTGGATTTGCTTTATCTGTTATCCATAAAATCCGTCCCTTTTCTCCAATGGTTGGTTTGGAATCTGTTTAACCGTGGTCCATTATTTCTTCTGCACTGGTTGTTCGGATCTCTCTAGTGTACAGAGTTATTTCTGTCCTGGTGACATATCTCACTATCATGTACTGTAGTTCCGCCATTTGGTTGTTATAAAATTTTCATTCATGCTGAATTTTACCATCATTTTTCGAGCTGATTCTTCTGCACCGTTTCTTAATCTTTCGAATGGTTCATACTTAATCTCCAGAAGTCCTCCATGCTCCTCGGTTAGTTTTGGCCTTTTCAGTCCTTCTAATCTATCTGGGAATTCAATTGTGGTTCGTTTAAAGTTTCTAAATTGCCTTACTTCTCCTGGTTCCATAATTGGTATATTATGTAGCTGAACTAATCCCCTTTTAATCATCTCCAATCCTTCCCGTGTATTTCGTGTATTTATTAATTTCCTTTTACGCGTTTGTCTTATTTTCATTGTCTTCATTTCATTGTGAACCCGTTTTATTCTTCCGGTTATGTTAATTGGTATCTCGTCAAATTTTTCTTGGGTCTTCACTTGTATCTCCTTTACTCTAGTATCGTTATGGTTTCCTATTTGAGTAATTTTGGCCTCTACTTCCACTCTGAGTTGTATGATGGTTTCATCTATCTTTTCTAGACCTACCTTAGTTTCAGTTATTTGCTGTCTTACTTCCACTTCATAGTCATCAACTCTTTTGCTCAGTGTTTCATCGACAATTGCAATACTTTCATTGATGACTTCCCTTAACGCTTGGTTTTGTTCATTGATGATTTGTCGCAACTCCTTATTACGGTTTTCAATTTTCTCATATATTTGTTTGGTACTTTCCAGAATCTGCCTTAAGCTCTCATCGTTCCTGTCAAATCTTTCATTAATTTGATTTAAGCTTTCATTTATCAGCCGGTTATTCTCATCATTTTCCTCTTTATTTTTGTCAATCTTCTCATTCATTAGTTTGATTAAATTCTCACTCAAAATTTCGTTTTGTTTCTTTGAGTTTTCGTTGATACTGTCTATTTTTTCATTAGTTTGTCTATTATCTTCTTTGATACTGTCTATTTTTCATTAGTTTGTCTATTATCTTCTTTGATACTGTCTATTTTATTTTCTAGCTTTTCTGAATTTTCATTTATGGTTTGTTTATTGCTTTCCTTAATACTATCAATTTTCTCCATCATCATCCTCATCATTTCTTGCCAATCTGGTTCTCTTCTGTCTTCCGCTTTTTCTGGTTGGTCCCCTTGGGCATCCTCTTCAACTATTTCCTTTTCTGTGTTTGTGACTACTTCTGTTTCTTGCTCCTTCTACATCCTTTTAGAAACACCTCTAGTATGCATTCCTGTGCCTCTAATAGTTGCCTGCTCCAGTTAAGTAATAATTAAGTCGATTTTTTACTTAACTAAAGCCCACTCGTTGAGCACCAATTTGTAATAATAATTGAATGTTGTTGTTTCGGGGTTTAATCAATCTGTTATTAAGGAAATGTTTATTATATAGTCTTATAGGTGACCTCCTGTAACTCAATTTTAATAGACAAGTTTATTTATTATTTTGTTATTGCAACTTTTATGTAGACCATAACACGGTTTTACCTAATTACTCAATGTTTACTCAATGTTAATTCTATATTTCATGTATTTAATTAATAAATTGAGAATTCTCTCCAACCCTAGTCAGTCCGTATTATATAAATCAATTCAAAAATTGTGCAGGAAACACGCTAGTTCGGTAATCTCACATTCTACCAGCTGTCGACTATAAGTGCTGTTATTCGTAATTGACTTACGCTTCTAGGTTGTGCTATAACTTTTATTGATAATTTAATTGAACTGATTTTAAGGTTACTGTTCACTGTTTACTTTCTAGAATTTCTTCGGGCGCCATCTTGTATTTATTAATTACAAGAAACAAAACAAAAAAATTGTACTTACCATTTTTAGGGTTCTTTTAGGCGAACTCAGGAGCAGAACGGGCTATTCAAAATAAAGAAAACTTTATATTGTTTCCCATTAATAGAGTTTTATTGACATTTTTATTAGAACTTTTATTGTTAACACACTATCTCCTGACATCCCTTCTCTACTATAAATTCATATTGACGGAAGTTATTAAGCATATAATGGGAATTGAAACATAGTATAGAAATTGCAAATAAACTTCTATAAAATTAAACATGAATTACATTAAAACATAACAACCCAAACCAGCCTTCTTTGTTTACATAGTTTCACTCACTCATACACACCCACACGCACACAATTAATTTATATCCCGTGAGATCTCATATTATATTTTATTTTATGATGATTTTGATTAACCTTTGTTAAGTATTTCGGTACACATTTTTCTTTTTACTTATCTGTTCAATGAGTCCTGAAGACGTCACATTATTTTAAACGCACATTTGCTATTTTTTTAAAACTGATGATTAAAACCGAAACTGTCTCTACATTTTATATATGAATTCCGATTCCTTCACATTTTAAAACTGTTATTACATTCTGATTAAAAGTTAAAATGCATTACTTTACATTTTAGGTGCGGGCGCCCGCGATTTACGTTCCGGAACCTTTTATGTGACCGGCCAGCTCACTGAGTAATTTTATACTGGAACGAAACAAACGGCACTATTTTGTGTTGTCGCCGTGGTTATATGACCAATTCTTATTGTTCAGAGATTCGTATTACTACGCCAGCATACTGTTTTTTGTTTCATAACTGCATTCCACAGCGAGGATTGTCTCTGACGTAAGATCATCCGATGCCGTTACATAACTTGTTTACACTGTTTTTGTATGTCATTGGTTGACCTTGGCACAGTTCTGCGGTTGTTTAACTCGTTTTATAAAATATTACTGAATAATTTTCACAATCAGTGCTACCACTGCCGCTACCAATGAATTTTACCTTTGTTTACGTTTTGTCCCAATCATAGTAAAAAAATTTATTTGTTTTATTTAAAAAATACAAATTTCTTTATTATCCCAAAATAGGCCCAAAATGTCCCGTTACAATACCCCCTCAATGAGATATTTTATGCTGAAGCATAAAAAATCTCATTGACACATTCATACTTGCTAAAGGGATCAGCCAGGATATGTCGCCACAACCCCCTGTATGGTTTACAAAAAATATAATTAACTCACCCTTGGTCCGGTGACTGTGACCGCACCTGAATGACAATACTGGACTTCTCTCTCGAGATCCCAACACATATAGTCAGACAGATACTCAACGCCCCTGCTCTGACACGCAGGCCAGCTCAGGTCCGCCGCCACAGCATCACCAACATCACCAAACACTGAAACAACAAATCAAATATCAACTAGTGGCCTTATACAACACCATATCCCCAACTGATCTGTTCCCCCTAGCGGTGCTGGTTTGCGCTAAGAAGCACTTTTTTTTTTTTTTTTTTTTTTTTTTTTTTTTACTTCTAACATATATCAGAATACCTAACAACAACATGATCCCCATTTTAAAATTCCATAATCTCATTCTATCTACTTTCTCTTGTTAACTTTCATCCCAAAATTCAAAATTATTGCCCTGATTCCCATCAGAATTTAAATAAACATTTCCCATTTCCATATTACACATTTCTCTTATCCCCAATTTGCATTTAAAATATTTAAATTCATAAAATTGTCTTACACTAACAAACACAATATAACATAGAAAACATAGTACAGTAAACCCTCGATTTAACGGACCTCGATTTAACGGACTTCGGATTTAACGGACAGAATTTAACAGACAAAAAAAAAAAAAAAAAAAAAAAAAAGCATGAAAATGTTTTTAGGCTTTTGAAACGTATAATGTGCATAAACTGCAGACTCTCCTGTTCTGGCGATGTTGCTTGGCTATCGCAGCATTCTTTCGTTTCTTGTTTTGAAACACGCAAATTTTCTCATCTCCAATTGTATTTGATGAGAACGGAGATAAGAATTAGATAAGAATTCATTTAATTCTTCACGATCCCCGTCTTTGCGTTATCATTGTCGTTGACGCAGGCGTCACACACGTTCAGTGGAAGACATCACGACGACTAACACTGACAATATACACTGATATGCATCTTATTTCACAGTGACCAAATTTATTTATTACTAACGTCACCTGGAGCGTTACATTTTTCGATGACGTTACACATTTTGCATCACGCATTTTGTGGAATGACCCCCAGCCTAAAAACATTATCATGTTAAAAAAAAATTTTCACACGAAAAAATCACGATTAAGTTTTTGAAGTCCATGGTTGTGATTTAAATTTGGTGGTAGTTCATAACCATAGCAACGCATTTTCACTCTTGAATATTCGGCTATTTTCGTGATAATTCGTATGCACGCGCAGTTCACATTCGTACAGCGTCGCATCAGTTTATTCAGAGAATACAGCGTGTACGCTACATGTGTTTCTATAGTACGAACCTTGCACGTGTTAAATAGAGAGTCTTAACGAGTTTATACTTGCGTTGTTACAGCAAGGTCCATTACTTTATTAGTGAATTACAGCATAAGTATGTCTGGCGTTACGAAAAAACGTGTGAACTTGAGTATAAAGCAAAAGCTTGAACTAATAAGTAAACTTGAAGGTGGCGCGTCTGTTGCACATGTTTGTGAAGTGTACGGTGTAAAGAAACAAACCATTTCAGACATTCGAAAGAATAAAGATAAACTTATTCAGTTTTCGCTAAAGTACAGTGTTGATAGTTCGAAGAATGAGGGAGAAAGAAAACACATTAAATTAGCCAAACACAAACAATTAGAGGATGCTGTGTACAAGTGGTTTATTCAACAACGTTCTAGTGGCGTCGTTGTTCGTAGTGTCGAGTTGCGGGCTGCTGCTGATAAACTGGCGAAACATATTGGTATCCAATTTCAGGCGAGTGATGGGTGGCTTTGGCGTTTTCGTAATCGGCATGGCATCACAAATAGATCAACATGTGGTGAAGCGCTGAGTGCAGACACTGAACAAGTTGAGGCTTTTCGTCAACATATAAAGGAAACGATCGAATCTGAGGGTCTCATTTTGTCTCAGGTGTACAATGCTGATGAGACTGGTCTCTACTTTCGTGCTGTGCCTGAAAATACTCTGGCACACAAACATGAAACTAGCACACCAGGCCGTAAACTCAACAAGGAGCGGCTTTCTGCCCTACTGTGTGCGAATGCTGATGGTTTGCATCGACTTACTCCAGTCATAGTCGGAAACGCAAAGAAACCTCGTGCGATAAAGAACATAATGAACCAGTTGCCAGTCATTTATGAAAGTTCAAAAAATGCTTGGTTTACCTTCAGTATTTTTTCAGACTGGTTTTTTAATCATTTTGTGCCAGAAGTGCGACGTTTTCAAGAAGAGACTATGAAAATTCCATCGCATGCAGTGAAAGCCGTCTTACTACTGGACAATGCACCGGCCCATCGCAACTCCGAGAAGTTAGTTAGCAACGACGGAAAAATAAAATGCGTCTTCCTCCCTCCGAACACCACTTCAATTTTACAGCCAATGGACCAAGGAGTCATTGTTGCCTGCAAAAGGCTGTACAAGAAGAAGTTTCTTGAAGAGGTGATGGTTGTCTTGGAGGACGAACAAGACCATGAAAACGACACGAGAGGAGCTAGAACGCTGCAAAATCTGCGTGCATACAACATCAAGTCCGCCATCTTTAATTTTGCTGCCGCATGGAAGGAGATGAAGGAAACAACATTGGCTAATGGGTGGAGACAGTTACTGAATGGGACTGAACCGGAGTACGATTTCACAGGATTTGAAACATCCGATTTCTGTGAAACCGTAAAGAAGGCTGGTGAAGACGTAAACGAGAATGACATAGAACAGTGGCTAAACTTGGACGAGGGTGATCCAGGCTACCAAATCCTGAGTCAGGAAGAGATCGCGGAATCTGTTCTACACGACGATCAAGAAGATGGAGATGATGATGATGAAGAAATATCTGTTACAGGAGGCCCTAAATTATCAGCAATAAGAAACAGCATGGACGAAATTATCGCGTACATTGGGGAGTCTTCAGATCCAGAAGTGTGTGCTTATTATGACCATTTTAGACAGTTTAGATCTTTAATAATAAAGAAGCAACATTCTAGTGGAAAACAACTGACTCTTGATGCTTTTATCCAGAATAAATAAAGGTGTGTACATAACATTGTATTTGCATGATATTAATAGTACGTATTAAAATACAGATAAGCGATGTTGTCGCTGTTACAATAGAAAACCACACTGGCAGTTTACCCGTTACTTAGAAACATGTTACTCACACCTCCTCTACTCATCCTTTGTCTTGCCGCCTACGGAAGGGTCCGAGCACGCACGCATGCGCAGGTACGTACACTTTTCTTCCTATTCATTGTTCAGTTTGCTGTTAAAACGTACGGTTGCAGTCATAAATCATAATGCCAGCGTTAACAACAGCCAGGCAAATTGCTGTTGCTTACGCAGTAAACAACTCATAGATACCAAAAGCGTTCGTCCCGCCAGAAGTCAGGTATAACTTCGAATTTTGTTAGTGCGCGAATGCAAGCCGCAGGCCAAATTAGCGACCATGTTTTTAGGAGAAAAAGTGCGGCTTGTATTCGGAACAATACCGTATTTGCATGATATTAATAGTATAAAAATTTCAAGTGCCTATTTGATTTAAATATATCCTCAAAAAACAAAATTTGGGATTTAACGGACTTTCGATTTAATGGACACCCCTCAGCCCCAATTAGTCCGTTAAATCGAGGGTTTACTGTACATTCATTGTTATTATTATCTTAAAATAAACAATTTGTATTTAAAAATTTACACACTTTACATCATTAAATTTGCATATCAAATCATAAAATTACCTTTTAATCTCAATTGACTTTTATTAATTCTCTTTCCAAAAAAATTTTGTTTTTTTTTCAATCTTCGTGATTTTTTCAAATTCCCTGTCATTAATTTGGGTGATTCTCCGTTATTCATTATAATTCACTTTATCAACTTGGCATTTATTCATAATCTTACCCCTTTTATTACTCTAACGCTCCCTTACAAAATATTTAACTAGTATGACACCCCTCTCTATCAAAACAGCTATCAAACAATTCTCTAAACCCAACTTACTATTAAACTCAAATCGCCACCTTCTCTCGATATAAAAAAAATACTCTCTAACCCTTTGTACATAGGATGTGTTTTCCCCCCCCAAATAACTCATTTCCCTTATCTGGCCCCTGGATTCTACCTAAGGCGGCCCCGTCCCCACTAAATCAATCCCAATCCCGTCCCAACTTATCATCATGTTGCGGACTCCCACATTACACTACCCCCTACTACAAAATTGCCATCCCCAAAATCTCAATCTTATTACCCCACTTCAACTACAACAAAATAACATCATCATTTATAAACATCAATATATCAATCAAAACTCTACATATATTCTCCATTACTACTGTGTCTCCACTTATACTCAAATTCTCTATTACTTGTACTTCATCCCTCGTTATTCTCTCTAACACCCATCTATATTCAACTCGGACTGACTTAATGTTTTACTTAAACAATTACTATCACCCAACTTCTATCTTTTGCAACCCAATGAAAATTTTAACTATCACAACTTTATTTCATTTTGTTTTAAAATCTATAAACACATTGAAAACATATTATTATATTTTTATAATCCTTATTCCTAACATACTACATGCAATTAACACAATAAGACATAATAAACACAATACAGGAAGTATGTAGTGCATCTATTTTTCAAATCAAAACAAAATTATTTAGTAGCGAGTCATCATTATTAAAATACAACAAATTTCTAATTCGTTACCCCCTGGATAACCTCCCTGCCACACACACTATGACCCCCCCTGGACTGTGGCGTCCAGTTGCGTCCACAAGGACTGAATTTTTGGAGGAATTTGACATCTCCGTGTCCTTGCTTCTGCGTTACATTTTAATAAAACTAGATATCATAATATCTAAATGTTCATATTACACGCCCCTAATGCGGGTCTACCACCTGGCTTTGCTGTTCCTCCTCGAACAGAGTGGCAGCCGCTGTTCCATAGTTCCGGGATTTCCCCTAGCGTCACCCCCCATTAATTTCTAATATAGACCAATTTCAAGCCAGCTATGGTCAAGGGACTTGATATGGCCATAGCTGACCGCTAGCCAAAACCACGATTAGTGCTGGTAAGGCAGTAATTGCCCAAAAAGTCGGGGAAATCATCTCTTCCTTCAGGCATGTATTCATCATCATTAATTTGCACGGCATGGCAATTTATCAAGTTACAATATAAAATTGTACAAAAGGGTGTGCCGTGCATTTTCACCATGTTGGCCTCCGATGGAGGTAACACTCTCTGTTACCCCCAACACTTTCCGCTATCTACTGGGGCACATGCCACCCCAGCAACAGCAACTTAATAGCTAAACTAAACCATATCTACAATTGCTGTCTCTATGTTCCATTGTTATAATCACTTCTATAGACACCACTCTACCCCCCAAAATTTCCCCACACATCTTGTATAAGTCTTTTTTTTTTTTTTTTTTTTTTTTTTTTTTTTTTTTTTTTTTTTTTATGTATCCAGACACTTCTGCCAGTCCAACTTTTCTAACTCCGACACTTACGTTACTATCTCCTATGGAGTTAAACTAAGTACACATAATTTAACTTACTTTAATAGTTTAACAAGTGCAACAACTATACTAATGTACTGAAACTACCAATAATTTGGTCACCTTAAAATTTCTACGTTCTAAATCTAAACTACAATTAGTTCCTTTTCTCCTAAAACAAATTCGACCGCAATTTAAAATTATTTTTATGTTTATTTCATTACCGAAAAGTATTGTTTCTTTTCACTGAACAATACTTTTGGGCAATGAAATGACTCCTCATGAGTCGCACTTGTTAAGTTACATGAATTTTGGGTCGTTTTATTATATGCAATAAAACTATTATATGTTCGTTGATAACTGCCAATTGTAAGTTTTTTTTTGTTTTTTTTTTTTATGTTATTTCAAACAACCATTCTGCTCTTCCAGTAGGCCTATATTATACACAATTTATATAATTGTCCCTGTTCGGGTGCCATTTGTGCTATAACTTTTTATTGATAATTTAATTGAACTGATTTTAAGGTTACTGTTCACTGTTTACTTTCTAGAATTTCTTCGGGCGCCATCTTGTATTTATTAATTACAAGAAGCAAAACAAAAAAATTGTACTTACCATTTTTAGGGTTCTTTTAGGCAAACTCAGGAGCAGAACGGGCTGTTCAAAATAAAGAAAACTTTATATTGTTTCCCATTAATAGAGTTTTATTGACATTTTTATTAGAACTTTTATTGTTAACACACTATCTCCTGACATCCCTTCTCTACTATAAATTCATATTGACGGAAGTTATTAAGCATATAATGGGAATTGAAACATAGTATAGAAATTGCAAATAAACTTCTATAAAATTAAACATGAATTACATTAAAACATAACAACCCAAACCAGCCTTCTTTGTTTACATAGTTTCACTCACTCATACACACCCACACGCACACAATTAATTTATATCCCGTGAGATCTCATATTATATTTTATTTTATGATGATTTTGATTAACCTTTGTTAAGTATTTCGGTACACATTTTTCTTTTTACATATCTGTTCAATGAGTCCTGAAGACGTCACATTATTTTAAACGCACATTTGCTATTTTTTTTAAACTGATGATTAAAACCGAAACTGTCTCTACATTTTATATATGAATTCCGATTCCTTCACATTTTGAAACTGTTATTACATTCTGATTAAAAGTTAAAATGCGTTACTTTACATTTTAGGTGTGGGCGCCCACGATTTACGTTCCGGAACCTTTTATGTGACCGGCCGGCTCACTGAGTAATTTTATACTGGAACGAAACAAACGGCACTATTTTGTGTTGTCGCCGTGGTTATATGACCAATTCTTATTGTTCAGAGAACAGTATTACTACGCCAGCATACTGTTTTTTGTTTCATAACTGCATTCCACAGCGAGGATCGTCTCTGACGTAAGATCATCCGATGCCGTTACATAACTTGTTTACACTGTTTTTGTATGTCATTGGTTGACCTTGGCACAGTTCTGCGGTTGTTTAACTCGTTTTATAAAATATTATTGAATAATTTTCACAATCAGTGCTACCACTGCCGCTACCAATGAATTTTACCTTTGTTTACGTTTTGTCCCAATCATAGTAAAAAAATTTACTTGTTTTATTTAAAAAATACAAATTTCTTTATTATCCCAAAATAGGCCCAAAATGTCCCGTTACAAGGTTAGCTTGTTCACCAGATTTTAATCACCCTTTTTACCTGTAAATTACTCCATCCACAAAATACAATACCTATTCTACAATAATATAAAACATCATCATATACAAGAAGGATTCTTTATTTATATTACCTTTTAATTTAACTTCTAACAGTGCTCTTCATGGTTATAACATAGTTATATCGATTGTACAATGATGAATCCGATTGGTTAGTTGACTATTCCCTTTTTTTAATACAAATTAAATATAATGTAAATTATCTCTTATCCCAGGGTACGTGTGATTCTTTGAACGATTAGTAAGGCCAGGTAATGCAAAATTAAGGTTACTTAGTATTACAAAATGTTATTAGTTCTTACCATATTAAAATTAAATATAAGCTGGTGTTACCGTACTGGACGATTCTCAAGGTAGCAGTGCTTGTTTGCAAACGGTTGAAGATTTACAGTTGAGGTTACGTTAATCCAGAAAAGGTGTTCCGATTTGTAACGTGTCAAAATTTGGGTAATTTTATTTCTTACAGTTATAGGGTATTTGCATTTTATTCCTTTCATTTTTTGGATTTTATAAAAATATAATTGTGAAAGTTTTATTTTCCGACAACGCTATTTCCAATATAACAGACCACGTGGCAAGAAACAGTGTTGAGAACAAAGCCGTACAACACAGTTTCTGTTGAGTAACCAGGCAAGGAATTTGTACCACCCTAAATTCTCAGAACTTTGCATAAGTGTGACCACGCACTCACGCTCAATACCAGTACGCGCTCTGTTGGGACGCCGAGTTGGTTTAAGGCAAGATGGCTTGGGCGAATTTGATTCAGCGATGTGCGTTTAAGATGGAGGAAATATAGTCTAAGTCCGGCCTCTTTTGTGACGTCAGCCAGTGCCTAGCTGAAATCGTCTACTATCGTCACTCCAACAACTACATGCATGGCATGGGACGAAACTTCTGCGACGAAGCCCAAGGCAGTGATTTCCTTACAAGTATGAGATCACGTTAGCAACACCTGCTACGTTTTCGCTGCCAGTTTGTTAACCGATCGCTCCGGCGCCGGACCGAGCCAAGTAGGCTCGTCACAAAACTTTATATTTTAACAGTAAAAAGTGTAATAGGAGAAAAATTTATGTGACCGCGGTCAAGTAAAAAAGGGTAAAGAAATTAACTGTATAATTTTCGGACAGTAAACAACAAGAAATTAACAGAAGATGAGTGCACGCACGAACCACGTTGCCGGCGGTTTAAGTATAAGGGCTGGGGGCTTTATTATAAAATGTTAAGGGGTTTATAATTTAGTGTGTTTGAGTGAGTGTGAAAAAATTGCAGGCTGGGCTCTGTCTGTATGTCTGTTTATATAGTGATCAGTAAGGTAAGATATTAGAGTAAGTTAGGATGTAGAAGACGCCAACAGAACAAAGAAAAATGTAACTTAATCTGTGAAGCACTGAGCAAAAGTTTTTTGAACAAAATTTTAAAATAATTTTTGATTAATTAAAAAAATAGTAATTTCTCTTCAAAACTGTGTCGAGTTAATTATTGCACAACCCGTACACATGTTTGTATCCGAAGTTCGTGCGAGCAGAATCTTGGACCCAAAGAAAGAACCTCTACAGGTAGGTTAGAATAAATGGTATTTTTTTTTTGTATTTTATATATTTTAAAGTGTATTTTGAACATCACAAGTGGCTTCCGATACAGGGACAGTTTTTATTAATTAAAAAACTACATTAGTAAAAACCGTACCTACAGAAAAGATACAAACATGTTTTTGGGGTTAGCGGAATAAAACAAAAGTGCGTTATTAACGAAAAAAAAAAAAAAATTGGTTATATAATACATTATATTGATTATATTATAGTTACACAAGTATCAAGTATAAAATAAGTAATGGCAGATAATAATGAGATCAGCCTCTCTGACAGTCAGACCGACTCTGGTATTCAAACAGAAGCAAGGTCAATAGACGAGCAGAATGTAGAAATATCTGTAATTAGTTCACCGGGAGCGATTTCTACTCCCGTACCAAGTAAAATAAATACAAGAGAAAAAGAGTTGTCATTAAATGATTTATTTAATCTCATTAACAATAGATTTGATATGAACAATAGTGATTTCAATATTAAATTCAATGAACAGAAAAACAAAATTCAAGAATTTAAAAATAATGTAAATGAGAAATTAGATACAAAGAATAACAAATTGAATGAAATTATGACCAAAATTAAAAGTGAATTTAATTGCAAATTGGATGAACTTAAAACTGAAATTAATAAAGTACAAATCAACTGTGAGAGTAACTGTAACAAATTAAAATATGAATTAAATGAAACGTTGAGTCACTCATTAGATAGTATGAATAGTAAAATTGACGAAATAGAGAGTAGTGTGGTAGAAAAAACCAATAAACAAATACAGAAGGTAACCGAAAATTTTGATCGTAAGATAGATGAATGTAATGTTAGTAATGAGTACAAGTTGAATTGTGTAGTTGATAAGATTGAAACATATGAAAACAGTAGTAATGTCAAAATCAATGAAATAGAAAGTAAGTGCAAAACAGAGATACAAGCTATACAAAATACAGTAAATACTATAGATACAAGTAATAAACAATTTGAGTATTTGAATAATAATAAATTTGTGTCAATTGAGCAGAGTATAGTTAATGTTAAAGATGAATTGAATATAGCTATAAATGAAAAACTTAATAGGGTTACTGAACACATAGTCATTGCTAAAGATATGAATAGCGATATTGATTTGGAGGTATTTAATTGCGAAAACAGGGGGGTACACCCTATGCAGTTTTTGAATAGAGTCAGAGAATTTAATCAGTTTTGTAGAAGTAGCTGGGAAGTACAATTGCTAAAAATAATGAAGTGTTTTAGAGGGAATTCCGTGGTATGGGCGGAGGTGCATAAAGTAGACTGGGTAAATTATCAGTGTTTTGAGACGGCTTTTAGAGAGAAATATTGGTCGGAGGAGGAACAAGAGATATTACGGAGTAAAATTATGGGACCAGGTAATTTTGGGACCCAAGGGGGTAACGTAACTATGTACGTAATGCGACTATATAATGAGGCAAAATATTTAGAGCCACCGTTACCATTTGGGTCATTCGTCCGTCACATAAGCAAGCACTTACCGAGAGAAATACAAATTACATTAATGACTCGAGAGATTGTAGAAATCACGGAATTAGAGAAAATCTTGGACATATTTCAGAATATAAGAGAACGGGATATGAGTAGGCGGATAAACACACCAGTATCACATATAAATGGGAATCATAATCAACCAAGGGGAATACACAATTTTCACCGGGGAGCGCGGGGAGGAAGTTTTGATAATAGGGGCGAGAGTTGGAGGTGTAGAGACTGTGAAACTGATAATTATGCTAATCGAACAAATTGTTTTAGATGTCATCGAAACAGGGAGTGCGCCAGGAACGAGAGAACGAACCCACCACCAAATCAACAGCCCAGAGGAGGAGAATTTTATAGAGGAGCGCCCAGAGGAGGAGGACATTATAATAGAGGAAGAGGAGGAAATCATCCAGCTGTAGCAGGCCCATCCACGGGAAACTAAGAAAGACAATGGAGAAGCGGGCCCAACCATTATCAACGGAGAACCGGGTCCAAGTAACCAACGAATATGCGAACAACATTATCAAGGTGGACATGGCAAAAGAATTGTTAGAAGAAGAGGAGAACAAGGTGATGGAACGTAGAACAGGATTGATGGAGGTAACAATTAGAATTGAAGGTAAGAATTATAAAACTTTAATTGATACCGGTAGCGAGATCTCAGTGATTTCGGAAAATGTTATGGGTGAATTAAAAGAGATAAATAAAAGCATACCGTCATTACCAGTTGCGGGGGTTACAGTAGTGGGGGTAACTGGGGTAAGAAGTAAGAGAATAACCAGACAAGTACAATTAAATATTTTAATAAATGAAGTTGAATTTGAAAACACTTTTCTAGTAGTTAAAGGGTTGAGTCTAGATGTAATATTGGGAAACGATTTTTTGGAAAGAAACGGGGCAGTAATAGATTTCAATAAACAAATAGTAAAATTTGAAAAGGGGAATAAACCAGTCAGAATAGAGTTTAAGAAAGTAGTAAACGAAGCTAAAGTCACGGGAATAAAAATGTTACATAAGCAGATAAGCGATAGAGAGATAGAGACCAAAATAAATATATGTCTAGAGAATGATAGTCTAGAGAATGAGGAGGGAGAAATCCATGAGAGTAATGAGAATGTGTGGGCAGATAGAGCCAACAAATTCTTTAATGAAGATACAGTTGTAGGAAATACTCAGCGAGAGGAGCTGTGGGCAGTGGTGGAGCGTTTCAGAGAGGTATTTGATGAACCACCAGGGAAAGCGAAGGACTACATCTGTGAGCTGAAAGTTCGGGACCATGCACCATACATGCAGAGGAGCTACCCGGTGCCGTTTTCGAAGAGGAGGGCTGTACAGGAGGAACTAGACCGGATGATACAGGGAGGCATAATTGAACGCTCAGTATCACCCTACTCAAACCCTTTGGTAGTAGTGATAAAAAAGGATGGAAAGGTAAGGTTATGTTTAGATGCTCGGAAAATTAATCAAATTATTATACCTGACAGGGAATCTCCGGAACCCATAAATGAGATTTTACAGAAGTTCAGCGGAGTCAAATACATGACATCCTTAGACCTGACAGCTGGATACTGGCAGGTGCCATTAGCAGCAGAGAGCAGAAAATACACAGCTTTTCTTTTTAACGGTAAGAATTACCAGTTCAAACACTTACCTTTTGCATTAAACACCAGTGTCGCCAGTTTTATTAAATGTTTAGATAATATATTACAACCTAAGGATTTAGATTTTTTAACCGTATATGTCGATGATATCTTGATAGCTTCTAGGACATTCACTGAACATTTAGAACACATAGAATACGTATTAGATAAGCTACATAAAGGGGGTTTAACAGTGAATTGGGACAAGTCTAAATTTCTGCAGACAGAAATACATTTCTTAGGATTTATTATTACACAGGAGGGGATATTAGCCAACCCTGACAAAGTAGAAGCCATAATGCGATTCCCCGAACCAAAAAACATTAAGCAGTTACAAAGTTTCTTAGGCCTATGCAATTTTTACAGGAAATTTCAGGAGAACTACGCACACACAACATCCAAACTGAGTGCTGTACTGCAGAAGAATAAACAGTGGAGATGGGGCGATACGGAACGGAATGCGTTCAACGAAATTAAGAGAAAGTTTAGTCACATGATCATGATGAATCATCCCGATTTTAATAAAACTTTTTATTTGCAGACCGACGCCAGCAATGTAGCGCTAGGGGCGGAGCTCTACCAGGAGAGTTGCGACAAGGAACACCTAACGATCGCCTTCGCCAGTAGATCGTTGTTGTCGGCTGAGAAAAATTATACGACGACTGAAAAAGAACTTCTAAGTATTGTGTTCGCCGTGGGTAAATTCCGGACCTACATCCTAGGCAATACTACAATAATCCGGACGGACCACAAGGCATTATCATTCCTCAATTCATGTAAGCTGACACATAGCAGATTAACCAGGTGGGTATTAGCCTTACAAGAATATAACTTTTCATGGGAGTATATAAAGGGGTCAGATAATAAGGTACCAGATACACTTTCTAGAGTAGATGTTATAGACAATAAAACTGGTAGGGATCTTAAAGAAATAGAAATTTTTAGATTAACTAGAGAAGATAGAATTTTTGGTGAAGAATTAAGTGATATTAAAAATATGCAAAAATCTGATAGTAAACTGGGTAAAGTAATAGTTAGTTTAGAAACAGAGGTAGAGGGATCTGAATATAATGAGCGATTTCAAGTATATCAAGGTATTTTGTTCAAAAAAGTAGATAGTGGGGAGCGGGATTGGAGGTTAGTTATACCCGAGGGGTTAGTAGATAAAATTGTTTGGAATTGCCATATAAGGTATGGTCATTTTGGGGCGAGAAAGTGTGCTAATGTTTTGAAAGAGTCATGTATATTTAAGAATATGGAGAAGAGAGTTAGAAGAGTGTTAAGAGTGTGTGATTTATGTCAGAAATCGAAAGTAGTGAATTATAAAGTGGAAGGGGAGATGAATTACATAAAAGTAGAGAAACCGTTTGATTTAGTTGCAGTAGATTTATATGGACCATTACCCAGAGGTAGAGGGGGTGTATTATATGTATTTGTAGTTCTAGACACTTTTTCCAAATTTGTGAAGTTATATAGCATTAAGAGAGCGACCAGTAAAGTACTCAGTGAGAAAATAGTAAAAGACTACATGATTAACGTTGGAAAACCGATAAATTATATTATCTGACCACGGTCCACAGTTTATAAGCGGCAAGTGGCGGCAGACGCTTGGATGGGAAGGCATCATACCCAAGCATACGGCAGTGTATCATCCGCAGTCGAACCAAGCAGAACGGGTGATGAGAGAGATTGGTAGGATATTTCGGGCGTACTGTCACGCCAAACACACAGAATGGCCATCCTACGTGAAGAAAGTAGAGGAGTGGCTGAATTGTACCACCCATGAGTCCACGGGATTCACGCAGCATGAGTTGATCAGGGGAACAAGGCTGCCCAGGATATTGGAACAACTTTTCGAATACCCACCAGAAGGTCAAGTTCTGGACAGAAACATGAAAATTAGATTGGCAAACGAGAACTTACTCACGAGAGGAGAGCAAAGAAAACAGAAACATGACGCCAAGGGTAAATGGACCAAGTATGAGGTAGGTCAATTAGTGTTAGTAAAAAGGCATGATTTGTCCAGTGCTCAAGATAGAGAAATAAAGAAGTTTTTCTTGTTGTATGAAGGACCCTATGAAATTGTAGAAATAAAAATGCAGAATGCGTATGTGCTGAGGAACCCAGCAACGCAGGAAATAGTAGGTACTCAAAATGCGACGAATTTAAAATTATATCGGTCACTCTAATTATGGTATGTTTATGAATAAGATTAAAAATATTGTTGTATGATTACAGAAGGGATCCTCCCCCATTTTCGGGCGGTCACGATCTTACCAGTCCTGGCCGTGGAATTCGGAACTCGGAGGCGGGCCATGGTTGGCAGATCTTCCTTCGGGCGGTGAAAGCAACGATGGTCCGGCTCCACCAAAATTGGTATAAACTAGAAAAGTTAACTACATATTTGAACGGGGAGGGGGACCCCAATAGGTACGTGACACGCATTAATTTTTTTTAATACACTCTAGGTGCAACAATCTCGGTGTACCTGTCACGTTCCTGCACTGCCTTAGAGTGTTGTACATAATGGAGGCTGCACCTAAATACAGGGCAGTGCATACAAACTTAAATATTTTAGTGTCAATGGCAAAATCCAAGTTGAGCCATTGACAATAGTTTTGCTTAAGCCAGAAACGAAGAGTTTTGCGGAGAGGCAAAGGGGGTTCCCGCTCAGACGACGGGTTGGAAGAAATGAGAGAGTTAAGGTAGCACAGTTGCATAGAAGGGGAAGTAACTGCACAAAGTAGATCTGAGCTGGAACGTTTTTTTGCCTCATCGCAAAACACCCCCATTTCAGGCGACTGCGATCTTCCTAGATGTGGTGAAAGATAGAGAGAGTCAGCCTTCAATGTAAATAGAATTTTGAAAAAAAAAAAAAAATAATAATAAAAAAAAAATAATTTTGGATGTTTATAATTTTAAATTTAAATAAATTTTAGAATTAAGTGACCAAATATAATTGTCAAGTTTTAGTATCAGTGAGTATGGGAACGTTTTAAAAGAGGTGAAATAAAGTAAAAACTTGTTATCAATACAAGATGTGGGGATAATTTTGGGGGGTAGATTGGTGCTCAATGAAGTGATAGAACAGTGGAGTGTGGAACTGCAATGGTTGAAAGTTTTAGTTTTCAATTGTAATTAGTTAGTTATTAAGTTGCTATTGCGGGGGTGGCCTGTGCCCTCGTAGATAGCGAAATGGGTTGGGGGTAACAGAGAGTGTTACCTCCATCGGAGGCGAAAATGGCGAAAATGTGCGACACACCTTTTTCGTGTAAACTTAATTTGCACACCGATAGACTCTCGTGTCGCACATATCAATGATGAAGTAGAGCAGGCAGTGAAATGCAAGTTAGATTTCCCCGACTTTTCGGGCGATTACTGCCTTACCAGCACTAATCGTGGATTTGGCTAGCGGCCAGCTATGGTCATATCAAGTCCCTTGACCATAGCTGACTTGAAATTGGTATATAGTAGAAATTAAATGGGGGGGGGTGAATTTTAGGGGAAATCCAGGCACTATGGAACAGCGGCTACCACTCTGTTCGCGGAGTAACAGCAAAGCCAGGTGGTAGACCCGTTTAAGGGCGTTTAATTATAGCCAAGAATATGTTGATATTCAGACGTTTAAATGTAACAGCCGAAGCAAAGACACGGAGAGGTCAAACTACTCCAAAATATGCCGTCTTTGCAGAAGCGAAAGGGCGATACAGTCCTCCATAACTTGCAATAGTGTGTGTGGATGGGAGGTGGCCCAGATGAGTCACGAATTTAAATTTTACAACATAAAAAATTTGCTAATTCAAATTTGATCCAATAAAAAATGCTTGTGCTCTGTTTAAGTAATTAGATGCTCAGACATTCAATATGAGGTGTTCATCCCATAATTTTAAATGTATTATTTTATTGTTGTACGTTAGATATAGGTATTGATAAAAATATGTGTTTTCATTATGTGTGTATTTTTTAAACTAAACAGATAATTAAACCGTCTGGCAGGCGGTTAACGTAAATTATCAGAATCAGAGAGAGGGGAAACAAAGAGGTCAGAAGCGAATATTGATAAACGTATATATATATATATATATATATATATATATATATATTTCATGTAATTGGTAAAATTTTGAGATATGTTTTCATTGTGTTAGTAAGATCAGCTGATCAGCAATAACAGGTCACTGGTAAAATGGTTTATAAATGTTCCAAGTAATTAATGTTCAATGTAATGTTTTAATGTATTACAGATGTTTTAAAGTAATGATAAAAAATAATTTGATAAAGTGAGAAGTAAAGTAACAATTTGTGAAAGCTAATAAAAGATAGTTTTTGGGTGATGAATATTTTGTGGGACATATAGATCTGTCCAAGTTGAAGTTAGAGTTGAAGTAGTAAAGATCGAAATATTGTTTTGAAGTAATGTAATGTTGTTTTGAGTTAATGTAATGTTATAGAGTTTTGAGAAGTATTGATGTTGACACAGTAGTTGTGGAGAATTTATGTAGAGTTTTGAGTGACATATTGATGTTTATAATTAATGATGTTATTTTGTTGTAGTTGTATATAATTAATGATGTTATTTTGTTGTAGTTGTAGTAAGGTAATAAGATTGAGATTTTTGGGGATGGCAATTTTGTAGTAGGGGGTAGTGTAATGTGGGAGTCCGCAACATAATGATAAGTTGGGACGGGATAGGGTCGATTTAGTGGGGACGGGGCCGCCTTAGGTAGAATCCAGGGGCCAGATAAGGGAAATGAGTTTTGGGGGGGGGAACACGTATCCTATGTACAAAGGGTTAGAGAGTATTTTTTTTTTATATTGAGAGAAGGTGGCGAATTGAGTTTAATGACAAGTTGGGTTTAGAGAGTGTTTTGATAGATGTTTTGATAGAGATGGGCATCATGTGAGCTACAGTTGTTAGAGGTTAGAGTCAGAGGGAGAAAGATTATATATGTATACAGATCAAGTAGTACATTAAATGAGATAAATGTTTAAATCACCCACAGTAATGGAGAAGGAGATTGTCAAGTAAAGAAAGAGATTTGTAATAAGAATATAAAATTTTATTTTGAAACCAGTGACCAAATTTTGATAGAATTTGAAAATAAGGTAAAATTAAGAATTGTTTATTTTGAATAATTTAAATGTCAATCTGCTTATTATTTATAATAATATTTTGTTTATTTTAAATATTTTATTTTATTATGTGTTGAGTTTCAAGTTAGGATGTTATAGATGTTGAATGTATTTTCAGATAGAAAGTATACATAACGTATGTAGGTCAAGGGTTTTGGACTTGACCTAGTTTTGATCAGCTGACAGTGAGGTCATATACATACTAAGCTTGTTGAAGAAGCAAGTCAATTTAACTTTTGTGTTTTTTTTATCAATTTAAACAAATTTTAAAATAACTTCTATATATAAAGGAAACATTTTAATAAATTTAAAATTTTTTTTGAATGTCAAAATTTTGGAAAATAATTTTTTTGAAAAAAAAAAAAAAATTGATTTTTCGCCTGCCAGCTAATGAATATTTTAAGTATTGATTATTTTATTATTTGTGTACTTACCATGTTTATTTTATCGATTTATTTTGTATTGAATTGTATTGTCAGACTATAAGTGATTACATGTGAGGTTAAGGATGTTATTAATTATAAGAAATGTAAATTAACTTATTTTAAAGAAAAACAGAAAACAAGGAAGAGAATAATTTAAAAGTTATACAAAATTTAGGAATCGATTTTACCTGAAAACAACCAATGGGTTGCCAGTTAAATAACTTTTGAAAATTTTTCAATTTTATGATATGTGATGTCAATATGCAATGTGAGTGTGTGTGAGCCCAGTATCTGCTAAAGGCAGCCCAGCTTGCATAAAAGGGGAAACATATCGGTGGAGGATCTGGCATAATCTAAGCCAGGGATTGAGGATTTTGGGGGGTAGCATGTTAGAAGGTGAGGGGTGCTGTGGTACTTGTTTGTTCGATTTCTCGGTGTTGGGATCTCTTACGGAGAAGTCCAGTGATCTCGTTCAGATGCGTCCATGGTCGCCAAGCCAGGGGGGTCGTGTACCCATGAACTATAAGAACGAGAGGGGGTTGTTGGCACCAGTTCCTCACCGATCCTCTTCGGGGTTTTATCAATGAGATTTCTTCTGTTCTGGACAGCAGAATTCTCATTGAGGGGGTATTGTAATGTGTCAAAATTTGGGTAATTTTATTTCTTACAGTTATAGGGTATTTGCATTTTATTCCTTTCATTTTTTGGATTTTATAAAAATACAATTGTGAAAGTTTTATTTTCCGACAACGCTATTTCCAATATAACAGACCACGTGGCAAGAAACAGTGTTGAGAACAAAGCCGTACAACGCAGTTTCTGTTGAGTAACCAGGCAAGGAATTTGTACCACCCTAAATTCTCAGAACTTTGCATAAGTGTGACCACGCACTCACGCTTAATACCAGTACGCGCTCTGTTGGGACGCCGAGTTGGTTTAAGGCAAGATGGCTTGGGCGAATTTGATTCAGCGATGTGCGTTTAAGATGGAGGAAATATAGTCTAAGTCCGGCCTCTTTTGTGACGTCAGCCAGTGCCTAGCTGAAATCGTCTACTATCATCACTCCAACAACTACATGCATGGCATGGGACGAAACTTCTGCGACGAAGCCCAAGGCAGTGATTTCCTTACAAGTATGAGATCACGTTAGCAACACCTGCTACGTTTTCGCTGCCGTTTGTTAACCGATCGCTCCGGCGCCGGACCGAGCCAAGTAGGCTCGTCACAAAACTTTATATTTTAACAGTAAAAAGTGTAATAGGAGAAAAATTTATGTGACCGCGGTCGAGTAAAAAAGGGTAAAGAAATTAACTGTATAATTTTCGGACAGTAAACAACAAGAAATTAACAGAAGATGAGTGCACGCGCGAACCACGTTGCCGGCGGTTTAAGTATAAGGGCTGGGGGCTTTATTATAAAATGTTAAGGGGTTTATAATTTAGTGTGTTTGAGTGAGTGTGAAAAAATTGCAGGCTGGGCTCTGTCTGTATGTCTGTTTATATAGTGATCAGTAAGGTAAGATATTAGAGTAAGTTAGGATGTAGAAGACGCCAACAGAACAAAGAAAAATGTAACTTAATCTGTGAAACACTGAGCAAAAGTTTTTTGAACAAAATTTTAAAATAATTTTTGAGTAATTAAAAAAATAGTAATTTCTCTTCAAAATTGTGTCGAGTTAATTATTGCACAACCCGTACACATGTTTGTAACCGAAGTTCGTGCGAGCAGAATCTTGGACCCAAAGAAAGAACCTCTACAGGTAGGTTAGAATAAATGGTATTTTTTTTTGTATTTTATATATTTTAAAGTGTATTTAGAACACCACAGATTATTAATAAAATTGAAGGGGTGATGTCCTGGAAGGCAACGGGAACTCTTCTAATCTTCGTTCTCCTTCACGATCCGTGTGGTTGTCGGTCCCGGTGGAATTGGTGTCGTATTATAATTTCTTTCTTGAAAGTGAGGTTTATTTCTTCAGTAACAAAGGTCCTTGAGTATATTTTTTCTATAATTCCATTAATTCAGACTTTTTATTCCATCAATGAGTCTCCTGGTTAAATGGGAAATCGAGTTCAATACTAAATCCAATGGAATTGTCTTGAAGAGTGAAATAAGAATTCCTTGACCATTTGGAGGTATATGGGTATATTTTTGAAATCTAATTCATTGATTATTCATCGGTTTAGTTTACAGGAATTGGTTTTTACTTTAATTTATTAATTTTTGTTCATTTTATGTTAATTTATGTCCTCTTTTTTAAATTTGTCTACTGATCTGAACTCAATAGCATATAACAATCGAAAAATATATATTAAAGTTTTTTATAAATTCTTTTCTGTATTTTGTATGAATTCAACTTGACCCATTAGCATATAACAATTGAATAATCCAAATCAACAAGATTTTTTAAATTTTAGTTACCCTAACAACCATTACTTCCTGTCATTGGATAATATTTGATATCCTAGAGCCAGAATTATAAAATATTACTACTCTTTTTTAATAAAATACTCCATGCTTGGAATTATACCAAATTACCTAAAACTGTCACCCAATCTACCTTATTAAACCGTATATATTTTACTATAGAGTCATTTGACTGGACTTATTAAAAAGGTATTAATTTCCTTTTACAAATATTAAATTTAGGCCTATAGGTTTTCTTACAACTGTTATAATATTGTTTTTGTTTTTAACTTAATTTTTCTTTACCTGACCTACTGTACAGATAGTCACTGGTTTATGGCCACTTACATTAATTTATATTTCCTGGTTTTAATTCATTATATTAATTAGTTCATCCTTGAAGCCTTCATTATTTTATAACATAACTATAAGAACTACTTGCCAACTTTTTAACACTTATTGCCTTCCTGGCCAAGTTTACAAACATGAATTCAAACATCTTCATTAATCAATTACAGTAAATACATTCAACATAATATAATACCTAACCCATGTACTTATACTTAATTATTCAAATACAATTTTAACATAAATAAAAGGAGTACCGCAGACTAAGTACTTCTTTAAAGCAACAACTCCACTCTTACTATCCACAAAACATAAGATAAATATTCTGTAAACACTACATCATGTTACAGCATAACACCAAGTACATTTCATAACATATTAAATATTAATTTGAATAGTATTTTATACTTCATTACTACACATTAAACTCCTCCCATTTGACACAATGTTTATGTTTTACATCCCATATTATTTATTACATTTTTTTAGATTTAGGTACACTTTAGATGTTTCAATTACTTAGTAACCTTAACATTTTGGGTATTGTTCTAAACCATATTTACTTCGTTTTTTATGTAACGTTGGGGACCTCAAATCTGTTACGTTACATAACATATATATATTGTAACAATTAATCTAACAAATGTTACTTCTCTTCGAAAATCTTATTCAATATATTTCAAGATTTGTAATATAGATACACTTATAAGTATAATACAATAACTCCTGTATTTATTTTATTTTAAGACCCACTGTTGGGTTCGTCAATTTGTAACTTAACTATTAGTGTGTATTTTCTGTATTTGAGAAGTTCAAAAGCTCCGCTGTGGAATACTTCAATCTGTAATATTTTACTGTAGATGATATCTCCTGCAAATCAACGTTAATTTATTTATAAAATTATTTATTAAGTGGTTGATATTATTCAGTTGTTGATCATAGACCTGTGTTAATTATTTATCAAGTGTTTTACCAGAGAAAAAACGCTATATTACCGTTATTATAGTGAATAATTCAGTATTTTTCTCCAACCCTAGTCGGTATGTATTATCTAAATTGAAAAGAGCGTAGAGTGGAGAGAGTAAGTTAGTTCTCTATTCTCCCGTATTCACCAGCTGTCTGCAAACGAGCGCTGTTGTTGGCGATTGACCCGTTATTATAGGTTAAGTCGTTCCACTTGATGCTTTTATCACTTTCTTTCTCTGTAAAATACACCCTATTCGAAATACAATAATTATTCTACAATAACACAAAATCGTCAAATACAAGAAGGGTTCTTTATTTTATCTAATTTTAAAATTCCAACAGTTGCCTTCTCCTGCTATGAATACATCATATCGATCACACAACACAGAATCGATTTGTTATTGAACTCGTGTTTTAGATGTTACAATTTAATTATAATTTTCAGTTTATCTTTTATCTCAGGGTACATGTAATTCTTTTAACTATTAGTAAGGTCAGGTAATGCAAATTTAAGGTTACTAAGTATTACAATATTGTTATGAACTCTTATTATATAAAATTAAACATAAGCAGGTTATTTACCAAACTGGATCAGATACTTAATGTGGCCGTGTCTGGTTACGACGAAGCGAGGACGGAATGGCTATGCAACTCTTGAATAAAAACAGCATCCAGCTTCTCAATAAAGGTTTTGATTTGATGTCCCGGAATGTAATAGAAATTCAGTTCTGGTCTTCGTTATTCTTCACGATTCTAGTAGTTGCCGGTCCCAATGGAATTTGTGTAGTATTAAGACTTCATTTGTTTGTTGAAAGTGAGGTTTGGTACTTCAATACAAAAGTTCTTCGTTTGTTTTTTAATTTATATTTTAATTAATTTTGACTTCCTCTGCTATGGATCATCTTTGTTTAATTATAATTCATTTTCATCATCACACTTTTACTGTAAGTAGGTTGAATGAGTATTTTTTAATTCAGTTAACTTTAATGGTATGCAGAATTATATTTGCTGAGATATAGTTTCAGGAGTTACTACTCAGTCCTTTTAAATGGATTTCTTTTATGACATTTAATTTATTTAATTTTAATTCATATAATTTGGTTTTCTCTTTTTTAAATTTGTATGCTGAACTTTACCCATTAACATATAACAATTGAATGTTGAAATCAACAAGATAGCTTGCATTTTGTTGCCCTAACAACCATCTTCCTCTTAGGTTATTGGATAATATTTGTTATCCTAGAGCCGTAATTAGGAAATATTCTTACACTTATTTAATAAAATACTCCCTTATTATAATTACATTAAATCACATAAAACTTTCACTTAATTTGCCTTATTAAACCGTATACATTTTACTACATTTTCTTCTTAATCAACTTATTTTAAAAGGTATTATTTTCCTTTTACAAAATACTAATTTTAGGCCTATTGGTTTTATTACATGTTATAATTTTTGTTTGTTTTTAATTTAATTTTTCTGACCTGACCTACTGTACAAAGAGTCACTGGCTTATGGCCAATTATTCCAATTTTAAATTCCTGATTTCAATTTATTATTATTATTATTGAGTTTATCATTGAACCCTTCATTGGTTTTTAACATAATTATAATGACCACTTGACAATTCATTAACAATTATTGTCTTCCTGGCCAAGTTTACAAATATTATTTTAAGACATCTTCATTAATTATTCAAAGTAAATTCACTTAACATGATACCATATATAATACATACACTTGTATTTAATTACTTAAATACAAGTTTAACATGAATGAAATTAGTATCCATTACTTAATACTTTCTTAAAGCAATGGCTCCACATCTGCTACATACAAAACACAGAACAAATATCATGTAAACATAATATCATGATAAAGCACAACAACAGGTACATCTTTATAAAACATTAAATATTAATTAAACAGTCTATTATATTCAAACTCATCCACAGTAAACTCATCTCATTAGACACAGTGTTTATAGTTTACATCTTACAATGATCACTCCATATTTTATATTTAGATACATTTTTACTAATTTATTACCTAGTAACCTTACTAGGTATCATCAATATATTTTTTTGGGTGAGACTGGCCCTCTTGACCTTAATTATGGCATACCTTGGGCATTGTTTTCAGTTATTTTGACAAAGTTTTTATGTAACGTCAGGGACCTTAACTTTGTTACGTTACTATATATATATAGATGTATTATGTCCGACTTATATATTTTTTTTATGTCAATGTGTTATAAACAGGGGATATTTATATAAATATGGGATTATCAACATTATGGGGTATTAAGGAGTTTTTGAATTGTGATGTATGTAATTTCAGATAATAAAAGCTGTTATTGTTGGTTACCAGAGAGTTTAATTGTAAGTCCCGTCTCACTGGACCCAGCGCATTTTATGCTTCTCCTAGGCCTTCCGCCTAGTTTTAAATATCCAGTGGCCCCTCTTTAAAAAAAAATTATAAAGTATAAAAAATAAAGAGGGGTCACAATACTTGAGCCAGTGAGTAAGCATCTCTGATGTTTGAAAAATGTGGTGGGTGTAAAAGCATGTGTATGAACCTCTACCAGTCACGTTACAAGAATTTGTTCATTTCACCATAGTAAATTGTTGCCAAGTTCTTACCTAGGTAAAAGGGGGTCAGTTTAGTTCTGTGAATCCTTTGGTAAATGTAATGCTTCCCATGTACAGTTGACAACGTCGCAGCGAAATGTCGGAGTCACTTACTGAATGGCCCGGGTATAATTCAACAGTTTCCTTAACACACACACACACACACACACACACACACACACACACACACACACACACACACACACACACACACACACACACACACACACACACACACACACACACACACACACACACACACACACACACACACACACACACACACACACACCTTACAATTATCTGACCTTGCAGACTAGGATAATTAGGATTACAAGGACTGGACCACTTACGGTATGTGTATTCACCCTGAACATGCATAGGTCTACATAACAACACCTTACAATTTTGGTTTATCAAATACATTTAGTACTAACGAGGTAATTTTAAATTTGAATTTTAAAAACTGCAGCTGTAAAAAGAAATGTTTTGAACAGCACCATATAATTTTGATAACTTTCTTCACATTGTAATGGTACATTTCATTAAGCGCATTGGAAAAACAGATTTTTGTGGGTGAGAAACATCAGACCGAGTAGAATTTCTTGTACGTTACTTTGCCCCAGAAAGTGCATAATTATTTGGCAGGTGTACATGCCAAAAAGTCAGTTCTCACACCCAATGAGTGTTGCATCAGTCATGAAACTTTGTCTACCTGCCAATTTTCTCACAGGGAGCTGGAGAAAACCAGTTTTAGAGTGGGAACAGAGTGACTGTGGGAGAGTTTTGGCCATATAAAGAAAAATGAGAAAAAATAAACGTGAGAGAGAGAGAGAGAGAGAGGGGGAGAAGCGAAAGTTTCAATAAAAATAAAAAGTACTAATTTGCAATTATTGTCCTCTAGTAATAAGTTTAAACAAAATTCAATAGAATTTTTCAAATACATTCATGTAATAATCTTTAAGAAATTGGTATATTATGTAGCGGGTCAATTTTTGGGTGTTTTTATTTTTACCGTATGGGGCAAGTACATTTTTATTTCTTTCATTTTGGTGCGGGTTTGTAAAAAAGAAGTTGTGAAAATTATTGGGTAACAAAATTCATTCCGTTATAATAGAACGCAGTGCAACGTTATTTTCCATGCAACAGCACGATGTTGAGAAACAGTGAGGCAAAAGCGATACGTAGGTGTTATTGTGTAAGTCGGCAAGCGAAGCATTTACCCCCTTCAAACTTCTCAGAAATCTGTACTTGTGTAAACAGCACATAGACACAACTGTATCACCACAAATCTGAGTGACGGATCCAGCCACAAAACAGGATGTCCTGGGACGAACAAAATCCAGAAACGTGCTTTTTGAGCGGCAGGAAGTCATGGCTAAATCTGGTCTTTCCAATGACATCAGCAGAGCAGACGCCAATATTGTACTCTGGTACCACACATATACCAGCTATAATCCAGGCATAAAATGGTTATGCCACCACAATTAAGCACAAACGGCGACTAAAACCTGATGGCCGTGACTGCTCATTTCCCGCGACTCAACGAAGCACATTGCCCAGTTCGTCTCTGACTGTGTCGGCGCCGACACGCGAGCTCAATACGCTCGTATAATATCGTTAATTTTCAATAATGAAAGTAAAGCAGTTCTTTTAAAAGCAGTGATAGGATGGGAGGAGTGTAGAACACTAACATGTAAATTTGGAATTCCTTTTCGTCTTTTTCATAGACATCTTCAATCTACCGCGGGCTGGCCACGAGGTCACCGAAGAAAGCGTTATCGGTAGTGCTATAAAAAAAAAAATTATGTATTCAATCTGGTAATTGGGGTTTGAAAACGGAATGTGAGTAGAGAGTGTGCAAAGCTGGGCTGTGTTTTTTGTTTATGTGTGTATAATTATGAAGTTGTAAAATTGTCCATTACAAGGTAAGCTATAGTCAGTAAGGTATAATAATTGCGTAACATGTCGCACGAAGATTTGTAATGTCAATAATTCAGACTAATTAAAGGAAAATCTAATTTCTCTTCCACAAAATTGCGAGTTAAAATTCTTTCAAAACCTTAGTTCGTTTTATGTGCTGTCATAGTTCGTCGAACGAAATGGGTTTACCTCCACTACGAGATCCGGCCAGATCCAAGTCGTAAGGTAAGTGGAAGTTGTTAAATTAATTTGAAAAAGAATTTTACCGAAGAAATATAAAAGTTACAATTGGTACCGCGTGACCAGGATTTCATATAACAAAAAAGTTATTACAACGGCCTACATGTGACAGTACATTGAACGGAATACGGTTGTGAAAGTAAATTGATGTTGTAATATCAGTTTTGAAAAAAGACTAATCATTGGTAGTTGTTACGTAAGACAAAATAGATAAAGTAAAAATGTCCGAGAATACAGAAAAAAGTAGTATAGTAATTTCAATTATGAGTGAAAGTGGCCTTGAGTCGCAATCGTTTGATGAAAGTGGTATGTTGAGGGGGGAGACGGGTACTGTTACAGAAACAGCTGTCGGCAGTGATGTAATAGCTCATTCCACTCCGATTGCGTCTCAACCACAACCAAACGAAACAGATGTTGATTCGGGGATTCAATTGACCCCCGTTTCAACTAATAAAAGTAAACAATCAGAGGAACTAGATATAATGAGTTTTTTACGAAAAATGGACAACAAATTTGACATGCAGAATAATGAATTAAATAAGCGTCTTGATAGAAATGACGAGAAACTTGAGATTTTAAGTAACGAATTCAAAGAGCAGAAAATAAAATGCGAACAGCAAAATATTCAAAACGAAATTAATTTTAAAGCAATTAAAGACCAGAATGTTCAATTGCAACAGAATATTAGCGTAAAATTCGATGGTTTAATAAATAGTATACAAGACAAGAATGTATGTCTTGAAAATGCCAATGTAATGACAAGAAACAGTGTGAATAAAGTAGAATCAAGTACGAATAATATAAACGAAAGTCGTAATGACAACGTTGTATTAGGTAATGAATTAATAAATAATAATGATGTTGATAATAATGATAAAATGTCATTGAAAATGTAATATCTGAGAGTACTAACGAAGTTGTAGAAGGTGATTATGAGATGTTAATGTGTGTTAATGAGTTGGAGAGAGAGTGGAAAGAGAGCTATATTACTGGTATGAAACAGGGGGTAAATTGTTTACGAGGTAGAATGGGGGGTGAAGGAAGACCTTCACGTATATATTGTGTAGACAAATGTGCTACAAACAATTGTTTTTTGAAGTTTTTTGTTTTTCCTGGAGAAGTCAGGAAAGATTTAATTGAATTTATACCCTCTGTCTGTTAATACTTTTGAGAGTGTGATTTGGGGTTATGAAGAGAGAGATGTAAACAGAGAATTGTGTGTTAATAAAGTCACAGAATTATATAACTTAAATAAAAAGTATGATGAATGGAAGGAAAGTTTAGAAATATATGTGAATGATAACGACTACAATGATTTAATAAAAATGATTAACCCAATAGTTAATGAATTTAATGATGGAGACTTAACAAAAATACCCAATGTAGACCGGTTTAATGAGTATTTGAATAAACTGAATGAATTTAGTTTGTATGGTTACAACACACAAAACAGTCATTTGTGTGGTGATAAAATTGAACGATGTTATGTAGAACCAAGGTTGATTTGGAACGATGGAGGTTAAACTATTAAAACAATAAAAGACAGTATAAATATTTTGTTTTAATGGTTCTGACATGGCAAATCTGGACAAATGAAGTGCGGAAAAAACTGAATAATAAATAACAAGAGTTTGTAAATAATATAGTGAATTCATTTGTGTGTATTATGAAACGTTAAGTAAACAATGTGTGTACGTAAGATGATTGTTGTAATAATAATATTGAAATAGTTGCAAGTTAAATAAATAATTAAAAAGGGCCACTTTTATTAATGAATCAAAAATATATCTGATCCGAATTGGAATAAAAATGTAAGAGACAAATATATTATCTAGAAGATTTATAAAATTTGAAAAGTGTAGCAAGCAGGTATGGCAATATATGATGCAACTAGAATGCTGAAACTGAGAATGTTTATAACTGTTGTTTATGAAAACGAGTCTGGCACACAACTGTGTTTATGTAAACAGTAAACAGGTGTGTTGAAGTGGTATGTTGTGACTAATGCCTACAGACATACTTGGTGACCATAACAAAATCCTATTGTGACACAAAATAATTAAAGAAAATTTTTTGTTAAAATAATAATGATGAAATAGTGTGTGTGGCTGGGAGGTGACGCAAAGGAGTCACGAATTTAAAGTTTATGACAAAAGTTTTTGCTTATTCAAAGTTTAATTCAAATAAAACTGCTTGTGCTCTGTTCAGGTAACTAGCTGCTTAGATATTTAAAAATAAGGTGTTAATGCTATAACTTTAAGTGGATTATTTTATTGTTGTCTGTTAGATAAGCATTGATAAGAATAGGTATTTTCATTATGTGTGTGTATTTTTTTTCTAAGCCAATAATTAGACGCCTGGCAGGCAATCAACATAATAGAAGTAAGTGTTGATAATGTATTACATGTAATTGTTCAATTTTGAAAGGTATTCATGGTGTTTTAATTATGTTAGGAGGATCAGCTGATCAGCAATAACGTCACTGGTATATTGGTTTGTAAATGTTACAAGTAATTAATGTTTAATGTACTACAGATATTTTGAAGTAAAGATAAAAAGAATATGAGAAATAAAATAACAATAATTTATGCAAATTAATAAAAGATAATTCATGGGTGATAAATGTTTTATGGGACATGTAGACCTGTCCAAATTGAATTAAAAGTTGAATGTGAAATAGTAGAGATGAATATGATGTAATGTTGTTTTTGAGTTGATATAATGTAATAGAATCTTGTGAAGTATTAATGTTGACAGTGGTAATGGAGACTTTATGTAGATTTTGAGTGACATATTGTTGTTTTTATAGTTAATGAGGTTATTTTGTGTATTTGTAGTAATGAAATGAGATTGAGATTTTTGGGGATGGCAATTTTGTATTAGAGGGTAGTGTAATGTAGGAGTCCGCAACAAGGGTTGGGACGGGATAGGGATAGATTTTAGTGGGGAAGGGGCCGCCTTCGGTAGAATCCAGGGGCCAAATAAGGGAATTGAGTTTTGGGAAGGGGAAACACGTATCCTATGTACAAAGGGTTAGAGAGTATTTTTTATATATGTAGAGAAGGCGGCGAACTGTGTTTAATGGTAAGTTGGGGTTTAGAGTGTCTTGATTAGTAGATATTTTGGTAGAGATGGGTGTCATGGTAGTTGAAGTGGATTAATATTAGAGTTGGAGAGTAAAGTTTATATATGTATACAGATCTAATACAGTAAATGAGAATAAATAATTTACATCACCCACAGTAGATTAAAGTAAGATTGTTGAATAAAGAGAGAGATTGATAATAAAGATATAAAAGCTTGTATTTTAAACCAGTGACAGAATTTTGATAAAAGTTGGAAAACAAGATAAAGTCAAGAATTGTTTATTTCAAATAATTTAAATGCCAATTTGATTATTGTAATAATATTTTGTTCATTTTAAATATGTTGTTTTATTATGTTGGTATTTCAAGTTAGTATATTACAAATGTTCAGTGTATTTTCAGAATTTATATATAACATATGTAGGTCAAGGGTTTTGGACTTGACCTAGTTTTGATCAGCTGATGAGGTCATACACCTACTAAGCTTGTAGAGTACGGAATTAATTTTATTTGTTTATTTAATCACTTTAAACCAGTTTTGAATAATTTCTAAATATAAATGAAAACCTTTAAACAAAATGTAAATTTTTTTGAATTTTAAAATTTTTGGGGAATTTGATTTTTTGGAAAAAAAAAAAAAACTTGATTTTTCACCTGCCAGCAAATGAATATTTTAGATAATGATTGTTTTATTATGTGTGTATTTACCATGTTTTGTTGTTTTGTTGATTGTTTAGTTTACTGATTTCTTGTATTGAACTGTATTTGTTAGACTAAGACATGTTAGGTTAAGGATTTGTTCAAGTAGAGAAAACTCTTAATTCAAGTCATTTTAAAGGAAACAAAAACTAATGAAGAGAATTTTTTTGAGCATATCATTTTTTTTTAACTTTGAATTAAAAAAAAAAAAAAACTTGTCAATTTTAAAGAATTTTGTAATTTTTCAATTTCACAATGTATCATGTAATGTGAGTATGTGTGAGCCCAGTATTTGCTAAAGGCAGCCCAGCGTACAAAAAAGGGGAACATATCGGCGGAGGAGCTGGAATAATTCTAGCCAGGGATTGAGGATTTTCGGGGTTAGCATGTTAGAAGGTGAGGTGCTCTGTGGTACGAGGCTGTTCGATTTCTCGGTGTTGGGATCTCTTACGGAGAAGTCCAGTGATCTCGTTCAGATGAGTCCATAGTCGCTGAGCCAGGGGGGTCGTGTACCCATGCAGATCAAGAACCAGGGGGTTGTTGGCACCAGTTCCTCTCCGGTCCTCTTCGGGGTTATCGATGAGATTTCTTCTGTTATGAACAGCAGAATTCTCATCGAGGGGGTATTGTAGCGGGTCAATTTTTGGGTGTTTTTATTTTTACCATATGGGGCAAGTACATTTTTATTTCTTTCATTTTGGTGCGGGTTTGTAAAAAAGAAGTTGTGAAAATTATTGGGTAACAAAATTCATTCCGTTATAATAGAACGCAGTGCAACGTTATTTTCCATGCAACAGCACGATGTTGAGAAACAGTGAGACAAAAGCGATACGTAGGTGTTATTGTGTAAGTCGGCAAGCGAAGCATTTACCCCCTTCAAACTTCTCAGAAATCTGTACTTGTGTAAACAGCACATAGACACAACTGTATCACCACAAATCTGAGTGACGGATCCAGCCACAAAACAGGATGTCCTGGGACGAACAAAATCCAGAAACGTGCTTTTTGAGCGGCAGGAAGTCATGGCTAAATCTGGTCTTTCCAATGACATCAGCAGAGCAGACGCCAATATTGTACTCTGGTACCACACATATACCAGCTATAATCCAGGCATAAAATGGTTATGCCACCACAATTAAGCACAAACGGCGACTAAAACCTGATGGCCGTGACTGCTCATTTCCCGCGACTCAACGAAGCACATTGCCCAGTTCGTCTCTGACTGTGTCGGCGCCGACACGCGAGCTCAATACGCTCGTATAATATCGTTAATTTTCAATAATGAAAGTAAAGCAGTTCTTTTAAAAGCAGTGATGGGAGGAGTGTAGAACACTAACATGTAAATTTGGAATTCCTTTTCGTCTTTTTCATAGACATCTTCAATCTACCGCGGGCTGGCCACGAGGTCACCGAAGAAAGCGTTATCGGTAGTGCTATAAAAAAAAAATTATGTATTCAATCTGGTAATTGGGGTTTGAAAACGGAATGTGAGTAGAGAGTGTGCAAAGCTGGGCTGTGTTTTTTGTTTATGTGTGTATAATTATGAAGTTGTAAAATTGTCCATTACAAGGTAAGCTATAGTCAGTAAGGTATAATAATTGCGTAACATGTCGCACGAAGATTTGTAATGTCAATAATTCAGACTAATTAAAGGAAAATCTAATTTCTCTTCCACAAAATTGCGAGTTAAAATTCTTTCAAAACCTTAGTTCGTTTTATGTGCTGTCATAGTTCGTCGAACGAAATGGGTTTACCTCCACTACGAGATCCGGCCAGATCCAAGTCGTAAGGTAAGTGGAAGTTGTTAAATTAATTTGAAAAAGAATTTTACCGAAGAAATATAAAAGTTACAATTATTTCATATGTAACAATACGCTACAATCAGAGTGTTAACAACGGGTTATACTGGAATATTAGATGGGGGTGCAAATAATTACTCAGAAAATAACAATTCAAATATTATCAATAAACGAATTTATTAGAATCAAAATGAATACGAGTTAAGTTATTTCAATGTCACTTCACCTTAACCTAACCTGTGCTCTCAACGAGTTTGTCTCACAAATTTGGAACTTCTGATAGGGGAAAGTGTGCTATTTTTAAATTTTTTTTTAGGGGGAACAGTATTCCAGTTTCCACATTCTGGCCTGTAAAAATGTGGTGGTAAGCCAAGGACTTTTGGTTTTTTAGGAATCTTTTGGTAAGGTAAGTAAGGGAATGGTATTGGGGCCTTCCTTCTTATTTGTAAAATTACAACATTAATTCAGTTGTTTCCTGGTGGGTTATATTAAAAACATAAATTATCTCTTTTGCTTACCCTATTACAGTTTTTGAAACACTGAATGCATTCTCCATCTGCGAATTAAAGCAAGAAGACAAAGTAGTCGCTATAATGTCTGCATGCTGTAACACAATGGTTTCCCTTTGTCTCAATTTCCACCTTCTTTCGTCTGACATAACACCCTAAAAGACACACAAAAAATAAATACATGTGTTAGTTAAATACACAAATCTGTGTCCTACATGTATAGTCAAAATTCAGTCTTTCTGTATGGTGCACATGTTTGGCCACCATGTTGCTGCTTGGTCATACATCCAGGACTTTCATTCACACATGTCGCCTGACTTTAAAGCAAAGAAAAATTACTTTAACCATGTAACCATTTTGCTGGGTATTACGCATTGCTTTATATACAAAAGGGATCAAGTTATTTACCGTTTTATACTTTAAAATAATATACACGAACTTTACGGAATATTAGATATTTCATTTTCATACATTCTTATATTCTTAATTATTCTTTATTTCAATTGTTGCCTCAGGCCAGTGTGTTTCATGGCCAGTGTTGTAGTTATTAATATTTCCATTTTCTAGGCTATCAGGCCACGGTTGGATGTTATTGACAGCAAACTTTTCAGCCACTCCACTGGTGGCCATCTTCAGTGCTTAAAAGACTGAAACACTGACAAAGTTCTACAGTCAGGAAACCACAGTACTGTGGCTAAGGCTGGCGGCTCTATTAAGAACCCCATATAACTTTTTAGAGTCTGGACGAAGTTGTCGTTGTCCACCAACAGCCAGTCACAAAACGGCATGACACTATTGGTTCACCATGGCAAGAGCCTGTTATTAAATACAATTTGGACTCATGCCATGGTGAACCAATAGAGTCATACCTTATTGTAATTGGCTGGTGGTGGTCAACAAACCCTATATATATATATAGGGTCCTTATTAGGCCCGCCAGGCTTAGCCACAGGACGTGGTTTACTGATTACAGAACTTTGTCAGTGTTTCATTCCTTTAAACACTGAAGATGGCCACCAAATAGTGCGGTTGAAACGTCTCCTGTCAATAACATCTGACCACGGTCTTGTAGCCTGGAAAATGGAAATATTAACAACAATCTTTTATTTCATTTTATTCTTCACTGTAAAAAAAATTGTATATGTCTTACCAGAATTTGGAGACAATACGAAAAATTACAAATACTGAAATTCAATTTTGAAATCATATATTGTACTTCAAAATAAAAACGCAACATCTCATTAATTATGTCCTAATTTAAAGCTGACAAATATAAAAGTTTTATGCCATTTATGTAGTTACTTATGTTAGTTACATCATTGGTGGGAGCTACACGACATACACTGTATTGTGGAAAACGAGATTTTTTAAGTTCTCTTACTGCACAAATTTGTGAAAAAAAAATTATATTTGGCAGTCATAGCACCAGGAAAAAAACAATGAGCTAAGTTATACGTGCGATTACAATGCTATTAAACTTCTAATTCTTATTTATTATTATTATTAATAATAAAAATAAATATAAAACTTTTCTTACAAGAATATATTTTTTGTATTTTTTGAATATTACACTGTTTCAATATTAAACCAGGGGTCTCCAATCTTTTTCACTTGAGGGCTGAATTGATAAATCTAGGATGTCAGGCGGGCCAAAACACACACACACACACACACACACACACACACACACACACACACACACACACACACACACACACACACACACACACACACACACACACACACACACACACACACACACACACACACACACACACACACACACACACACACACACACACACACACACACAGTAAACTTTTTTTAAGTTTACGAAATAATCAAGTCAATAAAATAGGTATTTAAATAAAAATTAAGCAGACTTATCCAAAGAAAACAAATTCATTTATTCAAAATAAAGTAAATAAAAGTAAGGAAAAAAAACATTCAAAGATGTTTCTTACGATTATTTTTTGGCTTTCTTATGTATGTATGGGATGTGTGGAGTTGCTTCTGATATATAATGTCTGTCCATTTTGGGTCAAATTTTGATGCTCCTATCACTAGAATGGATTTCAAGTGTTCGTCTGATAAGTTAGCCCTGTAGGCCTACTTTGATTTCACAAAGTTCATTTTTGAAAACGTTTGTTCGCAGATATAGGTCGATCCAAACATTGAAAGCATTGCTCTTGGGGAGCGCATGGGTGGAATAGGAATCTTCGCTTTACGTTGATGCTACTGAAAAGCGTGATTCATTCAAGGCAGCCAGAGGAATAAGCATATTAACCATGTAAATGTTTTAAACTTGTACAAACTATTATAACATTTAACTGAACTTATTTCTTGGTTAGTTATTTAGTAAAATATTGTAATATTTAAAGTATTTTGAGGATTTATTTAAAAACTGCACGCAGCATCGGCCGGGTTGCTGTGGGCCAGACAATGAACCTTAGGATTCGGCCTGCGGGCCGTAGTTTGGAGACCCCTGGTGTAAACTATCATAATCAGAAATTACAAATTAATTTTATTAATTACAAAGTAATTTATATACAAGAATAATGTCAGAAAATATGAATATTCTTATTTTTTACCACAGTCATGAACTGCATATGGATAAGAAACAATTATGCAATAAGCTTAGACAAAACAACATTACTATATTAATATATTTCAACTTTTATATATACTGCTTAGTCATTAGTATTTTCTCAGTAAATAGGGGAATAAATATATTTGAATCACAATACTTCCTTTCCTTACAGTCCTTAATAAAAGCATTTACTTCTTACACATGTAGACAAACACAACAGTAAATGACATGCAAACATATCCATAAAACAGAAGTTAAAATAAGTCTTACATTTTGTTTTGGGTTCTGGTAGTCGTTAATTTTCTTAGTTAGATATGCTAACTTCATCTCACATCCTGAAGTGTCTTGGTTTTTCGCCTTGTAACCGTCAATGGTAAGTGACAAACATCGTTGACTGGCCTTCATAATACTTATCTGCATCATTCATAATAAAACGTTATAATCATACATCAACACTTGCCATGTTTTATTACAAATCGTTATGAAACAACCATAATAATTGATTAACATTTCATATGCACACTACATTTATATTAAAAGGTTAATTTCTCTATGGTATAAAAGAGCACTGGGCCTCGTTATTCCTGAAAATTGTTATGCAAAAAGGCAGAAAACTTACGAAGTCCACTATTTTAAAAACACATATACGAGGGCAGTCTGAAAAGTTATCAGCGTCGACCATAGTGTAACGGGGCTAAAAAGGAAGGGTTTTTATTTTATTGAAAAACTGTAAATTCATTTTCATCGGCGTGATCAGTCCCATGGTAATATAAATTGTAGTTCAAACAAAGGAGCTGTGAGGTGAAGTCGTTATAATGGAATGTGGCGTGTTGTCAACAACGGTTTAATTCGCAGAACCTCAGTACTGTGTAATGCGCACAAACACCTGCGGAGAGCATAAACGACGCCTATAGAAGTCGATCAAAATGGCTTTTTGCGAATTTGGTTCAACATGTGCTTGGTGCAAGGCGGATGCAAGATTAAGGACACACCTTTTCAGTGACGCAAACCAGTGGACACCAGATTTCGTCAACGCCCGACACACGGGAATAACACAGGTTACTTGAACAGTGACGAATGATTCAGAGCATAAGGCACTGTAATTCCGTTATGCCTAGTTTTCTGGTGGGAGATTTTGTTGGTGACTCTCTCCCCAATTGAATAAAGCTCTCAACCCGGCCGGGTGTGAAATAAAAAACTTGTGCACGTAAAACCTAAAATTATTCTATAGAAAGTGATCACCAATAGTTAAAGTGAGTAAAATAATAGATAGAGTCAGTGAAGTCAACGGGATAAAAAATAAAAATGTGAACAGTAAAAAATTTCGGCCTTAAAACACATGCGGTACAGTGTAGCGAAGGAGTGACGCCGTTTGGTAATCCAGCACCATAATTTCATTTTAAAATGTCCCAACTAAATTAATCAATTAAATGGGGTTGTAAAATTGTATGTGAGTTGAGTGTGGGCATTGCTGGGTCGCTTTAATAAAATAAAATAAAAAATTTAGAATAAGTTAGGTAAAACATTTATTTTTTTGTATATCTATATGTTTGAAATCAGAAAGAGAAAAAGTAACGCTATAAAATTATTTCTCAGTTTTCATAATTAGACAAGAATTAAAATCAATGTAATTTCACCAGAAGGTTTTAAAGTATAACATGAAGTAAAGAGTTTGATGAAAGTTATAAGTGGAGGAGAACGTAAGCTTGCAATGAATGTTAATAAAATAAATTAGTAGCGTAACCATGTGTTAAGCTAATTATTACGCCACATTACCATCACCTATCCAGTATGGAAAATTTCGCCTAACGAACCTGGCAATCAAAGTTTGATTTAAAGGTTTCGATGTAAAACCTTAAAACATCGTGGCGACCTATTAATAGTTTGGGATCTTCTGTGAGCAGTAAGTCAGAGTGGCGTGAAAGTAAAAGGTAAGTAAAAAGAATAGAACATAACAATAGGCGGCTGAGAACCTGCACTATCACAATTTTATTTCTTCTGTTGGTGCTACAAAATTGGAACAACTCCGAGATAAAATGGTTTTGGACTATCGCCGAATTAAAGTTGTAACGTTAATTACTTTTATTTTAAATAATTACCAATCTTACCATGTGTCCACTTTCCCCACTTCTGACGTCTCTTCACTTCACACTCACCTTAACTCGACCAGAAGATCCAAATTACTCACTACAGGTCGCCAACAACATCTTTAAAGGCAAATGTGGAAACCTTATTACACTTCATACCTAAATTCAATAACTTACCAGGTTCGTTTTAGGCGAGATTTTCTATACAGGACAGGTTATGTTAATTGGGCGTAATAATTTACTTAACACATGGTTATGCGGTTAAAACAAATCTTATTTATTTTCTATAGATCAAAGGTTAATTTCTTTCTGTTAGTATCTCCCACAACTCATCAAATTCTTTCCTTTGTCTAACCAACTACTCCATATTTAGAACACCAAAATTATTTATATAGAATTACAAATGACAAATTACTATAAAATTACCAATGATTAATTACGATTGACAAACCAGTACTTTTGTGACACACACTCTCTCATCCTTTTTTACATATCTATATTTTATTAACCCCCATTTACTGAGCTCTTTTATTATTTAATTTCCGTATTTAAGATTTATGGATGTTTTGAAATTCAGTCAATTGCTTATCTTAGGTACTCATCCATGCTGTAGCCATCTCCAAGTTTTTACACCACCACTGTTAATTCACTGTCTTCGTTTAACACTCCGAAAAATGGTTCTGAACTGTTTAAATTTACTACGGCTGTTGATTGAGTCTGATTACATACTTTCCGGTTGTATTAAGTTAATTCACAATAACATTTTAGTCAGCCGACTTTAATTTGCTCGAGCACTTTTTTCTATGACCGCGCGGTCCCGGAGCTGATTGTCGACTGCCTCGCTTGGCTGGTTTAGTGACCCGCTTCCTTAATTCGTCTCGTGGTGACCAACAGGAAGTCTTTTTTATAGATCGCTCTCTGATTGGCTGTGGCATGTTCTCGAACATTTCACGAGATCTTGTGAGAGATGGTAAGCAGTTCACGTCGCTAACACGTGGTGAATTTTGCATCGTAAGCTATGCACTTTTATAATGACCTATTCGTCCTCTGTTACAATTCTCAACTCGTGTCTAGTACAACCTGATACCGAACAAGCCACAGGGTGTTTATTAATAATTTTTAGTACACGTTGATAAAAAAATGTTATATATTTTGCCCTATTACAATAAACCCCCCCCCCAATGAGAGGTTTTATGCCAAAGCATAAAAACTACATTGCATAAACCTAAGAGGAACAGCTAGGATATGGCGCCACGACCCCCCTTACTTCCTTATTAACATCATGGGTTACTCACCCCCCTAGTCCGGTGACTGCGGTCGCACCTGCATGACTTTACTAGACTTCCTGCCTTAGGATCCCAACACTATAAAGCCAGGCAGGCACTAGACGCCCCTGCCCTGACGCGCTGGCCAGCACAGGGTCACCACCACAGTACCACCAGACTCTGAAACAATCAATAAAACATTACTAAATAGCCTTTCATCATTCCATATCCTGAACTGATTTGGTTTCCTCTTAGCTGTACTGGTTTGTCTTTTTCGAAGTACTGGTTTTCTATCTTATCTTTTAATACACATATAACATGGTTTTAATATATATATATATATATATTGTAACGTCACAGAACGTTCCATAAAAGAAATCATTTATATAGTAAGTTAGCATAAGAGGAAAGTGAAGTGAACAGTATCGAACCCAAGTAGTCCCAAAAAATTGTGTAATTTTGTATAATAATTATTTCTATCAACTTGAAAAAACGACCAAACTATGACTAAGACAAAACCCCATATATATTATTAAGGTGAATAAGAATGAAAAAACCATAAGACACTATAAGAGAGAGAAATAATGTCAGAATCCACCAGAATAAAGTCAATAATTATTAAGTTTTATAACTATGAATATAGTATTAAAAACTATTTTTTGTGAATAAATGGACAGGATCCATCATTATATTATGTGATGTAAATAAAATAAATGTATTAAATGACTTAAATACATTATTAGAAAGAGTTTAAGTTAAAATAAAAATTGTATATTTGCAATGACAAAAAAAAAAAAAATTAATGTGTTGGATTTGAGACCATACACCAAGATTTCATGAAAAAATCAATTATTATCAGATTTAAATAAAAACTATATGTAATTGTCAAGCAGACAATAGTGAACAATTTATCTTAAATAAAGGAAGCTGTCAAATGAATAAAAAGCAGCCAAAATAGCCAAAAACAGTGTTAACTAAAAACATGTAATAGGCATCTAATATTGTATAATTTATGTATTTAATGTTGCCAAAATGCAACCAAACTGTATTAGAAAGCTGTAATATGATATAAAGCAACTATACTAATATACCTGACCAACTTTAACATTGTAATAGTCAAGTCAGCAAAATATTTACTAATACCATGTATGGCTGAAGCCAATTATCCAGTACAAAAAGAATCATATCTGGCTAAATACTTACATAATACTAACAAAAATAAGGTAGAAAGGTACAATACATCAGAATACCTTAATAAGAAACAAACTCAGTTGAAAGTAAAATCAATTCTAAAAGAATTTAACTAATTAGAGTGAGATTTGTCACACCATAAAAAATGACATCTCAAGACCAATCAATGATGCTATGTCATCTTGTGATAAATATAATATATGTACAAAGTAACCAGGTATCACAAAAGATAGACAAAATAATAAACTCTGTGTGTATAGTGGTGAAATAATACATATATTAAGGAAAAAGACTAATCATTGTATTAGAAAACTGACAAGAATTTAGGCCATGAGCAGAGGCCATATAAAATTGTATTTATTTGTGTTTTATTGATGTTAAAATTTGTTTATTTTGTTGTAGGAGAGTAGTAGTAGTAGATGTCCAGCTGGTGAAGGGAACTATATAACTCCACAACAATTTTTATTATAAATATTGAGTTTTTAATGACTACAACTCAAGGTGAGGGTTGTAAATTGTAATGTTTGTTAGACTTAAGTTAATTAGATACCAATCATATTTAGTATCGCTAGATTCAGTAAAAAACAAGGAATCTAAATACATTAATGGCATACAAATTGTAAGTACTAATGTGAAACTGTTTGATAAATACCAGTGTAAATTTTGAAATATCCATTGTATGAAGAATAAGAAATTCGTTCTAAAAGCTTCTACGGAAGTGAAAATTGTTCTATGACATTCCATTTCGTTTATTCTCGAACAATCTAGAAAGAATTTTTACACAAATATACCGGAAGTCGACGAAAACAGTCATCCCGATTTAGTATAAAAGCGAGACCAAATTTGACCAAAAAACACTTGAAGATTGAACTTCAGAACTGATGCATCTCACACAACACTGATCAACGCAGCTAAGGCGAAACCAAGAGGCGAAAAATCGACAAGACACGGCAGGAAGGCTTTTCCCGTACATAGACATAACCGACTGACTTAACCTCAACGAGAGTCTACGCCAAAAAGTATCGCTGAAATAGAGCAGCGATACGGCAAATTCTAATAGAAAATACGCAGCCAGAACGTCGACGGCCCAGGAGGGTCCCAACATTTAATAGAGAACGAATTCTGCTGTGTTCGCATTGACGACTAACGTGACAAATAATTCCCCCGAACGTAAACAAAACAATACACCGAGCCTTCCTCAACACTGCATGGGAATCAGCGCTGCGGTGGCAGATTTCTGAATCAACGCTAAACAGATGATTCGTAGTGGCGGCGTTTGAACGAGATTTTACTGCCAAACGTTTTGACAAAAAGTGCGGAAAAAGTAACGATCGCAAAATTTGACTTTAAATAGATTCAGTGTACACCCGAAGAGGCGAGATCGAGAAACTACCCGAAGGAAGTGTCCAGTGAGAGAATAAACGACCATTGGAACGTGAGTTACCAAAATTAAAGTCATTTGTTACCTGGTTACATTTATCACACAGTTGTACTTTACACGCCACACATACAGCTTCAAATCACTTAGTTTTTTTTCTTGTAAGGCATCTAATTGATATGTCTTGGTAGTTCAAAGGAGTCACGTCCTGAGAGTAAAGATTTTTCACATATTAAACTCATGCTTGTCAACTGAGTCAGAATCTGAAATACTAGCCGATACTTGATTGGACATATAAAAAAATTGTCAATAATAGTAACTTGTAAAATTTTTTTCTCTGCAAATTTTATAAATTTTATAATTTTTTATGAATGATAGTCCTTCAGACGATTTGTTTGTTTTTTTTAAGAACCATTAAACTTAACTGATTTTTCAAAGCTAAACTGACTTGTTTAAATTTTTTTCGTAGATTTAAAAATTTTATCAATCACATTTAATTTTTTCTTGGAACAAACGTTTCCAAGTGGCGCCCACAAAAAGCATAGTTTTAAGCTGTGTTACAGGACTACATCACTGCAGAGGATCCAGTCAACAGAGTAAGTAACAAAAGTGCGCGGAGGTAACGCCCGACAGATTACAACACAACAACACAACAACACAAAAACAACACCCTATACTTGTTTTTCTATAAATTGGCAGCCCAACTAGTGAGGCTTGAAAAAGACGGAACAAGCCCGGCAACTACCAACATATTAAAATGCCGCAACCAAAGGGAAAAAAGGTGAAGAAGACTGTGGAACCCGAGTTAAGTGTGGAAGACGGAGAGGCAGTACAGGTCGAGGAAACGGAATTAGAACCGCCCACACTAGAAATGGAAAGACCGGTACAAACGGCAGACGAATTAGAAGAACAAACGGGAGAAGAACCCATACAAATGGTAGAACAAACAGAGAATCCCGAACCAGAGAAAATAACAGGAAGCGTTGACGCGAATATGATAATGATGATGTTCCGAACGCTAAACGAAAATATGAATAAAAACAGACGGGAAGATAAGGAAGAGAATAATAGAAATAGACAGGAAGACAAGGCGGAAATAATAAAATCCCTGAAAGAGGATATAAATAAAAATAGACAGGAAGATAAGGAGGAGAATAATAAAAATATGGGGAAATTAAACAAAAATATAGAATCCCTGAATAAAAACAGACAGGAAGATAAGGAGGAAATAAAAGGAAGCATAGAGTCCCTGAAAAAAGAAATTAGCATAAAATACGAAATAGTAAACAAAAGGATCGATGATAATAAGATCGATAGTGACAGGAAGGTCGAAAACATGGAGAAACAATTGGAAAGGTTACGGGAGGGAAACAATACACGTTTCGAAAAAATAGAGGAACAGACAGTAGAGACCAAACAAGATGTTAGAAATCTTGAAAACAAGGTAAGGCAGAACCATGACGCCATCATGCAGGAGGTGGGAGAAGTCCAGAAAGACGTTAGCGAAAGGAGGCAGGAAACATATGATATCGCTAACAGGCTGGACGAACAAATAAAATCTAACAAAAATAGTATACTGGATATAGACCAGAGAGAGAAAAACCTGCAGGAAAGATTAGAGGCGCTGAGAGACACACCAATACTAAACACTCATACGTGTCATGGTGAAAACAGGGAAGTAATCAACTTCCAGGACTATCGACGAAACCCAATGGAATTTTTGGAAAGAATGGAGGAGGTTATTGGGAGAAGTAGAGAAACAAGGTGGGACAGGATAAGAGAGATGCTTGACGAGACGTTTAAAAATACTAAGGATAACTGGTGGATAGCGGTACGACCAGAAATAACGAATTTAGCAGAGTTTAAACGCCAGTTTAAGGAAAAGTATTGGTCAGAGACCGCACAAAACAGGGTAAGAATGGGCATTTTCTATGGCAAATACGACGCGTCCTATGGACAGTCCCCGACGTCTTATTTCCTGGGAAAGGTATGTTTAGCACGGAAGTTGATACCGCCAATCCCAGAAGAATGTTTGGTAAGGCAGTTAGCTGGACATTACAGCTATGGGATCAAGGATGCCCAACTATACCAACAAATTAGCAAAATAGCCGATCTGGCCAAATTATTGGAAAATTGCGAATCCACAGGAAGGTTCCAGGATTACCAACCCCCCAATCGCAAGGTAGAGTACAACAACAATAATAACGGACCAAACCGGAATGGAGGTGGGAACGGTAATAATCTAAACACCAATAATCAGAATAATAATATCCCACCAAATGGCCGAAATGATAACACTCAGGGCCCAATTAACCGCAACTATCCGGGACCAAACAGAGGTAATTACACCGGGAATAACTACGGTAGGAACTTCCACCAGGGAAACGGTTATCACGGGAATAATTATAGAGGAAGTAATTTTGGTCAACGTAATGGTTATCGCAACGGGGGAAACCAAGGAGGAAGCGATAGGAGAAACCAAAATGAGTACAGGCCCCAGGTAAATTATACAATGGCCAATAACCGACGGCCATATCCACCTAATGTACCCACTTACATGTTTTACCCACAACAGGCGTCAGGTAGCCAGGGTAACACGGTGAATAGCCAACCTATTAACGGTAATCCCGAGGTCAGGCAGGAAACACAGACGGGTCAGCAACCCAATGTTCCGGGAGACCGGGCCAATGAGACAGTGACTCATTTAAACTAAACGCGGCAGTGAAAAAGGAAAACCGCCCTTCACTGAACCAATATTATGGGGTGACAAACGACGAACATAGACAGGACAAAGACGGGACTATATTAAGAATAAATAATTACCTTAAGGATATTAGAGAGGAGTTATTAGAAGAAGGTGACGATATCATTAAAAATAGTAACCAAGGGAATAATAGTATCGTGCAGATTAAAGCATATATCAATGGCATAGAAGCGATACTACTCATTGACACGGGGTCAAATGTGTCACTTATTGATAGCATTGAGTTAGAGCGGATTAAGCAACATAGTAGTTTACCAATACCCACTCTACCGATAAATAACATTGTTTTAGTCGGAGCAACGGGGAGGCAAAATAAATCAATAAAGAAACAGGTGTCATTAGAGATGACTAGTAATGGGGTAACAATACCGATAGGGTTATTAGTGGCGAGTAATTTACCCATGAGTATACTAATAGGCTGCGATATACTTAGGCCATACAATGCTGTGATAGATTTGGAAAGTAAGGTGATAACTTTTAAGACTAACAAGGGGATTTGGACCAATAATTTAATCGATGTCCAAGGAAGTGGTACAGACAATACACCTTATCAAGCGATAGTGAACCATTATTATTGTACCGATCGTCCAATCAATATGCCATTATATCAGGAGGAAAACCCAGAGTTGTGGTTAGAAAAATTAGAAGAAATACGGGATTTCCAAAGGACGAAAGCAAGGGGTCTGGTCAGCGAAAAACAGGCGGAACAATTAATCGAGGTATACAACAAATATAAACACATATTCTCGAACGCTCCAGGTAAAGCCAGAGATTATCAGTGCACCATAAAATTTAAAACTCCGGTGGAATTTAACAGGAAATCGTACCCGATCGCATACTCGCTAAAGAACGAAGTCAGGGAAGAATTGAACAGGATGATAGAGGACGACATAATCGAGTATAGTCATTCGCCCTTTACCAGCCCAATCATAGCGGTGCCAAAAAAGAACGGAAAGGTACGTATATGTCTCGATGCTAGGGAGATTAACAAAATGATTGTTAACGACCGCACATCACCTGGGGAGATAGAGGAGATATTAAAAAAGTTCCACGGAATCAGATATATAAGCTCATGGGATACGGTATGCGGATACTGGCAGATAGAACTCCACCCTGATAGTAGGAAATATATGGCATTCATATTCGAGGGCAGAAACTATCAGTTTAAGCGGTTACCTTTTGGCTTAATAAATTCTGTGGCGGTGTTTGTAAAGATAATGGACAGAATATTGGGGCAGGAAGTACTGAAGTTTACGACAGTGTACGTCGACGACCTACTGGTGACTTCAGCGAATTGGGACGACCATTGTAATAGGGTTGAACAGGTGCTACAGAAATTATCGGAGAATAATATCACCCTCAAATTAGACAAGTCCCAATTCATAGCAAATGAGGTGAAATTTTTAGGATTTAATTTAACAGAACAAGGGATTACTCCATCCAAGGAAAAGGTAGAGGCCATACAGAAGTTCCCCACCCCAAAGAATAGGAAACAGCTGCAGTCATTTTTAGGAATCTGCAACTATTACAGAAAGTTTCGGTCCAATTACTCAGAACTAACTGCCAGGTTCCAAAAGCAGTTATCAGCTAAAGACAAATGGACTTGGGGACCAGAGCAAGATGGAGTGCTCAATATAATAAAGGAAAAGTTTTTAGAAACCGTAATGTTGCATCATCCCGACTTTACAAAACCATTTTTTCTAAACTGCGATGCCAGTAACGTGAGTTTAGGTGCAGCCCTCTATCAGGAAGATCAGGACGGTAACCATTTAGTAATTAGCTTTGCTAGCCGCGTGCTGAACAGTTGCGAAAGAAACTACAATACTACCGAAAAAGAACTGTTGAGTGTAGTTTTCGCATGCGGTAAATTTAGGACATATATATTAGGGTACCCCATAACAGTTAGAAGCGACCACAAATCTATATCATTTTTAAAGCATTGTAAACTGAACCATGGAAGGCTGACTAGATGGGTTTTGGCCTTGCAAGAGTACAATATCACATGGGAATATATACCCGGCAAACAGAACGTAGCCGCCGACGTCTTATCTCGCGTCAATATACCAGACCAAACCTTTGACGGCGAAAAGGAACAATTGGCCAAGGTTTATCACATTATTAAGAGCAGGGAGGATTTAAAAAATATTTTGCACGAAATAAAGTCACAACAAGAGGCCGATCCGAAATTAGGAGATATTAGAAAAAGGGTACAGGAAGGCGATGAGGTCATAAACAGATTTTATTGTATACACGATGACACTTTATTTATTAGGAATACCCCGCACCAGGAGAGTTGGAAATTAGTGATTCCACCGGCGATAGAGAGACCGCTAATAATCGACTATCACGAGAGATACGGACATATGGGTGCCCTCAAAGTAAGGAAGGCATTGGAAGAGCAAACATACATCAAGGGAATGAATAAAAAGGTGCAACTGGCGATACGGTCGTGCGATATTTGTCAAAAAGTTAAGTGTGATAACGAGAGGAAGGAAGGGGTCATGATACCCATATTATCTACCGAAAAATTGGAAAAGGTATTTCTCGATATCTGCGGACCCTTTCCACGCAGCGGTGGGAGACACCGATATAAATTTATCGTAATCATTTTCGACCACTTTAGCAAGTATACAAAGCTATACCCAATAACTAGGGCAACGACCAGGAAAATAATAGACATAATAATCAAGCGTTATATAATGGAAGTGGGCCGACCGTATTCTATAATTACGGACCACGGTACTCAGTTTAGGGGAAAACTTTGGAAGGAAAGCTTGGGAGAACACGGAATAAAAACGTACAAGACGTCCGTATATCACCCGAATAGTAACCCAGCCGAGAGAGTGTTAAGGGAGGTAGGACGGTTGCTAAGAACATACTGCCATAACGAGCAGAAAAGATGGCATGAATATGTAGCCTCTACCGAGGATTTCCTCAATTTCTCGCATCACAATACCATCGAGATGTCGCCATACACGGTTATGTTCGAAAGACCCCCACCACGAGAGATAAAAGAAATTATTAATTTTCCCGACGAGCCCGCATACCAATTTGAAGGGGCAAAATTTTGTAATAAGGTGTTAGAAAAAACGGAACAGCAGCGGAAAAAATATATCAAATCACAGCCTAAGGCAATTAAATATGAGGTAGGTGAAAAGGTGTTAGTTAAAAATAGAGAATTGCCCAGTGCTATACAAGGCATAACGAGGAAATTGCTACTCTTATATACAGGGCCTTTCACGATAACCAGAGACAATAAAAACAATACCTACGAGGTAACTGACACAATTAGGAACAAGGTAAAAGGTACGTATAACCAGACTTCATTAAAAAAGTACCATGATTAAAAAAAAAAAAAATTGCAAGTCAAATACGCAATCAGTGACCAAGTACCATGACCAAAAGCCCAAGTCAAATACAGCATCATAGAGAAGGTACCTTGACTAAACATGTCAACGTGAATTTTTTTAACTTAGCCATAATTAGAAAGGAGATAGAGATTTTTAAATAAATATAAATATTATTGTATAATGATTATTATAAATAAATATTACGAGAAGGACACCTTACACCAAAGGCATAAGGATATATATAAAATATAGATTTATTTCCAATAGCCATGTCAACGTATATTTACCAGCTTACCCGTACTTAGAGAAGGAGAGAGATTATTATTAATAAATATTACGAGATGGACACATTCCACCATAGGCAAGATTTATTTCCAATAACCAAGTCAACGTATATTTACCAGCTTACCCGTACTTAGAGAAGGAGAGAGATTATTATAAATAAATATTACAAGATGGACACTTAGTAAAGGAGAAAAAAGGAGAAATACTGTCATATATTTGATACTAAATGGAAATGATAAATGATAAATGAAAAAAAAAAAAAAAAGAGGGGAAACAGTGTGTTACATAAGGAGGTAATGATGAATATGAATATAGCTATTAACATTGAATGATTTTAAACGATAATTTTAACCTGCGGAGAACGATATATTAATATAATGTGAATTAATCAGAAGAGTTTAAGAAAGGGAATTTATGTGTAGGAGCCTATGATCTTTGAATATTGTATTTTTTTTATTATTATTATTATTATTTGTTGCAAAGGTGCAATTATTATTTTCTGAACAGGGATGTGTTGCCTCTGATTTCAGTAGTGATAGACAGGAAGGGACAGAGAATGTATGCCATAGCGAGCCACTCTGACTCCCAACCCTCTATGTAAGTTAGGGAATTGATAGGGAATTATATCAAAGATTAATTATAAAACATCAAGGTAAAAAGGAAAGGAATAGGTGATACGACAAAGAACGAACTAGGAATATTGAGTTGGATTAATATATTAAAGGAGTAGTACAGGAATTTAATTATAAGATAAAAGAATGAAATATGAAAAAGCTAATAATAAAGGGTTATTATAGAGATGATAATTTCATCAAAACCAAAGATATGTTTTTCCATAATTATCAACTTTAACGGTGAGGCATATGTAACGTCACAGAACGTTCCATAAAAGAAATCATTTATATAGTAAGTTAGCATAAGAGGAAAGTGAAGTGAACAGTATCGAACCCAAGTAGTCCCAAAAAATTGTGTAATTTTGTATAATAATTATTTCTATCAACTTGAAAAAACGACCAAACTATGACTAAGACAAAACCCCATATATATTATTAAGGTGAATAAGAGTGAAAAAACCATAAGACACTATAAGAGAGAGAAATAATGTCAGAATCCACCAGAATAAAGTCAATAATTATTAAGTTTTATAACTATGAATATAGTATTAAAAACTATTTTTTGTGAATAAATGGACAGGATCCATCATTATATTATGTGATGTAAATAAAATAAATGTATTAAATGACTTAAATACATTATTAGAAAGAGTTTAAGTTAAAATAAAAATTGTATATTTGCAATGACAAAAAAAAAAAAATTAATGTGTTGGATTTGAGACCATACACCAAGATTTCATGAAAAAATCAATTATTATCAGATTTAAATAAAAACTATATGTAATTGTCAAGCAGACAATAGTGAACAATTTATCTTAAATAAAGGAAGCTGTCAAATGAATAAAAAGCAGCCAAAATAGCCAAAAACAGTGTTAACTAAAAACATGTAATAGGCATCTAATATTGTATAATTTATGTATTTAATGTTGCCAAAATGCAACCAAACTGTATTAGAAAGCTGTAATATGATATAAAGCAACTATACTAATATACCTGACCAACTTTAACATTGTAATAGTCAAGTCAGCAAAATATTTACTAATACCATGTATGGCTGAAGCCAATTATCCAGTACAAAAAGAATCATATCTGGCTAAATACTTACATAATACTAACAAAAATAAGGTAGAAAGGTACAATACATCAGAATACCTTAATAAGAAACAAACTCAGTTGAAAGTAAAATCAATTCTAAAAGAATTTAACTAATTAGAGTGAGATTTGTCACACCATAAAAAATGACATCTCAAGACCAATCAATGATGCTATGTCATCTTGTGATAAATATAATATATGTACAAAGTAACCAGGTATCACAAAAGATAGACAAAATAATAAACTCTGTGTGTATAGTGGTGAAATAATACATATATTAAGGAAAAAGACTAATCATTGTATTAGAAAACTGACAAGAATTTAGGCCATGAGCAGAGGCCATATAAAATTGTATTTATTTGTGTTTTATTGATGTTAAAATTTGTTTATTTTGTTGTAGGAGAGTAGCAGTAGTAGATGTCCAGCTGGTGAAGGGAACTATATAACTCCACAACAATTTTTATTATAAATATTGAGTTTTTAATGACTACAACTCAAGGTGAGGGTTGTAAATTGTAATGTTTGTTAGACTTAAGTTAATTAGATACCAATCATATTTAGTATCGCTAGATTCAGTAAAAAACAAGGAATCTAAATACATTAATGGCTTACAAATTGTAAGTACTAATGTGAAACTGTTTGATAAATACCAGTGTAAATTTTGAAATATCCATTGTATGAAGAATAAGAAATTCGTTCTAAAAGCTTCTACGGAAGTGAAAATTGTTCTATGACATTCCATTTCGTTTATTCTCGAACAATCTAGAAAGAATTTTTACACAAATATACCGGAAGTCGACGAAAACAGTCATCCCGATTTAGTATAAAAGCGAGACCAAATTTGACCAAAAAACACTTGAAGATTGAACTTCAGAACTGATGCATCTCACACAACACTGATCAACGCAGCTAAGGCGAAACCGAGAGGCGAAAAATCGACAAGACATGGCAGGAAGGCTTTTCCCGTACATAGACATAACCGACTGACTTAACCTCAACGAGAGTCTACGCCAAAAAGTATCGCTGAAATAGAGCAGCGATACGGCAAATTCTAATAGAAAATACGCAGCCAGAACGTCGACGGCCCAGGAGGGTCCCAACATTTAATAGAGAACGAATTCTGCTGTGTTCGCATTGACTGACTAACGTGACAAATAATTCCCCCGAACGTAAACAAAACAATACACCGAGCCTTCCTCAACACTGCATGGGAATCAGCGCTGCGGTGGCAGATTTCTGAATCAACGCTAAACAGATGATTCGTAGTGGCGGCGTTTGAACGAGATTTTACTGCCAAACGTTTTGACAAAAAGTGCGGAAAAAGTAACGATCGCAAAATTTGACTTTAAATAGATTCAGTGTACACCCGAAGAGGCGAGATCGAGAAACTACCCGAAGGAAGTGTCCAGTGAGAGAATAAACGACCATTGGAACGTGAGTTACCAAAATTAAAGTCATTTGTTACCTGGTTACATTTATCACACAGTTGTACTTTACACGCCACACATACACCTTCAAATCACTTAGTTTTTTTTCTTGTAAGGCATCTAATTGATATGTCTTGGTAGTTCAAAGGAGTCACGTCCTGAGAGTAAAGATTTTTCACATATTAAACTCATGCTTGTCAACTGAGTCAGAATCTGAAATACTAGCCGATACTTGATTGGACATATAAAAAAATTGTCAATAATAATAACTTGTAAAATTTTTTTCTCTGCAAATTTTATAAATTTTATAATTTTTTATGAATGATAGTCCTTCAGACGATTTGTTTGTTTTTTTTAAGAACCATTAAACTTAACTGATTTTTCAAAGCTAAACTGACTTGTTTAAATTTTTTTCGTAGATTTAAAAATTTTATCAATCACATTTAATTTTTTCTTGGAACAAACGTTTCCAAGTGGCGCCCACAAAAAGCATAGTTTTAAGCTGTGTTACAGGACTACATCACTGCAGAGGATCCAGTCAACAGAGTAAGTAACAAAAGTGCGCGGAGGTAACGCCCGACAGATTACAACACAACAACACAAAAACAACACCCTATACTTGTTTTTCTATAAATTGGCAGCCCAACTAGTGAGGCTTGAAAAAGACGGAACAAGCCCGGCAACTACCAACATATTAAAATGCCGCAACCAAAGGGAAAAAAGGTGAAGAAGACTGTGGAACCCGAGTTAAGTGTGGAAGACGGAGAGGCAGTACAGGTCGAGGAAACGGAATTAGAACCGCCCACACTAGAAATGGAAAGACCGGTACAAACGGCAGACGAATTAGAAGAACAAACGGGAGAAGAACCCATACAAATGGTAGAACAAACAGAGAATCCCGAACCAGAGAAAATAACAGGAAGCGTTGACGCGAATATGATAATGATGATGTTCCGAACGCTAAACGAAAATATGAATAAAAACAGACGGGAAGATAAGGAAGAGAATAATAGAAATAGACAGGAAGACAAGGCGGAAATAATAAAATCCCTGAAAGAGGATATAAATAAAAATAGACAGGAAGATAAGGAGGAGAATAATAAAAATATGGGGAAATTAAACAAAAATATAGAATCCCTGAATAAAAACAGACAGGAAGATAAGGAGGAAATAAAAGGAAGCATAGAGTCCCTGAAAAAAGAAATTAGCATAAAATACGAAATAGTAAACAAAAGGATCGATGATAATAAGATCGATAGTGACAGGAAGGTCGAAAACATGGAGAAACAATTGGAAAGGTTACGGGAGGGAAACAATACACGTTTCGAAAAAATAGAGGAACAGACAGTAGAGACCAAACAAGATGTTAGAAATCTTGAAAACAAGGTAAGGCAGAACCATGACGCCATCATGCAGGAGGTGGGAGAAGTCCAGAAAGACGTTAGCGAAAGGAGGCAGGAAACATATGATATCGCTAACAGGCTGGACGAACAAATAAAATCTAACAAAAATAGTATACTGGATATAGACCAGAGAGAGAAAAACCTGCAGGAAAGATTAGAGGCGCTGAGAGACACACCAATACTAAACACTCATACGTGTCATGGTGAAAACAGGGAAGTAATCAACTTCCAGGACTATCGACGAAACCCAATGGAATTTTTGGAAAGAATGGAGGAGGTTATTGGGAGAAGTAGAGAAACAAGGTGGGACAGGATAAGAGAGATGCTTGACGAGACGTTTAAAAATACTAAGGATAACTGGTGGATAGCGGTACGACCAGAAATAACGAATTTAGCAGAGTTTAAACGCCAGTTTAAGGAAAAGTATTGGTCAGAGACCGCACAAAACAGGGTAAGAATGGGCATTTTCTATGGCAAATACGACGCGTCCTATGGACAGTCCCCGACGTCTTATTTCCTGGGAAAGGTATGTTTAGCACGGAAGTTGATACCGCCAATCCCAGAAGAATGTTTGGTAAGGCAGTTAGCTGGACATTACAGCTATGGGATCAAGGATGCCCAACTATACCAACAAATTAGCAAAATAGCCGATCTGGCCAAATTATTGGAAAATTGCGAATCCACAGGAAGGTTCCAGGATTACCAACCCCCCAATCGCAAGGTAGAGTACAACAACAATAATAACGGACCAAACCGGAATGGAGGTGGGAACGGTAATAATCTAAACACCAATAATCAGAATAATAATATCCCACCAAATGGCCGAAATGATAACACTCAGGGCCCAATTAACCGCAACTATCCGGGACCAAACAGAGGTAATTACACCGGGAATAACTACGGTAGGAACTTCCACCAGGGAAACGGTTATCGCGGGAATAATTATAGAGGAAGTAATTTTGGTCAATGTAATGGTTATCGCAACGGGGGAAACCAAGGAGGAAGCGATAGGAGAAACCAAAATGAGTACAGGCCCCAGGTAAATTATACAATGGCCAATAACCGACGGCCATATCCACCTAATGTACCCACTTACATGTTTTACCCACAACAGGCGTCAGGTAGCCAGGGTAACACGGTGAATAGCCAACCTATTAACGGTAATCCCGAGGTCAGGCAGGAAACACAGACGGGTCAGCAACCCAATGTTCCGGGAGACCGGGCCAATGAGACAGTGACTCATTTAAACTAAACGCGGCAGTGAAAAAGGAAAACCGCCCTTCACTGAACCAATATTATGGGGTGACAAACGACGAACATAGACAGGACAAAGACGGGACTATATTAAGAATAAATAATTACCTTAAGGATATTAGAGAGGAGTTATTAGAAGAAGGTGACGATATCATTAAAAATAGTAACCAAGGGAATAATAGTATCGTGCAGATTAAAGCATATATCAATGGCATAGAAGCGATACTACTCATTGACACGGGGTCAAATGTGTCACTTATTGATAGCATTGAGTTAGAGCAGATTAAGCAACATAGTAGTTTACCAATACCCACTCTACCGATAAATAACATTGTTTTAGTCGGAGCAATGGGGAGGCAAAATAAATCAATAAAGAAACAGGTGTCATTAGAGATGACTAGTAATGGGGTAACAATACCGATAGGGTTATTAGTGGCGAGTAATTTACCCATGAGTATACTAATAGGCTGCGATATACTTAGGCCATACAATGCTGTGATAGATTTGGAAAGTAAGGTGATAACTTTTAAGACTAACAAGGGGATTTGGACCAATAATTTAATCGATGTCCAAGGAAGTGGTACAGACAATACACCTTATCAAGCGATAGTGAACCATTATTATTGTACCGATCGTCCAATCAATATGCCATTATATCAGGAGGAAAACCCAGAGTTGTGGTTAGAAAAATTAGAAGAAATACGGGATTTCCAAAGGACGAAAGCAAGGGGTCTGGTCAGCGAAAAACAGGCGGAACAATTAATCGAGGTATACAACAAATATAAACACATATTCTCGAACGCTCCAGGTAAAGCCAGAGATTATCAGTGCACCATAAAAATTAAAACTCCGGTGGAATTTAACAGGAAATCGTACCCGATCGCATACTCGCTAAAGAACGAAGTCAGGGAAGAATTGAACAGGATGATAGAGGACGACATAATCGAGTATAGTCATTCGCCCTTTACCAGCCCAATCATAGCGGTGCCAAAAAAGAACGGAAAGGTACGTATATGTCTCGATGCTAGGGAGATTAACAAAATGATTGTTAACGACCGCACATCACCTGGGGAGATAGAGGAGATATTAAAAAAGTTCCACGGAATCAGATATATAAGCTCATGGGATACGGTATGCGGATACTGGCAGATAGAACTCCACCCTGATAGTAGGAAATATATGGCATTCATATTCGAGGGCAGAAACTATCAGTTTAAGCGGTTACCTTTTGGCTTAATAAATTCTGTGGCGGTGTTTGTAAAGATAATGGACAGAATATTGGGGCAGGAAGTACTGAAGTTTACGACAGTGTACGTCGACGACCTACTGGTGACTTCAGCGAATTGGGACGACCATTGTAATAGGGTTGAACAGGTGCTACAGAAATTATCGGAGAATAATATCACCCTCAAATTAGACAAGTCCCAATTCATAGCAAATGAGGTGAAATTTTTAGGATTTAATTTAACAGAACAAGGGATTACTCCATCCAAGGAAAAGGTAGAGGCCATACAGAAGTTCCCCACCCCAAAGAATAGGAAACAGCTGCAGTCATTTTTAGGAATCTGCAACTATTACAGAAAGTTTCGGTCCAATTACTCAGAACTAACTGCCAGGTTCCAAAAGCAGTTATCAGCTAAAGACAAATGGACTTGGGGACCAGAGCAAGATGGAGTGCTCAATATAATAAAGGAAAAGTTTTTAGAAACCGTAATGTTGCATCATCCCGACTTTACAAAACCATTTTTTCTAAACTGCGATGCCAGTAACGTGAGTTTAGGTGCAGCCCTCTATCAGGAAGATCAGGACGGTAACCATTTAGTAATTAGCTTTGCTAGCCGCGTGCTGAACAGTTGCGAAAGAAACTACAATACTACCGAAAAAGAACTGTTGAGTGTAGTTTTCGCATGCGGTAAATTTAGGACATATATATTAGGGTACCCCATAACAGTTAGAAGCGACCACAAATCTATATCATTTTTAAAGCATTGTAAACTGAACCATGGAAGGCTGACTAGATGGGTTTTGGCCTTGCAAGAGTACAATATCACATGGGAAAAAATACCCGGCAAACAGAACGTAGCCGCCGACGTCTTATCTCGCGTCAATATACCAGACCAAACCTTTGACGGCGAAAAGGAACAATTGGCCAAGGTTTATCACATTATTAAGAGCAGGGAGGATTTAAAAAATATTTTGCACGAAATAAAGTCACAACAAGAGGCCGATCCGAAATTAGGAGATATTAGAAAAAGGGTACAGGAAGGCGATGAGGTCATAAACAGATTTTATTGTATACACGATGACACTTTATTTATTAGGAATACCCCGCACCAGGAGAGTTGGAAATTAGTGATTCCACCGGCGATAGAGAGACCGCTAATAATCGACTATCACGAGAGATACGGACATATGGGTGCCCTCAAAGTAAGGAAGGCATTGGAAGAGCAAACATACATCAAGGGAATGAATAAAAAGGTGCAACTGGCGATACGGTCGTGCGATATTTGTCAAAAAGTTAAGTGTGATAACGAGAGGAAGGAAGGGGTCATGATACCCATATTATCTACCGAAAAATTGGAAAAGGTATTTCTCGATATCTGCGGACCCTTTCCACGCAGCGGTGGGAGACACCGATATAAATTTATCGTAATCATTTTCGACCACTTTAGCAAGTATACAAAGCTATACCCAATAACTAGGGCAACGACCAGGAAAATAATAGACATAATAATCAAGCGTTATATAATGGAAGTGGGCCGACCGTATTCTATAATTACGGACCACGGTACTCAGTTTAGGGGAAAACTTTGGAAGGAAAGCTTGGGAGAACACGGAATAAAAACGTACAAGACGTCCGTATATCACCCGAATAGTAACCCAGCCGAGAGAGTGTTAAGGGAGGTAGGACGGTTGCTAAGAACATACTGCCATAACGAGCAGAAAAGATGGCATGAATATGTAGCCTCTACCGAGGATTTCCTCAATTTCTCGCATCACAATACCATCGAGATGTCGCCATACACGGTTATGTTCGAAAGACCCCCACCACGAGAGATAAAAGAAATTATTAATTTTCCCGACGAGCCCGCATACCAATTTGAAGGGGCAAAATTTTGTAATAAGGTGTTAGAAAAAACGGAACAGCAGCGGAAAAAATATATCAAATCACAGCCTAAGGCAATTAAATATGAGGTAGGTGAAAAGGTGTTAGTTAAAAATAGAGAATTGCCCAGTGCTATACAAGGCATAACGAGGAAATTGCTACTCTTATATACAGGGCCTTTCACGATAACCAGAGACAATAAAAACAATACCTACGAGGTAACTGACACAATTAGGAACAAGGTAAAAGGTACGTATAACCAGACTTCATTAAAAAAGTACCATGATTAAAAAAAAAAAAAATTGCAAGTCAAATACGCAATCAGTGACCAAGTACCATGACCAAAAGCCCAAGTCAAATACAGCATCATAGAGAAGGTACCTTGACTAAACATGTCAACGTGAATTTTTTTAACTTAGCCATAATTAGAAAGGAGATAGAGATTTTTAAATAAATATAAATATTATTGTATAATGATTATTATAAATAAATATTACGAGAAGGACACCTTACACCAAAGGCATAAGGATATATATAAAATATAGATTTATTTCCAATAGCCATGTCAACGTATATTTACCAGCTTACCCGTACTTAGAGAAGGAGAGAGATTATTATTAATAAATATTACGAGATGGACACATTCCACCATAGGCAAGATTTATTTCCAATAACCAAGTCAACGTATATTTACCAGCTTACCCGTACTTAGAGAAGGAGAGAGATTATTATAAATAAATATTACAAGATGGACACTTAGTAAAGGAGAAAAAAGGAGAAATACTGTCATATATTTGATACTAAATGGAAATGATAAATGATAAATGAAAAAAAAAAAAAAAAAGAGGGGAAAACAGTGTGTTACATAAGGAGGTAATGATGAATATGAATATAGCTATTAACATTGAATGATTTTAAACGATAATTTTAACCTGCGGAGAACGATATATTAATATAATTGTGAATTAATCAGAAGAGTTTAAGAAAGGGAATTTATGTGTAGGAGCCTATGATCTTTGAATATTGTATTTTTTTTATTATTATTATTATTATTTGTTGCAAAGGTGCAATTATTATTTTCTGAACAGGGATGTGTTGCCTCTGATTTCAGTAGTGATAGACAGGAAGGGACAGAGAATGTATGCCATAGCGAGCCACTCTGACTCCCAACCCTCTATGTAAGTTAGGGAATTGATAGGGAATTATATCAAAGATTAATTATAAAACATCAAGGTAAAAAGGAAAGGAATAGGTGATACGACAAAGAACGAACTAGGAATATTGAGTTGGATTAATATATTAAAGGAGTAGTACAGGAATTTAATTATAAGATAAAAGAATGAAATATAAAAAAGCTAATAATAAAGGGTTATTATAGAGATGATAATTTCATCAAAACCAAAGATATGTTTTTCCATAATTATCAACTTTAACGGTGAGGCATATGTAACGTCACAGAACGTTCCATAAAAGAAATCATTTATATAGTAAGTTAGCATAAGAGGAAAGTGAAGTGAACAGTATCGAACCCAAGTAGTCCCAAAAAATTGTGTAATTTTGTATAATAATTATTTCTATCAACTTGAAAAAACGACCAAACTATGACTAAGACAAAACCCCATATATATTATTAAGGTGAATAAGAGTGAAAAAACCATAAGACACTATAAGAGAGAGAAATAATGTCAGAATCCACCAGAATAAAGTCAATAATTATTAAGTTTTATAACTATGAATATAGTATTAAAAACTATTTTTTGTGAATAAATGGACAGGATCCATCATTATATTATGTGATGTAAATAAAATAAATGTATTAAATGACTTAAATACATTATTAGAAAGAGTTTAAGTTAAAATAAAAATTGTATATTTGCAATGACAAAAAAAAAAAAAATTAATGTGTTGGATTTGAGACCATACACCAAGATTTCATGAAAAAATCAATTATTATCAGATTTAAATAAAAACTATATGTAATTGTCAAGCAGACAATAGTGAACAATTTATCTTAAATAAAGGAAGCTGTCAAATGAATAAAAAGCAGCCAAAATAGCCAAAAACAGTGTTAACTAAAAACATGTAATAGGCATCTAATATTGTATAATTTATGTATTTAATGTTGCCAAAATGCAACCAAACTGTATTAGAAAGCTGTAATATGATATAAAGCAACTATACTAATATACCTGACCAACTTTAACATTGTAATAGTCAAGTCAGCAAAATATTTACTAATACCATGTATGGCTGAAGCCAATTATCCAGTACAAAAAGAATCATATCTGGCTAAATACTTACATAATACTAACAAAAATAAGGTAGAAAGGTACAATACATCAGAATACCTTAATAAGAAACAAACTCAGTTGAAAGTAAAATCAATTCTAAAAGAATTTAACTAATTAGAGTGAGATTTGTCACACCATAAAAAATGACATCTCAAGACCAATCAATGATGCTATGTCATCTTGTGATAAATATAATATATGTACAAAGTAACCAGGTATCACAAAAGATAGACAAAATAATAAACTCTGTGTGTATAGTGGTGAAATAATACATATATTAAGGAAAAAGACTAATCATTGTATTAGAAAACTGACAAGAATTTAGGCCATGAGCAGAGGCCATATAAAATTGTATTTATTTGTGTTTTATTGATGTTAAAATTTGTTTATTTTGTTGTAGGAGAGTAGTAGTAGTAGATGTCCAGCTGGTGAAGGGAACTATATAACTCCACAACAATTTTTATTATAAATATTGAGTTTTTAATGACTACAACTCAAGGTGAGGGTTGTAAATTGTAATGTTTGTTAGACTTAAGTTAATTAGATACCAATCATATTTAGTATCGCTAGATTCAGTAAAAAACAAGGAATCTAAATACATTAATGGCATACAAATTGTAAGTACTAATGTGAAACTGTTTGATAAATACCAGTGTAAATTTTGAAATATCCATTGTATGAAGAATAAGAAATTCGTTCTAAAAGCTTCTACGGAAGTGAAAATTGTTCTATGACATTCCATTTCGTTTATTCTCGAACAATCTAGAAAGAATTTTTACACAAATATACCGGAAGTCGACGAAAACAGTCATCCCGATTTAGTATAAAAGCGAGACCAAATTTGACCAAAAAACACTTGAAGATTGAACTTCAGAACTGATGCATCTCACACAACACTGATCAACGCAGCTAAGGCGAAACCGAGAGGCGAAAAATCGACAAGACACGGCAGGAAGGCTTTTCCCGTACATAGACATAACCGACTGACTTAACCTCAACGAGAGTCTACGCCAAAAAGTATCGCTGAAATAGAGCAGCGATACGGCAAATTCTAATAGAAAATACGCAGCCAGAACGTCGACGGCCCAGGAGGGTCCCAACATTTAATAGAGAACGAATTCTGCTGTGTTCGCATTGACTGACTAACGTGACAAATAATTCCCCCGAACGTAAACAAAACAATACACCGAGCCTTCCTCAACACTGCATGGGAATCAGCGCTGCGGTGGCAGATTTCTGAATCAACGCTAAACAGATGATTCGTAGTGGCGGCGTTTGAACGAGATTTTACTGCCAAACGTTTTGACAAAAAGTGCGGAAAAAGTAAAGATCGCAAAATTTGACTTTAAATAGATTCAGTGTACACCCGAAGAGGCGAGATCGAGAAACTACCCGAAGGAAGTGTCCAGTGAGAGAATAAACGACCATTGGAACGTGAGTTACCAAAATTAAAGTCATTTGTTACCTGGTTACATTTATCACACAGTTGTACTTTACACGCCACACATACACCTTCAAATCACTTAGTTTTTTTTCTTGTAAGGCATCTAATTGATATGTCTTGGTAGTTCAAAGGAGTCACGTCCTGAGAGTAAAGATTTTTCACATATTAAACTCATGCTTGTCAACTGAGTCAGAATCTGAAATACTAGCCGATACTTGATTGGACATATAAAAAAATTGTCAATAATAATAACTTGTAAAATTTTTTTCTCTGCAAATTTTATAAATTTTATAATTTTTTATGAATGATAGTCCTTCAGACGATTTGTTTGTTTTTTTTTAAGAACCATTAAACTTAACTGATTTTTCAAAGCTAAACTGACTTGTTTAAATTTTTTTCGTAGATTTAAAAATTTTATCAATCACATTTAATTTTTTCTTGGAACAAACGTTTCCAAGTGGCGCCCACAAAAAGCATAGTTTTAAGCTTTGTTACAGGACTACATCACTGCAGAGGATCCAGTCAACAGAGTAAGTAACAAAAGTGCGCGGAGGTAACGCCCGACAGATTACAACACAACACAACAACACAAAAACAACACCCTATACTTGTTTTTCTATAAATTGGCAGCCCAACTAGTGAGGCTTGAAAAAGACGGAACAAGCCCGGCAACTACCAACATATTAAAATGCCGCAACCAAAGGGAAAAAAGGTGAAGAAGACTGTGGAACCCGAGTTAAGTGTGGAAGACGGAGAGGCAGTACAGGTCGAGGAAACGGAATTAGAACCGCCCACACTAGAAATGGAAAGACCGGTACAAACGGCAGACGAATTAGAAGAACAAACGGGAGAACAACCCATACAAATGGTAGAACAAACAGAGAATCCCGAACCAGAGAAAATAACAGGAAGCGTTGACGCGAATATGATAATGATGATGTTCCGAACGCTAAACGAAAATATGAATAAAAACAGACGGGAAGATAAGGAAGAGAATAATAGAAATAGACAGGAAGACAAGGCGGAAATAATAAAATCCCTGAAAGAGGATATAAATAAAAATAGACAGGAAGATAAGGAGGAGAATAATAAAAATATGGGGAAATTAAACAAAAATATAGAATCCCTGAATAAAAACAGACAGGAAGATAAGGAGGAAATAAAAGGAAGCATAGAGTCCCTGAAAAAAGAAATTAGCATAAAATACGAAATAGTAAACAAAAGGATCGATGATAATAAGATCGATAGTGACAGGAAGGTCGAAAACATGGAGAAACAATTGGAAAGGTTACGGGAGGGAAACAATACACGTTTCGAAAAAATAGAGGAACAGACAGTAGAGACCAAACAAGATGTTAGAAATCTTGAAAACAAGGTAAGGCAGAACCATGACGCCATCATGCAGGAGGTGGGAGAAGTCCAGAAAGACGTTAGCGAAAGGAGGCAGGAAACATATGATATCGCTAACAGGCTGGACGAACAAATAAAATCTAACAAAAATAGTATACTGGATATAGACCAGAGAGAGAAAAACCTGCAGGAAAGATTAGAGGCGCTGAGAGACACACCAATACTAAACACTCATACGTGTCATGGTGAAAACAGGGAAGTAATCAACTTCCAGGACTATCGACGAAACCCAATGGAATTTTTGGAAAGAATGGAGGAGGTTATTGGGAGAAGTAGAGAAACAAGGTGGGACAGGATAAGAGAGATGCTTGACGAGACGTTTAAAAATACTAAGGATAACTGGTGGATAGCGGTACGACCAGAAATAACGAATTTAGCAGAGTTTAAACGCCAGTTTAAGGAAAAGTATTGGTCAGAGACCGCACAAAACAGGGTAAGAATGGACATTTTCTATGGCAAATACGACGCGTCCTATGGACAGTCCCCGACGTCTTATTTCCTGGGAAAGGTATGTTTAGCACGGAAGTTGATACCGCCAATCCCAGAAGAATGTTTGGTAAGGCAGTTAGCTGGACATTACAGCTATGGGATCAAGGATGCCCAACTATACCAACAAATTAGCAAAATAGCCGATCTGGCCAAATTATTGGAAAATTGCGAATCCACAGGAAGGTTCCAGGATTACCAACCCCCCAATCGCAAGGTAGAGTACAACAACAATAATAACGGACCAAACCGGAATGGAGGTGGGAACGGTAATAATCTAAACACCAATAATCAGAATAATAATATCCCACCAAATGGCCGAAATGATAACACTCAGGGCCCAATTAACCGCAACTATCCGGGACCAAACAGAGGTAATTACACCGGGAATAACTACGGTAGGAACTTCCACCAGGGAAACGGTTATCGCGGGAATAATTATAGAGGAAGTAATTTTGGTCAACGTAATGGTTATCGCAACGGGGGAAACCAAGGAGGAAGCGATAGGAGAAACCAAAATGAGTACAGGCCCCAGGTAAATTATACAATGGCCAATAACCGACGGCCATATCCACCTAATGTACCCACTTACATGTTTTACCCACAACAGGCGTCAGGTAGCCAGGGTAACACGGTGAATAGCCAACCTATTAACGGTAATCCCGAGGTCAGGCAGGAAACACAGACGGGTCAGCAACCCAATGTTCCGGGAGACCGGGCCAATGAGACAGTGACTCATTTAAACTAAACGCGGCAGTGAAAAAGGAAAACCGCCCTTCACTGAACCAATATTATGGGGTGACAAATGACGAACATAGACAGGACAAAGACGGGACTATATTAAGAATAAATAATTACCTTAAGGATATTAGAGAGGAGTTATTAGAAGAAGGTGACGATATCATTAAAAATAGTAACCAAGGGAATAATAGTATCGTGCAGATTAAAGCATATATCAATGGCATAGAAGCGATACTACTCATTGACACGGGGTCAAATGTGTCACTTATTGATAGCATTGAGTTAGAGCGGATTAAGCAACATAGTAGTTTACCAATACCCACTCTACCGATAAATAACATTGTTTTAGTCGGAGCAACGGGGAGGCAAAATAAATCAATAAAGAAACAGGTGTCATTAGAGATGACTAGTAATGGGGTAACAATACCGATAGGGTTATTAGTGGCGAGTAATTTACCCATGAGTATACTAATAGGCTGCGATATACTTAGGCCATACAATGCTGTGATAGATTTGGAAAGTAAGGTGATAACTTTTAAGACTAACAAGGGGATTTGGACCAATAATTTAATCGATGTCCAAGGAAGTGGTACAGACAATACACCTTATCAAGCGATAGTGAACCATTATTATTGTACCGATCGTCCAATCAATATGCCATTATATCAGGAGGAAAACCCAGAGTTGTGGTTAGAAAAATTAGAAGAAATATGGGATTTCCAAAGGACGAAAGCAAGGGGTCTGGTCAGCGAAAAACAGGCGGAACAATTAATCGAGGTATACAACAAATATAAACACATATTCTCGAACGCTCCAGGTAAAGCCAGAGATTATCAGTGCACCATAAAATTTAAAACTCCGGTGGAATTTAACAGGAAATCGTACCCGATCGCATACTCGCTAAAGAACGAAGTCAGGGAAGAATTGAACAGGATGATAGAGGACGACATAATCGAGTATAGTCATTCGCCCTTTACCAGCCCAATCATAGCGGTGCCAAAAAAGAACGGAAAGGTACGTATATGTCTCGATGCTAGGGAGATTAACAAAATGATTGTTAACGACCGCACATCACCTGGGGAGATAGAGGAGATATTAAAAAAGTTCCACGGAATCAGATATATAAGCTCATGGGATACGGTATGCGGATACTGGCAGATAGAACTCCACCCTGATAGTAGGAAATATATGGCATTCATATTCGAGGGCAGAAACTATCAGTTTAAGCGGTTACCTTTTGGCTTAATAAATTCTGTGGCGGTGTTTGTAAAGATAATGGACAGAATATTGGGGCAGGAAGTACTGAAGTTTACGACAGTGTACGTCGACGACCTACTGGTGACTTCAGCGAATTGGGACGACCATTGTAATAGGGTTGAACAGGTGCTACAGAAATTATCGGAGAATAATATCACCCTCAAATTAGACAAGTCCCAATTCATAGCAAATGAGGTGAAATTTTTAGGATTTAATTTAACAGAACAAGGGATTACTCCATCCAAGGAAAAGGTAGAGGCCATACAGAAGTTCCCCACCCCAAAGAATAGGAAACAGCTGCAGTCATTTTTAGGAATCTGCAACTATTACAGAAAGTTTCGGTCCAATTACTCAGAACTAACTGCCAGGTTCCAAAAGCAGTTATCAGCTAAAGACAAATGGACTTGGGGACCAGAGCAAGATGGAGTGCTCAATATAATAAAGGAAAAGTTTTTAGAAACCGTAATGTTGCATCATCCCGACTTTACAAAACCATTTTTTCTAAACTGCGATGCCAGTAACGTGAGTTTAGGTGCAGCCCTCTATCAGGAAGATCAGGACGGTAACCATTTAGTAATTAGCTTTGCTAGCCGCGTGCTGAACAGTTGCGAAAGAAACTACAATACTACCGAAAAAGAACTGTTGAGTGTAGTTTTCGCATGCGGTAAATTTAGGACATATATATTAGGGTACCCCATAACAGTTAGAAGCGACCACAAATCTATATCATTTTTAAAGCATTGTAAACTGAACCATGGAAGGCTGACTAGATGGGTTTTGGCCTTGCAAGAGTACAATATCACATGGGAATATATACCCGGCAAACAGAACGTAGCCGCCGACGTCTTATCTCGCGTCAATATACCAGACCAAACCTTTGACGGCGAAAAGGAACAATTGGCCAAGGTTTATCACATTATTAAGAGCAGGGAGGATTTAAAAAATATTTTGCACGAAATAAAGTCACAACAAGAGGCCGATCCGAAATTAGGAGATATTAGAAAAAGGGTACAGGAAGGCGATGAGGTCATAAACAGATTTTATTGTATACACGATGACACTTTATTTATTAGGAATACCCCGCACCAGGAGAGTTGGAAATTAGTGATTCCACCGGCGATAGAGAGACCGCTAATAATCGACTGTCACGAGAGATACGGACATATGGGTGCCCTCAAAGTAAGGAAGGCATTGGAAGAGCAAACATACATCAAGGGAATGAATAAAAAGGTGCAACTGGCGATACGGTCGTGCGATATTTGTCAAAAAGTTAAGTGTGATAACGAGAGGAAGGAAGGGGTCATGATACCCATATTATCTACCGAAAAATTGGAAAAGGTATTTCTCGATATCTGCGGACCCTTTCCACGCAGCGGTGGGAGACACCGATATAAATTTATCGTAATCATTTTCGACCACTTTAGCAAGTATACAAAGCTATACCCAATAACTAGGGCAACGACCAGGAAAATAATAGACATAATAATCAAGCGTTATATAATGGAAGTGGGCCGACCGTATTCTATAATTACGGACCACGGTACTCAGTTTAGGGGAAAACTTTGGAAGGAAAGCTTGGGAGAACACGGAATAAAAACGTACAAGACGTCCGTATATCACCCGAATAGTAACCCAGCCGAGAGAGTGTTAAGGGAGGTAGGACGGTTGCTAAGAACATACTGCCATAACGAGCAGAAAAGATGGCATGAATATGTAGCCTCTACCGAGGATTTCCTCAATTTCTCGCATCACAATACCATCGAGATGTCGCCATACACGGTTATGTTCGAAAGACCCCCACCACGAGAGATAAAAGAAATTATTAATTTTCCCGACGAGCCCGCATACCAATTTGAAGGGGCAAAATTTTGTAATAAGGTGTTAGAAAAAACGGAACAGCAGCGGAAAAAATATATCAAATCACAGCCTAAGGCAATTAAATATGAGGTAGGTGAAAAGGTGTTAGTTAAAAATAGAGAATTGCCCAGTGCTATACAAGGCATAACGAGGAAATTGCTACTCTTATATACAGGGCCTTTCACGATAACCAGAGACAATAAAAACAATACCTACGAGGTAACTGACACAATTAGGAACAAGGTAAAAGGTACGTATAACCAGACTTCATTAAAAAAGTACCATGATTAAAAAAAAAAAAAACTGCAAGTCAAATACGCAATCAGTGACCAAGTACCATGACCAAAAGCCCAAGTCAAATACAGCATCATAGAGAAGGTACCTTGACTAAACATGTCAACGTGAATTTTTTTAACTTAGCCATAATTAGAAAGGAGATAGAGATTTTTAAATAAATATAAATATTATTGTATAATGATTATTATAAATAAATATTACGAGAAGGACACCTTACACCAAAGGCATAAGGATATATATAAAATATAGATTTATTTCCAATAGCCATGTCAACGTATATTTACCAGCTTACCCGTACTTAGAGAAGGAGAGAGATTATTATTAATAAATATTACGAGATGGACACATTCCACCATAGGCAAGATTTATTTCCAATAACCAAGTCAACGTATATTTACCAGCTTACCCGTACTTAGAGAAGGAGAGAGATTATTATAAATAAATATTACAAGATGGACAATTAGTAAAGGAGAAAAAAGGAGAAATACTGTCATATATTTGATACTAAATGGAAATGATAAATGATAAATGAAAAAAAAAAAAAAAAAGGGGAAAACAGTGTGTTACATAAGGAGGTAATGATGAATATGAATATAGCTATTAACATTGAATGATTTTAAACGATAATTTTAACCTGCGGAGAACGATATATTAATATAATTGTGAATTAATCAGAAGAGTTTAAGAAAGGGAATTTATGTGTAGGAGCCTATGATCTTTGAATATTGTATTTTTTTTATTATTATTATTATTATTTGTTGCAAAGGTGCAATTATTATTTTCTGAACAGGGATGTGTTGCCTCTGATTTCAGTAGTGATAGACAGGAAGGGACAGAGAATGTATGCCATAGCGAGCCACTCTGACTCCCAACCCTCTATGTAAGTTAGGGAATTGATAGGGAATTATATCAAAGATTAATTATAAAACATCAAGGTAAAAAGGAAAGGAATAGGTGATACGACAAAGAACGAACTAGGAATATTGAGTTGGATTAATATATTAAAGGAGTAGTACAGGAATTTAATTATAAGATAAAAGAATGAAATATAAAAAAGCTAATAATAAAGGGTTATTATAGAGATGATAATTTCATCAAAACCAAAGATATGTTTTTCCAAAATTATCAACTTTAACGGTGAGGCATATGTAACGTCACAGAACGTTCCATAAAAGAAATCATTTATATAGTAAGTTAGCATAAGAGGAAAGTGAAGTGAACAGTATCGAACCCAAGTAGTCCCAAAAAATTGTGTAATTTTGTATAATAATTATTTCTATCAACTTGAAAAAACGACCAAACTATGACTAAGACAAAACCCCATATATATTATTAAGGTGAATAAGAGTGAAAAAACCATAAGACACTATAAGAGAGAGAAATAATGTCAGAATCCACCAGAATAAAGTCAATAATTATTAAGTTTTATAACTATGAATATAGTATTAAAAACTATTTTTTGTGAATAAATGGACAGGATCCATCATTATATTATGTGATGTAAATAAAATAAATGTATTAAATGACTTAAATACATTATTAGAAAGAGTTTAAGTTAAAATAAAAATTGTATATTTGCAATGACAAAAAAAAAAAAATTAATGTGTTGGATTTGAGACCATACACCAAGATTTCATGAAAAAATCAATTATTATCAGATTTAAATAAAAACTATATGTAATTGTCAAGCAGACAATAGTGAACAATTTATCTTAAATAAAGGAAGCTGTCAAATGAATAAAAAGCAGCCAAAATAGCCAAAAACAGTGTTAACTAAAAACATGTAATAGGCATCTAATATTGTATAATTTATGTATTTAATGTTGCCAAAATGCAACCAAACTGTATTAGAAAGCTGTAATATGATATAAAGCAACTATACTAATATACCTGACCAACTTTAACATTGTAATAGTCAAGTCAGCAAAATATTTACTAATACCATGTATGGCTGAAGCCAATTATCCAGTACAAAAAGAATCATATCTGGCTAAATACTTACATAATACTAACAAAAATAAGGTAGAAAGGTACAATACATCAGAATACCTTAATAAGAAACAAACTCAGTTGAAAGTAAAATCAATTCTAAAAGAATTTAACTAATTAGAGTGAGATTTGTCACACCATAAAAAATGACATCTCAAGACCAATCAATGATGCTATGTCATCTTGTGATAAATATAATATATGTACAAAGTAACCAGGTATCACAAAAGATAGACAAAATAATAAACTCTGTGTGTATAGTGGTGAAATAATACATATATTAAGGAAAAAGACTAATCATTGTATTAGAAAACTGACAAGAATTTAGGCCATGAGCAGAGGCCATATAAAATTGTATTTATTTGTGTTTTATTGATGTTAAAATTTGTTTATTTTGTTGTAGGAGAGTAGTAGTAGTAGATGTCCAGCTGGTGAAGGGAACTATATAACTCCACAACAATTTTTATTATAAATATTGAGTTTTTAATGACTACAACTCAAGGTGAGGGTTGTAAATTGTAATGTTTGTTAGACTTAAGTTAATTAGATACCAATCATATTTAGTATCGCTAGATTCAGTAAAAAACAAGGAATCTAAATACATTAATGGCATACAAATTGTAAGTACTAATGTGAAACTGTTTGATAAATACCAGTGTAAATTTTGAAATATCCATTGTATGAAGAATAAGAAATTCGTTCTAAAAGCTTCTACGGAAGTGAAAATTGTTCTATGACATTCCATTTCGTTTATTCTCGAACAATCTAGAAAGAATTTTTACACAAATATACCGGAAGTCGACGAAAACAGTCATCCCGATTTAGTATAAAAGCGAGACCAAATTTGACCAAAAAACACTTGAAGATTGAACTTCAGAACTGATGCATCTCACACAACACTGATCAACGCAGCTAAGGCGAAACCGAGAGGCGAAAAATAGACAAGACACGGCAGGAAGGCTTTTCCCGTACATAGACATAACCGACTGACTTAACCTCAACGAGAGTCTACGCCAAAAAGTATCGCTGAAATAGAGCAGCGATACGGCAAATTCTAATAGAAAATACGCAGCCAGAACGTCGACGGCCCAGGAGGGTCCCAACATTTAATAGAGAACGAATTCTGCTGTGTTCGCATTGACTGACTAACGTGACAAATAATTCCCCCGAACGTAAACAAAACAATACACCGAGCCTTCCTCAACACTGCATGGGAATCAGCGCTGCGGTGGCAGATTTCTGAATCAACGCTAAACAGATGATTCATAGTGGCGGCGTTTGAACGAGATTTTACTGCCAAACGTTTTGACAAAAAGTGCGGAAAAAGTAACGATCGCAAAATTTGACTTTAAATAGATTCAGTGTACACCCGAAGAGGCGAGATCGAGAAACTACCCGAAGGAAGTGTCCAGTGAGAGAATAAACGACCATTGGAACGTGAGTTACCAAAATTAAAGTCATTTGTTACCTGGTTACATTTATCACACAGTTGTACTTTACACGCCACACATACACCTTCAAATCACTTAGTTTTTTTTCTTGTAAGGCATCTAATTGATATGTCTTGGTAGTTCAAAGGAGTCACGTCCTGAGAGTAAAGATTTTTCACATATTAAACTCATGCTTCTCAACTGAGTCAGAATCTGAAATACTAGCCGATACTTGATTGGACATATAAAAAAATTGTCAATAATAATAACTTGTAAAATTTTTTTCTCTGCAAATTTTATAAATTTTATAATTTTTTATGAATGATAGTCCTTCAGACAATTTGTTTGTTTTTTTTAAGAACCATTAAACTTAACTGATTTTTCAAAGCTAAACTGACTTGTTTAAATTTTTTTCGTAGATTTAAAAATTTTATCAATCACATTTAATTTTTTCTTGGAACAAACGTTTCCAAGTGGCGCCCACAAAAAGCATAGTTTTAAGCTGTGTTACAGGACTACATCACTGCAGAGGATCCAGTCAACAGAGTAAGTAACAAAAGTGCGCGGAGGTAACGCCCGACAGATTACAACACAACAACACAAAAACAACACCCTATACTTGTTTTTCTATAAATTGGCAGCCCAACTAGTGAGGCTTGAAAAAGACGGAACAAGCCCGGCAACTACCAACATATTAAAATGCCGCAACCAAAGGGAAAAAAGGTGAAGAAGACTGTGGAACCCGAGTTAAGTGTGGAAGACGGAGAGGCAGTACAGGTCGAGGAAACGGAATTAGAACCGCCCACACTAGAAATGGAAAGACCGGTACAAACGGCAGACGAATTAGAAGAACAAACGGGAGAACAACCCATACAAATGGTAGAACAAACAGAGAATCCCGAACCAGAGAAAATAACAGGAAGCGTTGACGCGAATATGATAATGATGATGTTCCGAATGCTAAACGAAAATATGAATAAAAACAGACGGGAAGATAAGGAAGAGAATAATAGAAATAGACAGGAAGACAAGGCGGAAATAATAAAATCCCTGAAAGAGGATATAAATAAAAATAGACAGGAAGATAAGGAGGAGAATAATAAAAATATGGGGAAATTAAACAAAAATATAGAATCCCTGAATAAAAACAGACAGGAAGATAAGGAGGAAATAAAAGGAAGCATAGAGTCCCTGAAAAAAGAAATTAGCATAAAATACGAAATAGTAAACAAAAGGATCGATGATAATAAGATCGATAGTGACAGGAAGGTCGAAAACATGGAGAAACAATTGGAAAGGTTACGGGAGGGAAACAATACACGTTTCGAAAAAATAGAGGAACAGACAGTAGAGACCAAACAAGATGTTAGAAATCTTGAAAACAAGGTAAGGCAGAACCATGACGCCATCATGCAGGAGGTGGGAGAAGTCCAGAAAGACGTTAGCGAAAGGAGGCAGGAAACATATGATATCGCTAACAGGCTGGACGAACAAATAAAATCTAACAAAAATAGTATACTGGATATAGACCAGAGAGAGAAAAACCTGCAGGAAAGATTAGAGGCGCTGAGAGACACACCAATACTAAACACTCATACGTGTCATGGTGAAAACAGGGAAGTAATCAACTTCCAGGACTATCGACGAAACCCAATGGAATTTTTGGAAAGAATGGAGGAGGTTATTGGGAGAAGTAGAGAAACAAGGTGGGACAGGATAAGAGAGATGCTTGACGAGACGTTTAAAAATACTAAGGATAACTGGTGGATAGCGGTACGACCAGAAATAACGAATTTAGCAGAGTTTAAACGCCAGTTTAAGGAAAAGTATTGGTCAGAGACCGCACAAAACAGGGTAAGAATGGGCATTTTCTATGGCAAATACGACGCGTCCTATGGACAGTCCCCGACGTCTTATTTCCTGGGAAAGGTATGTTTAGCACGGAAGTTGATACCGCCAATCCCAGAAGAATGTTTGGTAAGGCAGTTAGCTGGAAATTACAGCTATGGGATCAAGGATGCCCAACTATACCAACAAATTAGCAAAATAGCCGATCTGGCCAAATTATTGGAAAATTGCGAATCCACAGGAAGGTTCCAGGATTACCAACCCCCCAATCGCAAGGTAGAGTACAACAACAATAATAACGGACCAAACCGGAATGGAGGTGGAAACGGTAATAATCTAAACACCAATAATCAGAATAATAATATCCCACCAATGGCCGAAATGATAACACTCAGGGCCCAATTAACCGCAACTATCCGGGACCAAACAGAGGTAATTACACCGGGAATAACTACGGTAGGAACTTCCACCAGGGAAACGGTTATCGCGGGAATAATTATAGAGGAAGTAATTTTGGTCAACGTAATGGTTATCGCAACGGGGGAAACCAAGGAGGAAGCGATAGGAGAAACCAAAATGAGTACAGGCCCCAGGTAAATTATACAATGGCCAATAACCGACGGCCATATCCACCTAATGTACCCACTTACATGTTTTACCCACAACAGGCGTCAGGTAGCCAGGGTAACACGGTGAATAGCCAACCTATTAACGGTAATCCCGAGGTCAGGCAGGAAACACAGACGGGTCAGCAACCCAATGTTCCGGGAGACCGGGCCAATGAGACAGTGACTCATTTAAACTAAACGCGGCAGTGAAAAAGGAAAACCGCCCTTCACTGAACCAATATTATGGGGTGACAAACGACGAACATAGACAGGACAAAGACGGGACTATATTAAGAATAAATAATTACCTTAAGGATATTAGAGAGGAGTTATTAGAAGAAGGTGACGATATCATTAAAAATAGTAACCAAGGGAATAATAGTATCGTGCAGATTAAAGCATATATCAATGGCATAGAAGCGATACTACTCATTGACACGGGGTCAAATGTGTCACTTATTGATAGCATTGAGTTAGAGCGGATTAAGCAACATAGTAGTTTACCAATACCCACTCTACCGATAAATAACATTGTTTTAGTCGGAGCAACGGGGAGGCAAAATAAATCAATAAAGAAACAGGTGTCATTAGAGATGACTAGTAATGGGGTAACAATACCGATAGGGTTATTAGTGGCGAGTAATTTACCCATGAGTATACTAATAGGCTGCGATATACTTAGGCCATACAATGCTGTGATAGATTTGGAAAGTAAGGTGATAACTTTTAAGACTAACAAGGGGATTTGGACCAATAATTTAATCGATGTCCAAGGAAGTGGTACAGACAATACACCTTATCAAGCGATAGTGAACCATTATTATTGTACCGATCGTCCAATCAATATGCCATTATATCAGGAGGAAAACCCAGAGTTGTGGTTAGAAAAATTAGAAGAAATACGGGATTTCCAAAGGACGAAAGCAAGGGGTCTGGTCAGCGAAAAACAGGCGGAACAATTAATCGAGGTATACAACAAATATAAACACATATTCTCGAACGCTCCAGGTAAAGCCAGAGATTATCAGTGCACCATAAAATTTAAAACTCCGGTGGAATTTAACAGGAAATCGTACCCGATCGCATACTCGCTAAAGAACGAAGTCAGGGAAGAATTGAACAGGATGATAGAGGACGACATAATCGAGTATAGTCATTCGCCCTTTACCAGCCCAATCATAGCGGTGCCAAAAAAGAACGGAAAGGTACGTATATGTCTCGATGCTAGGGAGATTAACAAAATGATTGTTAACGACCGCACATCACCTGGGGAGATAGAGGAGATATTAAAAAAGTTCCACGGAATCAGATATATAAGCTCATGGGATACGGTATGCGGATACTGGCAGATAGAACTCCACCCTGATAGTAGGAAATATATGGCATTCATATTCGAGGGCAGAAACTATCAGTTTAAGCGGTTACCTTTTGGCTTAATAAATTCTGTGGCGGTGTTTGTAAAGATAATGGACAGAATATTGGGGCAGGAAGTACTGAAGTTTACGACAGTGTACGTCGACGACCTACTGGTGACTTCAGCGAATTGGGACGACCATTGTAATAGGGTTGAACAGGTGCTACAGAAATTATCGGAGAATAATATCACCCTCAAATTAGACAAGTCCCAATTCATAGCAAATGAGGTGAAATTTTTAGGATTTAATTTAACAGAACAAGGGATTACTCCATCCAAGGAAAAGGTAGAGGCCATACAGAAGTTCCCCACCCCAAAGAATAGGAAACAGCTGCAGTCATTTTTAGGAATCTGCAACTATTACAGAAAGTTTCGGTCCAATTACTCAGAACTAACTGCCAGGTTCCAAAAGCAGTTATCAGCTAAAGACAAATGGACTTGGGGACCAGAGCAAGATGGAGTGCTCAATATAATAAAGGAAAAGTTTGTAGAAACCGTAATGTTGCATCATCCCGACTTTACAAAACCATTTTTTCTAAACTGCGATGCCAGTAACGTGAGTTTAGGTGCAGCCCTCTATCAGGAAGATCAGGACGGTAACCATTTAGTAATTAGCTTTGCTAGCCGCGTGCTGAACAGTTGCGAAAGAAACTACAATACTACCGAAAAAGAACTGTTGAGTGTAGTTTTCGCATGCGGTAAATTTAGGACATATATATTAGGGTACCCCATAACAGTTAGAAGCGACCACAAATCTATATCATTTTTAAAGCATTGTAAACTGAACCATGGAAGGCTGACTAGATGGGTTTTGGCCTTGCAAGAGTACAATATCACATGGGAATATATACCCGGCAAACAGAACGTAGCCGCCGACGTCTTATCTCGCGTCAATATACCAGACCAAACCTTTGACGGCGAAAAGGAACAATTGGCCAAGGTTTATCACATTATTAAGAGCAGGGAGGATTTAAAAAATATTTTGCACGAAATAAAGTCACAACAAGAGGCCGATCCGAAATTAGGAGATATTAGAAAAAGGGTACAGGAAGGCGATGAGGTCATAAACAGATTTTATTGTATACACGATGACACTTTATTTATTAGGAATACCCCGCACCAGGAGAGTTGGAAATTAGTGATTCCACCGGCGATAGAGAGACCGCTAATAATCGACTATCACGAGAGATACGGACATATGGGTGCCCTCAAAGTAAGGAAGGCATTGGAAGAGCAAACATACATCAAGGGAATGAATAAAAAGGTGCAACTGGCGATACGGTCGTGCGATATTTGTCAAAAAGTTAAGTGTGATAATGAGAGGAAGGAAGGGGTCATGATACCCATATTATCTACCGAAAAATTGGAAAAGGTATTTCTCGATATCTGCGGACCCTTTCCACGCAGCGGTGGGAGACACCGATATAAATTTATCGTAATCATTTTCGACCACTTTAGCAAGTATACAAAGCTATACCCAATAACTAGGGCAACGACCAGGAAAATAATAGACATAATAATCAAGCGTTATATAATGGAAGTGGGCCGACCGTATTCTATAATTACGGACCACGGTACTCAGTTTAGGGGAAAACTTTGGAAGGAAAGCTTGGGAGAACACGGAATAAAAACGTACAAGACGTCCGTATATCACCCGAATAGTAACCCAGCCGAGAGAGTGTTAAGGGAGGTAGGACGGTTGCTAAGAACATACTGCCATAACGAGCAGAAAAGATGGCATGAATATGTAGCCTCTACCGAGGATTTCCTCAATTTCTCGCATCACAATACCATCGAGATGTCGCCATACACGGTTATGTTCGAAAGACCCCCACCACGAGAGATAAAAGAAATTATTAATTTTCCCGACGAGCCCGCATACCAATTTGAAGGGGCAAAATTTTGTAATAAGGTGTTAGAAAAAACGGAACAGCAGCGGAAAAAATATATCAAATCACAGCCTAAGGCAATTAAATATGAGGTAGGTGAAAAGGTGTTAGTTAAAAATAGAGAATTGCCCAGTGCTATACAAGGCATAACGAGGAAATTGCTACTCTTATATACAGGGCCTTTCACGATAACCAGAGACAATAAAAACAATACCTACGAGGTAACTGACACAATTAGGAACAAGGTAAAAGGTACGTATAACCAGACTTCATTAAAAAAGTACCATGATTAAAAAAAAAAAAAATTGCAAGTCAAATACGCAATCAGTGACCAAGTACCATGACCAAAAGCCCAAGTCAAATACAGCATCATAGAGAAGGTACCTTGACTAAACATGTCAACGTGAATTTTTTTAACTTAGCCATAATTAGAAAGGAGATAGAGATTTTTAAATAAATATAAATATTATTGTATAATGATTATTATAAATAAATATTACGAGAAGGACACCTTACACCAAAGGCATAAGGATATATATAAAATATAGATTTATTTCCAATAGCCATGTCAACGTATATTTACCAGCTTACCCGTACTTAGAGAAGGAGAGAGATTATTATTAATAAATATTACGAGATGGACACATTCCACCATAGGCAAGATTTATTTCCAATAACCAAGTCAACGTATATTTACCAGCTTACCCGTACTTAGAGAAGGAGAGAGATTATTATAAATAAATATTACAAGATGGACACTTAGTAAAGGAGAAAAAAGGAGAAATACTGTCATATATTTGATACTAAATGGAAATGATAAATGATAAATGAAAAAAAAAAAAAAGAGGGGAAAACAGTGTGTTACATAAGGAGGTAATGATGAATATGAATATAGCTATTAACATTGAATGATTTTAAACGATAATTTTAACCTGCGGAGAACGATATATTAATATAATTGTGAATTAATCAGAAGAGTTTAAGAAAGGGAATTTATGTGTAGGAGCCTATGATCTTTGAATATTGTATTTTTTTTATTATTATTATTATTATTTGTTGCAAAGGTGCAATTATTATTTTCTGAACAGGGATGTGTTGCCTCTGATTTCAGTAGTGATAGACAGGAAGGGACAGAGAATGTATGCCATAGCGAGCCACTCTGACTCCCAACCCTCTATGTAAGTTAGGGAATTGATAGGGAATTATATCAAAGATTAATTATAAAACATCAAGGTAAAAAGGAAAGGAATAGGTGATACGACAAAGAACGAACTAGGAATATTGAGTTGGATTAATATATTAAAGGAGTAGTACAGGAATTTAATTATAAGATAAAAGAATGAAATATAAAAAAGCTAATAATAAAGGGTTATTATAGAGATGATAATTTCATCAAAACCAAAGATATGTTTTTCCAAAATTATCAACTTTAACGGTGAGGCATATGTAACGTCACAGAACGTTCCATAAAAGAAATCATTTATATAGTAAGTTAGCATAAGAGGAAAGTGAAGTGAACAGTATCGAACCCAAGTAGTCCCAAAAAATTGTGTAATTTTGTATAATAATTATTTCTATCAACTTGAAAAAACGACCAAACTATGACTAAGACAAAACCCCATATATATTATTAAGGTGAATAAGAGTGAAAAAACCATAAGACACTATAAGAGAGAGAAATAATGTCAGAATCCACCAGAATAAAGTCAATAATTATTAAGTTTTATAACTATGAATATAGTATTAAAAACTATTTTTTGTGAATAAATGGACAGGATCCATCATTATATTATGTGATGTAAATAAAATAAATGTATTAAATGACTTAAATACATTATTAGAAAGAGTTTAAGTTAAAATAAAAATTGTATATTTGCAATGACAAAAAAAAAAAATTAATGTGTTGGATTTGAGACCATACACCAAGATTTCATGAAAAAATCAATTATTATCAGATTTAAATAAAAACTATATGTAATTGTCAAGCAGACAATAGTGAACAATTTATCTTAAATAAAGGAAGCTGTCAAATGAATAAAAAGCAGCCAAAATAGCCAAAAACAGTGTTAACTAAAAACATGTAATAGGCATCTAATATTGTATAATTTATGTATTTAATGTTGCCAAAATGCAACCAAACTGTATTAGAAAGCTGTAATATGATATAAAGCAACTATACTAATATACCTGACCAACTTTAACATTGTAATAGTCAAGTCAGCAAAATATTTACTAATACCATGTATGGCTGAAGCCAATTATCCAGTACAAAAAGAATCATATCTGGCTAAATACTTACATAATACTAACAAAAATAAGGTAGAAAGGTACAATACATCAGAATACCTTAATAAGAAACAAACTCAGTTGAAAGTAAAATCAATTCTAAAAGAATTTAACTAATTAGAGTGAGATTTGTCACACCATAAAAAATGACATCTCAAGACCAATCAATGATGCTATGTCATCTTGTGATAAATATAATATATGTACAAAGTAACCAGGTATCACAAAAGATAGACAAAATAATAAACTCTGTGTGTATAGTGGTGAAATAATACATATATTAAGGAAAAAGACTAATCATTGTATTAGAAAACTGACAAGAATTTAGGCCATGAGCAGAGGCCATATAAAATTGTATTTATTTGTGTTTTATTGATGTTAAAATTTGTTTATTTTGTTGTAGGAGAGTAGTAGTAGTAGATGTCCAGCTGGTGAAGGGAACTATATAACTCCACAACAATTTTTATTATAAATATTGAGTTTTTAATGACTACAACTCAAGGTGAGGGTTGTAAATTGTAATGTTTGTTAGACTTAAGTTAATTAGATACCAATCATATTTAGTATCGCTAGATTCAGTAAAAAACAAGGAATCTAAATACATTAATGGCATACAAATTGTAAGTACTAATGTGAAACTGTTTGATAAATACCAGTGTAAATTTTGAAATATCCATTGTATGAAGAATAAGAAATTCGTTCTAAAAGCTTCTACGGAAGTGAAAATTGTTCTATGACATTCCATTTCGTTTATTCTCGAACAATCTAGAAAGAATTTTTACACAAATATACCGGAAGTCGACGAAAACAGTCATCCCGATTTAGTACAGATTCAGTGTACACCCGAAGAGGCGAGATCGAGAAACTACCCGAAGGAAGTGTCCAGTGAGAGAATAAACGACCATTGGAACGTGAGTTACCAAAATTAAAGTCATTTGTTACCTGGTTACATTTATCACACAGTTGTACTTTACACGCCACACATACACCTTCAAATCACTTAGATTTTTTTTTTTTAAAGCATCTAATTGATATGTCTTGGTAGTTCAAAGGAGTCACGTCCTGAGAGTAAAGATTTTTCACATATTAAACTCATGCTTGTCAACTGAGTCAGAATCTGAAATACTAGCCGATACTTGATTGGACATATAAAAAAATTGTCAATAATAATAACTTGTAAAATTTTTTTCTCTGCAAATTTTATAAATTTTATAATTTTTTATGAATGATAGTCCTTCAGACGATTTGTTTGTTTTTTTAAGAACCATTAAACTTAACTGATTTTTCAAAGCTAAACTGACTTGTTTAAATTTTTTTCGTAGATTTAAAAATTTTATCAATCACATTTAATTTTTTCTTGGAACAAACGTTTCCAAGTGGCGCCCACAAAAAGCATAGTTTTAAGCTGTGTTACAGGACTACATCACTGCAGAGGATCCAGTCAACAGAGTAAGTAACAAAAGTGCGCGGAGGTAACGCCCGACAGATTACAACACAACAACACAAAAACAACACCCTATACTTGTTTTTCTATTATATATATATATATATATATATATATATATATATTGTAACGTAACAGAAATACGGTCCTCGACGTTACATAAATAAAATAATAAAATCAGAATAGGGAAGAAAATATTTTAATTTTCCACACTTATAAAAAGGTCAGAAAATAAACCCATAATTGTTTAAAAGTAATAAGAATGCAAGGTAATAATAATAAAAAATGATAAGCATATAACAATGTTAATAGTAATAAACCTCAAGGTTCAGTGAGAGGTAAATAACAGACATTGACACATATTGTAAAAAGAAAAACTAATGTTGACTATTTCAGAAAATTGATGTTTTTAAAATAGATAAGAATGAGTAAATAGTGTATGACCTAAGTTACTCAAAAATACTTGTTATGAATTGTATGATGTTATATTGTTATCATGACCATAATGTTATATTTTGTGTTATCAAGTGAAAGTTTTCCTGTTGACAGAATATCAGGTAATTAAGTAATATGTATTATTCATTTACCGTTGTAGAACTGTAGTTGAACTCAGTTATTGAGTATTAATTAATTTCATTTTTATGTGTTATCTATAGGTCAAGATAAAGTTGTTGTTAGATATTATAAAGTTAATTACTTGTATACATGTACATAGATAATAAGATGATTATAATTGTAAACATGGATAAAAAGGCTGTAATTGTTAACAAGGTACCAAAGGAGTTTAATACCACCATATCATAAATAGATAAAAGGTTCTATAATATTGCAGATAGTAACAAGTTAAATTCAGAAGTAGATCAAGGTATAATGATAGGCCTAACAACCAATCACATTATATAGTAAGTCAGATCAGAAAGGTTAGGTAAAGAAATTAGTAACAAATACTAAATACAATCTAATGAGTTATTATTAATTAATAATTTCTACTAAAAAATAAATAAACTCAAACTAAACAAATTATGGTAATGCCATAGTACAATGATACCGATAGATAATGTTTGATAACGGAAAAATAATATTTATTAAAATAAACAGACTAAGAGTAAAAAGCGGCAAAATATATAAGAATTAGTAAACAAGCTATAAATAAGATTATATTCGGATATAATGGAAGTTTAGAAAGGGATTATTTTGATGAGTGGAAGAATACTGTATGAAATGATTATCATATAACACAATATCGAATAAGAATAAAAAAGAGGGTTGTTATGGACGACAAAATAGATAGAATTTGTTGATTTGATTATTGAATAATTTGACATGAACGAGGAGAGTTTAACTAAGAGAGATGCTCAATAAAAAAACTGATTTAATTTAAAATACCAAGTACGGAGAAAGTTACAATAAATGTATGATAAATTGCAATAGTTTGGTCAAATAACAATTAACCATATTGTATAATTGGATAATATAAAACGATATACTAAGTAACTAAAATTAAAGGAAGAACTCGGATTGCCAAATTCCTGATCAAGAACAGAATGCTAAATTAACGAAGTAACAAAACCAGAGAAATAACTACCTGCATAAAGATATAATCCTCTAAAACAAACGAAACTAAAATAACCACCAAATTACATTGGAACTTGCAGTTTACACAATCCAATAGAAAAACGTATTTGGATTCGAATTTCGTCGAAGCACGTAACCACAAACTCGGACATTGGTGAACAAAAGGAGCGGTATTTCTGCATCACCCAAGGACCAAGAATTCCACTTTTATTTCAACTTTGGAGACAAGACGGACGAAGATCGTTTCATCTGCTTTCGCTACTGACCAAACACTACTAGAGGTTAGCCGTACACAGCCTCATCGAGTTGCGATGTCCAGCGGACGGTAAAGCAACAATTATTTAAATATTATTTAATAAAATTTAACTCTATATTGTAATACCTTGTATTACTATTTATGCATTTTCTGATCTTCCCAACAGTTGAAAGAACCTTCACGCCCTGTATTTAAAAGAATTATAAAAACCATAACTGAATTTAATATAAAACCTTGAACCGATCGATAATCGATTACTTCTGACTTATAGCCTTTTCGTATCTAAAGCAAGAGAACAATTTTGTTGGACATTAAATATTAAAAACACTAATAAAGAATCATTTCAGAATTTCAATATCTTCTCATTTATGTATGATTTAATGGAGTGTGAATAAGAAATAAGATAGAGAGTATAACCATTAATCACCGTGCGCGGTTGGTTAACCTACAAATTTCCCTTGTCTGGGAACCACAGCGCTATTCGCGGACTTCTCAGGTATTAAAGAGAGGAGAAATCAATAAAAATTTCTCCAATTCTCTTCAAAACAGAATAGGCCTGAGCTGAATTTTCGAATAACACCCTACCTACATAATTTTCACTCACATCAACACCCTTATATTAAATAGAGAGATAAAGGAGATATAATTAACAATATCACAACACCTACTAAATTAAGATACATAAGAAATTGGCACATTAAAACAAGAGAGGAAGGAGTTACATAATAAACTGGTGAAGACAACAGTGGGGTTTAACACTAACACGAACACAGTGGTTAGTAATATATATATTTCAATCACTTTCTGCTACAGTCCGTTTCTTGATGTATATAATACTATAATATTTATGATTAAATTTACCTCAAGATATACTTTTTTCCTTTAGGAACATGTTTCGGGAGATCTTGTTCTCCCATCTTCAGCCTTCGCCATCTTGTTTCTGGTGAAGTATTTGTGTGTTGGCTTCTGGATGTTATTGAGGTTGTTTGTTGGTCTTTGGTCCTTTAAAGTTGCATTATTGTGTGTGGTTGTGGTATCTGTTTTTGTATTTTGTGTATTTTCGATGTTGAGTGCTTTGAATATTGTGTCATGTTTTGTGTTGATTTGTATTTGTTCTGGTATTAATTTGTTTTGTGTTTTATGTTTGTAAATCTGTAAATTTTCCCAAATGTTCATTATGGTGCCTTTGTGTGGTATATGTTTTACAGTAGAACTTGGCTAATTCGAACGTGCATAATTCGAATTCGTGGATAATTCGAACTTTTACCGTGGTCCCTTGAATATCCTATGTAAAACCATGCAAAAACATCGTCAGTAATTCGAACTTTTTTTGGTTAATTCGAAATAAAAATTTTGCTCAAACTACAAAAAATCGCCTGCTATATGGGCTAGACCACGTAACAATAGAGACACGACTGGAAACAGACAAGCAGGCATCGCCCTTTGTGAACAGACGCTTGTCCTTTGTGTCAAATTCGTGGAATTGCCGTCAGTATCTGTTGATGACACATGACTGGCTCGTGTAACGGTACCGTCCGCCATTGTCCCTTGTTCCACGCCTCGTCAGTAAGCCACCCTCACTGTTGCTTTCAATTCAGTCTGCCTGCATTCGTAGAAGTGTTAAGTCTTTTTGAGTTTCTACTGTGCGAGCTGTGTCCTGTAGTGAAAGACCATTCCTTTCTTTATACAGTACTGTATATACAGATTGGTGTGTTTTAGTGACGCTTATTGTGCAGTTTTATTGTGTTGTGTTCATCATGGCCCTTTCAAAACCAACACGGACCCAATACAAATCATTGACATTTGCCGAAAAAGTTGCCGTTACACGGGAAGTGGAAAAGGGACAAAAAAAGAAATCTGAAATTGCCAAGGAATTCGGGATACCGCCAAATACGCTGTCAACGTATCTAAAAAATAAAGAGAAGATTTTGAATAGTGTGTGTAAAGCCAGCGACAAAGATAGGAAAAGAGCGCGTGGACCAGAAAATTCTGACGTAGATGAATGTGTAGTGAAGTGGTTTAAGCAAGCAAGGGACAAAAAAATTCCAGTCAGTGGGCCCCTCGTCAGAGCCAAAGCTGAGAAATTCCCATCTAGCTTAGGGAAAAATGATTTTAAGGCCAGCACTGGTTGGCTCGATGGTTTTAAAGAAAGGAATGGCATGTCTTTCAAAACTGCTTGTGGGGAAAGTGGATCTGTTGACGTTGAAGCTGCAAATTCATGGAAAGACGATTTGTTGCAAATGATTTCTGATAGAGATGCTAAAGACATTTTTAACGTAGACGAGACGGGCTTATTCTTCAAATGCACCCCCGACAAAACACTTGCTTTTAAAGGAGAAAGTTGTAGTGGCGGCAAACACAGCAAGGAGCGCATAACACTTTTATTCGGAGCAAACATGGATGGCTCGGAAAAACTGCCTTTGCTAATGATAGGGAAGTCAGCCAACCCACGTTGTTTCCAAAATGTAAAAACGAAACCAGTTGAATATGAATCAAACAATAAAGCTTGGATGACAGGTGAAATTTTCGAAAGATGGCTTTTGAAAATCAACAGGAAATTTCGGAATCAAAACAGAAGAATCGTCTTGTTTACTGACAACTGTACAGCGCACAACACTATTGCTGTGATGGAAAATGTAAAGGTTGTGTTTTTCCCTCCAAACATGACTTCAGTAGTTCAACCTACGGACCAAGGTGTAATAAAAAATTTTAAGCATTTTTACAGATGGCTTGTGGTCCAAAACATTCTGTCAGGTGCTTATTTAGATGAGCATGAAAATGTCAAGATTAACATCCTTCAAGCTGCCCGCATGTGCAACAGTGCTTGGGACCAAGTTACGCAAAAAACAATTGCTAATTGCTTTCGTAAAGGTGGTTTCTGCCACATTGAAGGTGAAGAGGAGAATAAAGCTGCTAGAGAAGTCGTACCCACTGCGGATAACTGGGAAGATGTTGGACATGACGCAGGCATTCGTTACGAAGAGTCTGTAAACATGGATGAAGACTTGGTGGTGTGCGGTGAACAGACAGATGCGGAGATCGTGGCTGATGTTATGAACAAAAGAAATGATGGTACATCTTCAGATGAAGAAGGGGACCAGCTAGAACTTCCAGAGATACCGATTCCAACGGCTTCACAGGCATCAAATTACATTCAAGACTTGAGACGGTTCGTTGAAGGACAGCAGAACGTAAGTGACGCTATTTTCAAAGCACTTAATAAACTTGAAGAGTTTACTACAACTCAGTGTATTAACTGCAAAATGCAATCAAAAGTTTCTAGCTTTTTTAAAAAACTGTAAATGCTATATTTTGTACTGAAACGTGTTTATACGTTTGTAGTACATATGTATAAGGAAACTGTTTAACAAAATAACATATTGCTTTACTGAATTTCGGTTTTTGATTTGATTTTTCTACCATTATTAAAAGTTTTCCTAATTCGAATTTTTGGATAATTCGAATTTTTTACTGGTCCCTTCAGCTTCGAATTAGCCAAGTTCTACTGTATTAGTGTTACATTGGTTATGTCTGGGAATTCATGTCCTGTGTTTATTGCATGTGTGGCTAAATTGGATTTATATATATTTGGTTTTTTGTAAGCATTTAGGTGTTCAAAATAACGTTTTTTCAGCTGTTTTTTTGTTTGTCCTATATAACATTTATTGCAATCTTGGCATTCAATTTTGTATATACCGTTGGTTGTTGTATTATCTTTGTTGTGTGAGCTATTTAGATTTTGTAATTTATTTTTATTAGTTTTGTATGCTATTTTTATATCTGTGTTTTTAAATAGTTTTGTTAGTTTTGTCATTTTATTATTTATATATGTGAATGTGGCCCATTTTTTGTTGTTGTTATTATTTATGTGTTGTTCAGTTTGATTAATTCTTAATTGTTCAGTTTTTATTTTATATTTGATTTTATTTTCTATTTTGATCATAGTATTTTTATTGTATCCATTTGCATAACCAATTTGGTATATTATATTTCTTTCTTTGTCAGTTTCTTGTTTGTTTAGGGGTATTTTGTACATTCTGTTAAATAACGAATAAAATGCTGCCATTTTATGTTGTGGTGGGTGGTCAGAATGGTTAGGTATAATGATGTTAGTGGAAGTTGGTTTTCTATATATTGCATATTGTATGTGTTTGTTGTGTCTTGTGATGGTTATATCTAAATAGTTGATTTTGTTATGTTTTTCTTTTTCTTCTGTGAATTGTATTTTGGGATGTATGTTATTGATTTGTTTCAGTATGTTCTCTGCTATTTGTTTTTTGTTATTTGATACATATAGTCCATCATCTACATATCTTATCCATATGCCATCTGGGTCATGTGTTTTTATGATATTTTGTATTTTGGTGTCTATGTGTTGTAGGAATATTTCTGCTATTATGCTTGATAATGGTGATCCCATTGCTAAACCTTCTTTCTGTTGATAAATTTTGCTATTAAATTCAAAGTAATTTTGTTTTAGTATTAGTTGGAGACTATTTTTTATTTCGGTTATATATTGTTTGTTTTCATTTTGTTCTATAAGTTTGTTTATTATTATGTCAATTGTTTCTTCTACTGGGATATTAGTGTACATGTTTGTTATGTCATATGATGTGAAAAATGTATTTTCATTTATATTTATTATTTTTAGTTTGTCTATTAATTCGTATGTATTTTTTATATTTTTTGTTATGGTGGTTATTTGTTAGATGGTTACTTTTTAGTTTTTGTGCTATTATTTTTGCTATTTTGTATGTAGGAGCTTTTTTGAAATTGATTAATGGACGTATTGGGTTGTTTAATTTGTGTATTTTTATTAGGCTGTTCATTTTAGGTGGTTCTGGTTTTTTTACATATATATATATAAAAACAATAATCCAGAACCACCTAAAATGAACGGCCTAATAAAAATACACAAATTAAACAACCCAATACGTCCATTAATCAATTTCAAAAAAGCTCCTACATACAAAATAGCAAAAATAATAGCACAAAAACTAAAAAGTAACCATCTAACAAATAACCATCATAACATAAAAAATACATACGAATTAATAGACAAACTAAAAATAATAAATATAAATGAAAATACATTTTTCACATCATATGACATAACAAACATGTACACTAATATCCCAGTAGAAGAAACAATTGACATAATAATAAACAAACTTATAGAACAAAATGAAAACAAACAATATATAACCGAAATAAAAAATAGTCTCCAACTAATACTAAAACAAAATTACTTTGAATTTAATAGCAAAATTTATCAACAGAAAGAAGGTTTAGCAATGGGATCACCATTATCAAGCATAATAGCAGAAATATTCCTACAACACATAGACACCAAAATACAAAATATCATAAAAACACATGACCCAGATGGCATATGGATAAGATATGTAGATGATGGACTATATGTATCAAATAACAAAAACACAAATGCAGAGAACATACTGAAACAAATCAATAACATACATCCCAAAATACAATTCACAGAAGAAAAAGAAAAACATAACAAAATCAACTATTTAGACATAACCATCACAAGACACAACAAACACATACAATATGCAATATATAGAAAACCAACTTCCACTAACATCATTATACCTAACCATTCTGACCACCCACCACAACATAAAATGGCAGCATTTTATTCGTTATTTAACAGAATGTACAAAATACCCCTAAACAAACAAGAAACTGACAAAGAAAGAAATATAATATACCAAATTGGTTATGCAAATGGATACAATAAAAATACTATGATCAAAATAGAAAATAAAATCAAATATAAAATAAAAACTGAACAATTAAGAATTAATCAAACTGAACAACACATAAATAATAACAACAACAACAAATGGGCCACATTCACATATATAAATAATAAAATGACAAAACTAACAAAACTATTTAAAAACACAGATATAAAAATAGCATACAAAACTAATAAAAATAAATTACAAAATCTAAATAGCTCACACAACAAAGATAATACAACAACCAACGGTATATACAAAATTGAATGCCAAGATTGCAATAAATGTTATATAGGACAAACAAAAAAACAGCTGAAAAAACGTTATTTTGAACACCTAAATGCTTACAAAAAACCAAATATATATAAATCCAATTTAGCCACACATGCAATAAACACAGGACATGAATTCCCAGACATAACCAATGTAACACTAATAAAACATATACCACACAAAGGCACCATAATGAACATTTGGGAAAATTTACAGATTTACAAACATAAAACACAAAACAAATTAATACCAGAACAAATACAAATCAACACAAAACATGACACAATATTCAAAGCACTCAACATCGAAAATACACAAAATACAAAAACAGATACCACAACCACACACAATAATGCAACTTTAAAGGACCAAAGACCAACAAACAACCTCAATAACATCCAGAAGCCAACACACAAATACTTCACCAGAAACAAGATGGCGAAGGCTGAAGATGGGAGAACAAGATCTCCCGAAACATGTTCCTAAAGGAAAAAAGTATATCTTGAGGTAAATTTAATCATAAATATTATAGTAATATATATATATATATATATCCATCATTTTCTATATAAGTAACTCGATGTTTCTTGCAGTAATTATATAATTTGTGATGTTTTCAATTTGTTTCTTCTGCAAGTAGATAATATTGTATATTCTTTTTTTAAAAAAGAATATACAATATTATCTACTTGCAGAAGAAACAAATTGAAAACATCACAAATTATATATATATATATATATATATATATATATATATATATATATCATTAACTCAATATTATACATTTTACTGAGAATACATATAACATTAAAATACATTTAAAAATCTCAATTGAAACTCCCAAGTGATTCATCAATTCAATTATGAGTTCAATTTAAACACAATTTCATTTTACTTTTCCATTTAAACATTACATTTTATATCTCAATTGCCTCACTATTAATTCAGGCTACTACTGCTATCTTTATACAATACAAAACATGATTATTACAAAACAGCAAATGATTCAATACAACAGCCACATAGATAATCAAAACCCACTCCTCCAATACTTCATTATTATTGTTATCATAACGATAGTCATCAACTTTCTCCTCATACTTATTCATCTTAAATATTCTCCCTTCACATCATTTTTTAAATATCCACCTCTCAAAATAAACATTACAAATATTACACTAAAACAAACATTTCACCTTTGACCTTGAATAAAATTTAGAAACATTGCAACTTTAATATTCATTCTCTATTAAACATCTTAATTGTTTATCTTTCATTCTGACTTCTACTCTGAATTTAGATTAAACATTTTAAGCATCAAAATTTTAATCATTTACCATTTATTATACAAGTCAAATAAAAAAATAATTTTTTTAAATTTATTACCAATATTTCCATCTTTTAAAACATTTTAAAGTAATTCATCTCAAATTAATTTAATGCCATTATTTAAAACACTTTAATTTCATTTAATTCCATCAATTATTCAATCATATAAAATATTAATATTGTTATTAAATCAATCACAACTATAAACATTGATTACATAAAGTACAATGTACATCCCTTGTGTATTCTCAGACACCATACCATAACAACATAACCTTATTCGTAACACATGTAACACTAGTACAAATTTATATACAATCTACGTCATATCAGATGTCATTGTTTACCAACAAATCATTACCTTATTTAGCGAAGTCTTTAAACCATTACATTCACATAATTAAATGTTCATCAACACCACATATCTATCCTCCATCATCAAAAACCAATCTTACATTGTACATGCATAATTCATTTTTCATTAAACTCATTATATTACCCTTTGAGACGGTACAAAAAAGGGTAGATTTTGTTTTTTTATATTGAATATTTTTTATTAATTTATAACCAACCATGTTATGTAACACTTGTGGTAACAATCTGTAGCCGTGTCTGGCAGTACAAGGTGCAAATCTATTGTGAAATAAGCAGAACGATCACTGTTGCACACCACTATATAAAATTATCCCGATTATAGTGGTGTGCAACAGTGATCATTCTGCTTGTGATTTCAACCACTAACACAACTTTCTTCATTAAACTATTGTGAAATAGTGTGGGATCGTAGACAGCCCAACGTCGCGAGTGAATCATGAGCAGAGACTGTATGGTTGACACACAATACTGAGAACCGACCACGTGGCGAAGTTAAAGGAAATTCCAAGCCGAGCTTCTAGAAACCATCCGACGGAAACAGCCAATCAGAGAAGGCGTTACAGAATCGATATATGTTGGCGCACAGACGGACCAACGCCTAACGCCTTGCATCTATGCAACTGCGAATGACGCTCGCAGACAGTTAGATAGCAGTTGTCTAACAGTTCAGATCAGTTTCATAGTGAACAAAAGTTACAACAGCGGCCTCGGAATTTTGGTAGGTCGAAGTGATAATAGTAGTCTAGACGTACCAAAACGTATTACAATATTAACGAATCAGTGAGCGTGAAATAAAATGAATTTGGCGAGTGGAAAGAATTAGAACAGTGTTGAGCGGGGACAAAAGTGAAAGTGAGGCGGGACTATGCGAATCGCACGTGAAGGTATTCTAAAAACAATCATTCTGATTAACAGTTTTGGATATTTCAAATAATAAAGAACTCTTTAATAAAACGGGGGGTATTAAAGAATTGTACAGAGTAAGAGAGCGTGTGTGAGTGGGAAAAATATCAAAGTACTGATTAGCGAAAAGAAATAGTATAAGAAAATTTTACATAATAGAAATAAGATGAAATAACATGTTATAAGGAAAAGAGAAGTTCATTTTGGAATAGCAATAAATAAGATGATTATTACTAACCTAAACATGTGTTAAGCTTAGTCATTGCGCCTTATTACCATCTCCTATACTCTGTGCTGAAAAACTCGTCTAATGTTCCGGGGAATTTTCTGAATTAAGGGTGGTCAGATAGCGAAATTATCTAAGTTTTTATAAGGGCAAGAGTGTTTAAGTTTACATATTCATCTATAAAATATGTTGGCGACCTGGGCAGTTTAACGTATTATGAAGGTAAGTAATATTCTGGCAGCATTTATTTTTATTATTTTAAGTGTAAATTGTTTATTTCTTTACAAGTGGCAACACTGCCAGGATATTCGTATAAATATTATATGAATTAGACCTGTTTTGAAGCACAGAAAGTAGGATTTGGTAAACGGCATAAGTTGTGAAATTATCGTATATATTTACGTTACGTATGTGTGATAAGGTTATGTTTTGGTAGTGTACCGTATTTGTGAGTATTATGTGTTTACGTTTATATATTAGTGACGATTTTATGTAGTGGGTATTTATAGTTAAGGTGAATAATTATTGTAGTTTTTATAAAGGGGTATTATATAGAAATTTCGTAAGCATGCCTGATGTAAGAGAAACCGAAGAAGAATGGGGTTTAATGGATGATGTGATGAATCTTCTGAAAACAATTTTTGATAATATGAACAGTAATTTCGATAAAATAAATAGTTGTTTTGGCATAAATGAGGTTAAATTAGAAAGTAAGTTTGATGAACTCAAGAATGATATCAATGAACAAAAAATAAAAGGTGAAAATAATTTTAATGAATTAAATAATAAACGCTTTGATATAAACGATGTTAAATTGGAAAATAAGTTTAATGAACAAAGAAATGATATCAAGGGATTAAATAATGACATGAAGAACAAAATGAAAAGTGGAAAAGAGATAGAAATAAACTAAATGAGAATAAAGAAAGTAAATTAAATCAGATAATGAATAAGAAGGTAAGTGACAGTGACAGTGTTAGCGATATGACGAATAATAATAATGGTAACATAGTTGAAGAGGTAGTGTTAGAGAATAAAATAGCGAATAATGATTATAATGATGAGAGTGTAGTGGTGATAGAAAATGGTACAGACACAGGTAAGTGTAGTGAGAATATAAATAATGAAGTAACGGAGAACAAGGTGAGTAATGTGGTTGAAATAAGTGATGATTCTAATGTGGAGAGAATTACGAATCATAATGGTGTTAGTTTAAATGCAAAACAGGTGGCAGTAGACAAGGTGAGTAATAATGTTAATTATGATGATGTTAACAAAGTAGTTGAAAATGAGGTATCTAAGTATGATACGGTAAGTAACAGTGGTGATAACAAGAGTATGATGAGAGTTGAAGTTAGAGGAGTGTTAGTGAGTGTTATTGAGTTAGAAAGGGAGTACGAGGAGAGTTTTAATGTAGAGTGGGAACAGAGGGCAAATTTTTCCCGTGATGTTGGTGAAGTAGAGACTTCACAAGTGTTTTTGGAGGACGAGAGTTCCTCAGTGGAAGACAAAAGGTCTTAAAAACGTCCCTTGGTTTTTTGTGCATCTGGTAGGGCCAGACGGAGGTTAAATAGTGTTGTATTGCCCTCTGCGTGGAGTGAGAATGTGAAATGGGATTGGGAAAGTGATAATTTTGAGAGTTAGAGAGTGATAGAGATGTTCAGGTTAAACAGAGGTTATGAAGGGTTAGTAGGGAGAATAAATATTGAGAGAAATGATTATATTATTAGCAGTGTAGACTTACCTTGTGAAGTAATTAGCACCATAGTAAATGATGAGTATAATGTTGAGAAAAAATACTTACCTGGGGACAGAATGGGGGTATTAGTAGCAGATGATGATAATAGTGAAGTGATAAAGTACTTAATGGTAAAAGAAAATATTAATGGAGACTTAACCACACCTAATGCAGACAGGGTTTATGATAAAATAATAATGGGGAATGGTCCTATTAATTATTATTATGGCTTAATGGATGAAATAGGGTTAAAGGGATAATATATTAAAAAGTGTTATATAATGAAATTAATTAAAAATGAAACGTGTTATGATAATGTAAGATTGCTGTATGATGATGGTGGTTAGACAGTTATTGTTAATGAACATTTAATTATGAGAGTTAATGGTTTTAATTACTGGACTTAATAATGTAATGATTTGGGGTTGACAAGAACAGTTAATTACGTATATGGTAGATAGTTTTGTATTGTGTTTACATGAGTTAAATGTACTTATGCAATAAGGTTATGTTGATGTTTTGATAAAGTATCAGCTGAGACACCAATACAGGGTGTTATGTGTACATTGCATTTTATGTAGTCAATTTACAGGTTTGTTTGAGGTCATGTCAGTAATAATATTTATTTGAAGTGAATAATTAACAGTACGTAGTCATGAATCTTTATAATGAAATTTAAATTAATGTAAAATGTTTTAAAGATAGAAATTTTGGCAGTAAATTTGAAAGTTTCGATTTGGAGGTTATAAAAATGATAAATAATTTTATTATTGTTAATAAATAATTATTTTATTATTCTTTATTATTTTATGTAATCTATGTTGAATGCAGTTTAAATCATTATGTTTATTACTTGAGTGTGTCGCCATCTATGTCGGTCGCATTGAGTTATATATCCTAGATACCTACGTTTTATTTACATTACATGTGCGCTTGTCATGAGTGATTTATTGTATTGTTTAATGTAATAATAAATATCAATTCATTTAATTAGATCATTGTGTTCTATCAGTAATTGCTTCCTGGTAAATATAACAACAATTATGAAAGTAAATAAATGTAAGATGAAATTAAATGAATTGAAATTGTTTTGAATAATGTAATTAAAGTAACTTACAGTGTTCTGAGATATAATAACTTACAGTAACTTACATTTGTAACGGGGCAAACTAAAGGGGTTTGTAATTTCTAATTTCAAACTATAGCTATACGTGGCAGAGCGTACCCACGGTTCGCTTGACGCCGGCAGTTGGACACCGCTCATTAAACAGTACAGTCGTAAAGGTAGCGCAGCCTTGGAATTTCGGTAGACCGATGTGAATTAAGTAGCCAAGGTCTACCGAAATATGTAACAGTGATGGAGAATAACATAAGGAAGAAAAAGTGTTAGTGAAATCTATATAATATGTAACCGTAAAGAATTAGAACAGTGTTTGATGGTGAAGTGAGAAAGATGGCGGAATCTATAATATAACGCGGTAGGTAGTGTGTCAGTCATCGGTATGTTACCATAGTAACAAGTAAATAAACAAATGATATTTACTGGCATCGAATGTATACCTTTATCCGTTCCTATAGTTTTTAATGTTTTTACTATGCGATTGTATTGATATATTTTGTAATTTTGTATTCAGATACGTCTATATATTTTGTAATTGTCTTAAAAGATTGTAAAATTTATGTTTATACGTATTTCTGATGATGCTATGAATAAGTAATGAAATATATTAAATACCATTACTAAAGATGTCAACATCACCATGGAGACCAGAATTAATTACCATAGTAACAAGTAAATAAACAAAAGCTATTTAGCGGCATCGGAACTGTACTTTTTCCTATTCCTGCAGTACATTTTTGATGTTTTATATAATATGCGATTGTATCGATATATTACGATCTAGACAAGAAGTGTACTCCTAACTGTAAATTGTCCTATTACTTAATGCAAAGCGAAAATACGTGTTGTTTTCATTTGTGAGGTTAGGTGACAACGGTTTTTGATTTAACAGTTACTTTATAAATATCTTCAAAGACTTTAAAAACAGGTACTTTTAAATCTCCAAAGGCTGTTGCAACAACATAACAAGTGTTGAAAGTTTGGAGAGAATTTGACTAATGAGTACAAAATTGTTATACGAGCTGATAGAACGCCATATATACATAGACAATCAAAATTATATTAAAATACTTATTAAAAGTCAAATATTCACGTGCGAAGCCGCGGGTAACAGCTAGTAGCATATGCAGGTACAATATACAGTCAGCGGCATAAAAAAATAAAATTAAGAATTATATAAAGAGCTCAGAAAACGGGGGGTATTAACCAGTGTAAAGAGTGAGAGAGCGTGTGTGGGGAATAAGGGAAAAATAAAATATAAAAGTACTGGTTGGTCGAGAAAGATTATTATATAGTGTATTTGTATAAGTAATTTCATGTTTTAAGTATTGAAATAAAAGACAAAAAGAAAATATAACATTGAATTTAAAAATAAATAAGATTTGTTTTACCAGAATAAAAATGTGTTAACGTAGTTATTTCGCCATTACCATTTCCTAGTATTCTGTGCTGAAAAACTCGTCTAACGTTCCGGGGAATTTTCTGAATTGTGGGAAGTCAGATAGCAAAATTGTCCAGTGTTTTTAATTAAGGTAGAGTGTAAAGGTTTTGATGTATAACCTAAAACATCGTGGCGACCCTGAAGTTTCATTTTGGCGTTTAAAAGGTACGTTTCTGAAGGTAAGTAATATTCTGGCAGCAGTGAGTTTGATGATTTTTTTATAATAGTAAAAGGTGAATACTGTTACACATTGAATTAATTTGAGATGGGTTAATTAATTTAAAATAGGTGACACTTTGGTAATAAATTTGAGAAATTTATTTTGAATTGAATTTTATAATAAAGGGTAAAGATATTGCAATCAAAGTAATTACAGTGTGGCGTGCATACGTGGCAGTTTGTGTAAGCAATGTTTACAGTTTTGAGTGAGTTGATAACAACAACAATAGTTTATTTTGATGAAATAATTGACATTATTGAGATTTTATAATGTAATTGAAGTAATTTAAATTGGTGAAAATAATGTAATTAAATTAATTTGAGGTAATTAATTTATTATTTGAAAAGATGGAATTAAACTAATTTGTGATGATTTAGTTAATTTGTAATGTTGTAAAAGTTGAATTTTGGATAATGAATTTAAATTTTTGGTTGAGATTTGATTTGAATAATCAATGGTAGATGATTAAAATGTTGAATGGAACTGCAGAGATGACATGATGATATTACAATTGGAAGATTTAAATTGAAAATTGAAATTAAAGTTGTAATGTTGGTAATTTTATGCAAATTGAGATTTTTATATTATGTTGTATTGTGTTTATCATATGTGAAACATAAAATGTTTAATTGAATATAAATATGTGTAGTGTATATTTTAAATAGAATACATTGAGATAAAAACCAGTACTTTGCAAAATACAAATCAGTACGGTTAAGAGGAAACAGATTAGTGGAGGATATGGTATAGTGAAACGCCATTTATTGATATTTTGATTAATTGTGACAGGGTCTGGTGATACTGTGGGGCATACCTGTTCTGGCCGGTGCGTCAGGGCAGAGATGTCTAGTGTCTGTCCGGCTTTGCGGTGTTGGGATCTCGAGAGGGAAGTCCAGTAAAGTCGGATAGGTGCAGACACAGCCACCGGACTAGGGGGATAAGTAACCCTTGATTATAATAAGGATTTAAGGGGGGTCGCGGCGCCATATCCTTGCTGATCCTCTTAGGTTTAGGCAATGAGAGTTTTTATGGTTCGGCATAAAACTTCTCATTGGGGGGGGGTATTGTGACGGTACAAGAAAGGGTAGATTTTGTTTTTTTATATTGAATTTTTTTATTAATTTATAACCAACCATGTTATGTAACACTTGTGGTAACAATCTGTAGCCGTGTCTGGCAGTACAAGATACGAATTGTGCAAATCTATTGTGAAATAGTCTGGGATCGTAGATAGCCCAATGTTGCGAGTGAATTATGAGCAGAGACTGTATGGTTGACACACAATACCGAGAACCGACCACGTGGCGAAGTTAAAGGAAATTCCAAGCCAAGCTTCTAGAAACCATCCGACGGAAACAGCCAATCGGAGAAGGCATTACAGAATCAATATACATTGGCGCGCAGCCGGACCAACGCCCAACGCCTTGCATCTATGTAACTGCGAATGACACTCGCAGACAGTTGGATAGCAGTCGTCAAACAGTTCAGATCAGTTTCATAGTGAACAAAAGTTACAACAGCGGCCTCGAAAATTTCGGTAGGTCGAAGCGATAATAGCAGCTTAGACCTACCAAAATGTATTACAATATTAACGAATCAGTGAGCGTGAAATAACATGAATTCGGCGAGTGGAAAGAATTAGAACAGTGTTGAGCGGGGAGAAAAGTGAAGTGAGGTAAGAAAGATGTCGGCACTATGCGAATTGCACGTGAAGGTATTCTAAAAAAAATCATTCTGATTAACAGTTTTGGATATTTCAAATAATAAAGAGCTCTTTAATAATACAGAATTGTACAGAGTGTAACGGGACAAACTATTGGGGTTTACTTTTTTCTTAAATACTTGTAAAATGTAATTGCCACTCCAGGCTGAACAACATTTGAATCATAAACGCTGGGCAGTTTTTTAACACCTTACAGTCAGTGCGGTAACAAGCCAAGCCGTACATAGGTGTTGTTGTTGCACAAAAGCCATTAATGAGTCTGGGAATGTGAAAGTTACCAATGAGGGGAGTGTATTCGCGCATGGGTGTGCCACTGTGAATGGCTTGAAAAGCACGTACGAAGCAGTCTTTCTCGCCCAATGTGCAGAAACAAAGAACTCAACACAGTAAAATCCGCCCAGTATAAAATTACTCCGTGAACCGGCCGGTCACAAATATAAGTTTCGAAACAAAAATTACGGGCACCTGCAACAACTAAATATGTAAAAGTATAATAGATACAGTATTAATTGAAATGAAGTGAAAGTTGAGTTTTAATTAACAATTTCGATAAGAGTGGTGAATATAAAAAAGTGAGAAGAAAATCCAAGATGAAGCCAATTATGTAAGGAGACGGGACTACGTGGAAAAATTCAGCGGAGCAACAAAATGTGGTTTGAACAAAATTTTAATAAGGGTTAAACCAAAATATTATCATTATAATGTCAATTTAAAAGAAAATGAGATCTCTAAGGGTATGGGGTATTTGTGTGTGCGTGAGCGGGTGAAAAGTATGTTAACATAGAGGTGCTGGTTTGTGGGTTAATTAATTAAATAATCTAATTTTCAGTTATATTTACGTTTATTAATAAAAGCAAAAATGTAATAATCATGTTAGAGTGAGGGTTCAGTAATGTTGGGTTTTAAGAAAATTGTTGAATTTAAGAAAAAAATGTTGGCTTTGGGTTTGAATGGGAGAATTCAATGTATGATTGTGATGAAGGTAATAAAAGGTAATAGATTTTTTGGGAACAAATAATTAATTTATTTACTAAATAATCCTATTCTGCCTTCCTGTTCGCTGGAAAAGAACCCTGGTAAGTAACTATTTTATATATATTTGGCAAACCTTAAAGATGGCGTCGGTATTATACAGACGCCACCAAGTGTTTATGTACAAACCGATAAATGATTAAATAACACTTTGTGAGTAAGATAACAAATGACGCTTCCGAACAGTGACTTTATATAAATTATTTATATAAATACAGCCTACGGGGAGGAGCAGAATGGTTATTTGAAGTAAATAATGTATAAATAAGGTACGTAAGTAAGAAGGTTATGTTATAATTTTTATGTTATGTTTTTATGATGTTAGAGATATAAAGTAACAGTTTAAAAGAAATAGAATTTTTTTTTCTCTTTAAAATGGCAAAAAATAATGAAAATATCAGCTTCACTGTAGATGGAAGCCAATTGAGCATGACTGAGTCACAAATCATGATTGAAGGAATTATTCACTCAACGCCAGTCCCGACTAACAGGGCTGAAGATAATGAAATAATGAAAATGATGCAAATGCTTTTTAATACACAGAATAATAAGTTTGATGAGAAATTTAGTAAACTTGATGAAAAATTTAAACAACAGAAAAGTGAAATTAGAGAAGTCCAAAATAATTTTAACGTAAAATTTGATGAAATGAAAAATGAGATCAAAAACTAAATGATAATTTTAATAAACAATTTGACGAAGTGAATAAAAGGTTAGACGAGAGATTAAGTCAAATAAGGAATAAGAAGGTAAGTATCAGTGACAATATGACGAAAAACAAGGTGTTAATTAATAAGGTGAGTAACAATGATAATTTGAATAATGAGTTTACAGGTAATAATAATGATATAATTAAGAACATGGTGTTAGAAAATGATGATGAGAATATTGGGAGTGATAATGAGATGTTAGAGTGTGTTGAATTAGAGAGAAAGTGTAAAGAAAGCATAGTTGTAAGGGGATTGCAGGGGGTAAAATTTTTCCTTAATGTTGTAGTAGGGGGTGAAGAAATGGCTTCACGTGAGTATTTGGGAGACGATATGTCTACAAATAGAGTTCCCTGGTTTTTTTGTGCACTTCATCGGTGGTGCAGTAATTATGAGTTAGTGACCCCTGCATATTTGGAGAGAGAGAGTGTAGCTTGGTGTTATGGTGGGAAATATATTGAGAGAGAGAGGTATTGTGATGAGAGAGAGAGAGAAAGAGAGTAATAGAGGTTTTTAAGATAAACAGAAAGTATAGAGAATTTGTAGAAAGGTTAGAAGTAGAGATGGTGGATAATTATAGTGAATACTTACCTTATAGTGAAATTGAGATAGCAATAATAGTAGATGATGATGATAATAATGATAACAATTACTTACCTTGGGAAGTAAAGGGTGTAGTAGTAGATAACTATGATGACGAGAGTAATGATTTATGACTTACACGATTATGACAGATTATACTAAGGGAGACAGGACTATCCTATGATGACATGGTACATGATAAATCAATTTGGAATAAACATATTAATTCAAATGACCTTGTGGAAGAATACAAAAATTCAAATAAATATTATATTGATAATAATAATATCATATATTTAATAAAAAATAAGTTGTATAGACCTAAGATTCGACTGTTGTTCAATGATGGAGGGTAGATTGTTTATTGTGTATGAACATTTAACTATGTGAACAGTGGTTTTAAAATGGATTGTTTATGAACTGATTTATGGTCAACGATAAAATAATAAGTTGGATTGTATATTTTTTTTTTATGTGTATTAATGTCAATGTATTTGTGTATTCTTGATGTTGTGTATTACATGTAATTTGATGTAAACCATGTATGTAACAGGAAGTTATAGTTTAATTGATTTAATAATAACAATTAACATTTTTTTGTTTTGACTAAACAAGTGATGAAAGTAATGATGAAATTTTAAATAATTGAATTAAATAATTGAAGATTAATTACTTAATTAATGTTGTACAAAAGAAAGTTTGATAATGAAGTTAAATGATTTTATGAGATTGAGATTCTAATGAATAATAAATGATTAAGCATGTAATATATTTGGATATGGAGATGTATTGTTATTAGTAGGTGAGGGATGAATTTTCTAATGCAATTGTCAATGATCACAATAATGTAAAGTGTCAACAAGGGATATAGCCTGGGTGAGCAACTGTGAGCAACAATTTCTCCTCCCTCTATCACACCACCAAGGAGGCCATCGAAGTATTCTTGCCAGATAGTTTTAATTTTCTCTGGATCACTGACAATTCTATTCTCTCTGTCTCTACATAGTGTTGTAGATGTTTATAACCTATTTATAAGCATTCCTTATTCTTCCATCTGCAAAGTCCTGCTCCATTTTAAGAAGCAGCCCATTTCCAAAAGTTCTTTTCTTTTTTCCACATACTTTATTTGCCAGTCTTCTATTCTCTTCATATTCTTGCTTCCTTTCTCTAGTCATACACTGAGAATACTTCCTGTGAGCCTCATTCCTCCATGCAATATACTCTCCCTGCATGCCTCCGCCTCTCCTCTATTCCTAGCACCTCTCTGGCAGTCTCCAGGAGTGCGTACTTAAGGCTCTGCCATTTCTCTTCCACTGTTACTCTGACTGACCCGTTTCAACTTATTCCTCACTCTCCCAGCATATTCCTCTGTACCTTCTCTGGGTCCTTTACACTCGCTGTGTTAACCTTTTCCTGTCTTCTGAGTCTGTCCTTCCTATACACGGCCACCCTGCATCTAAACTTTATCTGCACCATATAGTGATCAGAACCAACTGACGCTCCTCTCCGGGTTTTGACATCAATGATACTTGTAGCTGCTCTTTTATCTATGATCACATGATCTATCTGGTTGACTGTTTTCCCATCTGGGGCTACCCATGTTCCCTTATAGATATCACGGTGTGGGAATTGGGTTGAGCTGATAACCATATTCCTGCTTGTAGCGAAGTCGATCAGCAGTTCCCCATTTCTGTTGGATTCATTGTCTAGACTGTGTCTACCTATGGTGCCAAGGTATGCATCTTCTTTCCCAATTTTCGCATTCATGTCCCCCATGATTATTTTAATGTCATTCTTAGGGGTGGTGTCATAATTTTTTCTAGCAGTTGGTAAAATTCTGCTTTTATGTCTTCATCCTTCTCATCAGTCGGGCAGTGTACGTTTTTGATTGACAGATTGAAGAATTTTGTTGCCAATCTTATTCTACATATTCTCTCATTGACTGGGTGGAAGTCTACTATGTGGTGTTTTAAGTTTCTGTCAACTACAAATGACATTCAGCATATTAGATATTCAGCTAATAAATTAAATAAAAACTATGTAATGACTTGTTACACACTTTCCAATAACACCATGTGCAGTGTATTGTGTCTCTGTACCTTTTAATTAAGTAATTATTTAAATAAAGAAGTTCCAAATTGGTGCAAGTGATTGTAAAGAATATTGTGAATCAGGAAATTGCAATTAATTGTGACTATTCCATGGTGTAACCGTTGGAGATGTACAGCGAAGTTGATGACATCATTATCGAAGAATTCCTTGTCTCCACAGTGGCTTGAGACAGCCTGTGGGACCACGAGAATTACGGCAAAACATACATCAAAAGGACAGCCTCCAACTTCGAGTATTGTAACTAAGTATTGTCACTGTATAAGGTGGGCAAACTACCAAATATGTACACCAACTGTGAACACAGTAACAATTATAAAGGGTTGAAATTAAAAAATAAATAAATAAATACATGTGTACGTGGTGTGAATGTGTGTCAGAGAGATTCTAAACAGGGGATTTTTTAAAACTGATTGTACAAAAAGTGCTGGTTTCATGACTTAATTTTTTTTTTTTTTTATTTTGTAACAGTACAGGTAGGTCCACCCAGGGATATTCTGATAATAATTAAAAATAATAAATTGTATTTGAAAAGTATTGGAGAAGCAATGTGAACGTATTAGTGTCAAGGTCGGGTGAATCAAGCTGCTGGAGACAGTTATTTTTAGAAGTTTGAACTCTGAACTATGCACAGTTGGGATCACGCCATATGACGTCAGTAGCCTCGCCCATAAATATATAAGATTGGAATGCAGGAGTGTCTCGCTAACTGGCCAAGACGGCGTCAACAATTTGCGCTTGGCGTGAAGTGAGTTGTCATCCAACACCTAACGGCAACGGACGCGGGCAGCTTTCGCCCAGGTTTTTTAATATACTGAGTCGGCAAATAACATCGGACGTGGGCAGTTCGCTTGCCCACCAGCTAAACAGTTTCATATACGCCCGTACTTAACAATGTAACTTAAATGTAAATGTGAAAAATCAGTTCAAAGAAATAGTTTAAAATGAAATAACAGTTTGGTGTAGTAAAAAGTAAAGGTAGTACAAAATGTACGGAGTGAAAAAGAAAAATTACACAGGAAAATGGACTCTTTCGGACCGATAAACAGCTAAGTAACATTGGGGGGGTACAGCAAAATTAGTCAGGGTTATCAAATTCAACAACATTCTTTTGATTTTATTATTAAATTGAGATCTCTAAGGGCATGGGGTGCAGGTGTATGTATGTGTGAATGAAAATTATATCATAAAAGAGGCGCTGGTTTGCAGAAAGTAAATTTAAGTTTGTGTTCAATTTTTTTTTCTATTTTGAAGTTATTTAGCTCATATAAGGTAAATCAATATATTTGATTAAAATATCAATTTGTTTTTGAATAATGACCAAAAAATTTAATTCATTGAGAATAAATACATGAATTATTATTCATTTCAAACAATCATATTTGTTCTCACAAGATTCGCTCAAACGAACTCTGGGTAAGTAGTTGGCAACAATGCAAGATGGCGTCCGGAAGGCAGACGTAAATAGACAAAGGTAGATTGAAAGTGTAGAAATAAAAAGTGTAAGAAGTAAATAAACGTTACAATTTTAAAGCTATAATTAAGAAGTATGAGTACTAATTGTTTTGTTGATAATTAAGAATTAAGAGTATAATTTGTTTGTATTAATTTTCAATAGTACAAACACTGAGGACGTAGTGTAGTGGTACAAACACTAAATTGAAAGTGTAGAAATAAAAAGTGTAAGAAGTAAATAAACGTTACAAATGGCGTTGCAAATAGGGACATTTGCATAAAAGTTATTTATGCAACTGTGGGCCTGTTTTGAAGAGCAAAGTGGTTATTTGAGGCAAATAAAACAAAAAAAATTGTATGTATGTAAAAATAGACGCAAGTTATTGGGGTTATGTTTTGGTAATGTGATGTATTTGGTGAATTATTTGCTTACTGTAATATATTGGTGTTGATGTTTTGTAGCGGGTATTGTGAGTTAATATGTGTAACTAGTGTGTATGAGGAGGGTTGTAGTTTGTTAAGGGGTATAATTTAAATAATTTTATTTAACATGGCTAAGACACAAGTAACCGAAATAGATTCTGTGTGGGACGAATGGGAGAATGAATTCAGAAATATTGTGAATAAAATGACGGACGATGAGTGGTGTAAACTGGATGATAATTTGAGACAAATGGAAGAAAAGGGAAGAGGGAATATTCGCTGAAATTAAAAAGCATAGTGATGATACTATTATTGGTAGTGAGATGACAAATAATAAAGGTAAAATAGTTGAAGTGATAGTGGTAGAGAATAAGACAGTGAATAATGATAATGATGACAGTGTAGTGGTGGTAGAAAATGGTAGAGAGAAAGAGCAATTTAACGAGAATAAAGACGTTCAGGTGGCAGATAATAAGGTAAGTAATGACGATATGAGTGAATCTGATTATAAGATGCATATGATGAATCTTCTGAAAACAATGTTTGATCAGATGAATAAACATTTTGACGAGTTAAACACAAAATTGGATGAGAGGGAGGAACTGATGAATAAGGGTTTTGATAAAATAAATAGTCGTTTTGAAATGAATGAAAACAATTTTAATGATATTAGAGACGAAATAAAGCAAATTAATAAACACTTGGATAAAACTGATGAGATATTTGAAACTAAATTTAACGAATTAGAACAAAGCATTGAGAGGATGGGAGTGTGGAGAGTAGATATGGGTAAGTTAAGTGCAAATGAAATAACGAAGTAACAGACGGCATTGTTGTCAATACAGGTGAGAATAATGGTGATAAAATGACAAAAAATAATGAAGAAATAATTAACGAGGTAAGTGATAGTTATAAAAATGAGTTAACTAGTGGTAACTCACTAGTTAAGTAGTGGTAAGATAGTTGAAAACGGGGTATTTAAGGGTAATACAATGAAAATTAATAGTGATGATGAGTTAGAGAAAGAGTGGAGAGAGAGTTTACAGGTAGAGGGGTTGCAGGGGGTAAATTTTTCCCATGGTGTTGTTGGGGGTGAAGAAAAGGCTTCAGGAGTGTATTTGGTAGATGAAAGTTCTACAAATAATTTTAACCCTTGAGTTTTTGTGGTGTTCCTGGAAAAGCCAGGGGGTGTTTTAATGTTGTAGTGCCCTCTGCATGGATAGAGAGAGAAAGTGTGAAATGGGGTTGTGTAAGCGAATTTGAGAGAGTGAGAGTGATAGAATTGTTCAAGTTAAAGAGAGGTTATAGAGAATTAGTAGGGATGGTAGATATAGAGAGAGTTGACGATATTGAATTCTTACCTTACGACGTGGTTAGTGCACAAGAGGCGGTAGTAATGTTGATGACTTACCTGTATATAAAGTGGGGTTACTGGTAGTAGATGATTACTATAATGAGGAAATGATAAAGGATTTAATTGTAACAGATAATACCAAAGGAGAATTGACCATACCGAATGTCGACAGGCTTATGAATTAATAGTATGCAATAATGTCGTTAAATACTATCTGGATACAATGGATAAAATTGATTATGATGGTTATTATAATAATAACAAAATGTACTTAATTAAAAATGAATTGTGTATATGTAAAACAAGATTATTGTTTGATGATGGAGGGTAAATATTTATTGTTCATGAACATTTAATTATGTGAGTAGTGGGTTTTGAAATGGACTGAATTATGAAATGATTTGTGGTAAACAATGACAGATAATGATGTAGATTGTATATACTTTGTGTTGATGTTAAATGTACTTATGTAGTAAGGTTAAGTATACTCAACTTCAATAACTGACAGTTGGTCATAGTGAATTTTGTTAAAGTAATTAAATCAATTTGATGATTAAAGTAATTAAAATGTGTTTGATAAAATAGTTGAATTAATGTGAAAGGAGCTAATAAATGAAATATTGTATAAAATGAATGTTGGTGATAAATTTAAATCTTTTGGAGAATTTAATCTATATAATAAATCTCTAGGGGGGTCTATGTTTGTCCACGGTAATCTCAGAATCTACTGAACCGATTTCAATGAAACGTTGCACGCTGATAGCAGGTACCCAACGGAAGGTTTTCCACTTTATTTGATAACGATAGGTTAAAAAGAACCGAAGTTATTGCAAAAAAACGCATTTTTTGAAACCCGCGGCTTCGATCGCGAATAACGGTAGGTTAAAAAGAACCGAAATTATTGCAAAAAAACTCCTTTTTTTAAACCAGCGGCTTCGATCGCGAATATTTGTATGATTGTTGTGGTAACTGTCGAGTTGGTAAATTGCTAATGGTACATCTATATTAATAATATTCTTATATTGTAAGTTATCAATATCCAAAAAGTGCGAAGCAATAGATCCATCATTCATGTTTCCTCGATACGTAAAATCAAAATTTGATAATTTAGTAGATATTTACAAACATGTAGTAACACAATTAGATGAAATGTTTATTCGTATAGAATAATACAAATAGTGTATACATAAGTATATTGATATCAGTTAGTCCATTTGAATATTTACATTTTAGTAGGGATATGGAATACTTATCAGCATATGGAATTCATATAAACAATACAATAATTCATTGTTTGATTATATTGTAACATTGATTATATAGTACACGTTGATTCTGACAAACCATACTCTTCGACATTTGAATATTCAGTAGGCCTATGTGCAGTAGGAATAATTAATTGTTGAGAATTATACTTAACCTACTTTATCGAGAATTATGCGATGAGCGTCAGTGATGTAGTATCAGTGCCTTTTTTCGTTAATTTTACGTCATCGGTAAGTAATATGTGCAATATGTATTGTATTGTATAAATTATTAATTGCCCCCTAGAGATTTATTAGTATAGATCAAATAAATACATTTCCCTGTTTTTTAGCTTTGCAATGCCAAAAAGACGATCATGTTTAGGAAGATCTACTGCTGCTGCGGAAAGAAAGAGGCATCTTAGAGTATCTGAAAATGACGTCGAAGGAGTCGAAATGCAATCAGCTCCTGGAAACTCTTCAGAAAGATCTGGATTAGAAGAAGTCTCACGGGTTGAAAGTCCTACGATTTGTGAAAACAGATTAGCGGCACAAAGACGCAGGCAAGCGACTCTCAGATCACGAGGTCCTATTTTACGATGGAATGCAAAATTAAATAGTGGTTTCAATTATAATCCAGTTATTAACTACGCGAATGAAACAGATATCAGGTTACCGAGTATGGTTTGCCCTCATTGCAAAGCTTTAAGGTGGAAAAATGAATGACATGGATTATGTTGCTCTGCAGGAAAAATGCGATTAGAACCCATACTTCCTCCTCCAGAACCGTTAAAATCATTATTAAACAGAGAACATCTTTTATTGAAAAAATTTTTGAATGCATTAAGATCGTACAATTCAGCTTTTCAATTTACATCATTCGGAGCCAATGAAATAGTCGAAGGGAGCTTCATGCGTACTTTCAAAATTCAAGGGCAAGTATATCACCTCATGGGATCATTACTCCCCACTCAAAACGAAGTACCAAAATTTCTACAGGTGTATTTCATAGCTGATTATTTACAGCAATCTGAAACAAGAATGGATCATATTCGTAACTTGGATAAACCATTAGTAACAGAACTTCAAAATTTACTTCACGCAATCAACCCATATGTTAGTGAACTGAAAAGTGTGTTTGAATTTGTAACATCTGCGAATAATAATCAGTACAATATTGTGATTCATGCTGATCGAACAGAAAATAATGAAGAGCACAGAGGTCGCTACAATGCACTGACAACTAATGAGGTGGCAGTAGTTTTAGTTAACCAGGAATGCGATAAACTCGATATAATAATCCGTGCGAGGGATCATACGCTACATAGAATTGCAGAAACACATGGAGCTTATGATGCTTTACAGTACGCTTTAATGTTTTGCAGAGGAGAAGATGGTTATCATTTTACATTAAAATCAGTCGATCCTCAGACTGGGTTACAAACTACTAACTCGACAGTTACCACAACAATCATATACAAATATTCGCGTGCGAAGCCACGGGTACCTGCTAGTTGTATAATAAATGATAAATAATTAAAGGTTGATTATTAAAAGGTTCAAAATTGAAATTAAAGTTGTAATGTTTGTAATTTTGATGCAAATTTAAAGGTGAGATATTTGTGTTAGTGTAATAATGTGAATGTTCAATTTGAGTGTTTTATTATGTTGATTATGTAATTGGGTAGGAATATAAAACATGTAAGTGTATGTTACAGGGGGGAATACAGAATGTTGAAAATAAAATTTGAAAAGTTAAAATATATAATGTTATGCTAACATTATATAATGTGTATATAATATATACACATGTATATGTTAGAAGTTAAGAAAAAACCAGTGCTTCTTAACGCAAACCAGCAAAGCTAAGGGGGACCAGATCAGTTGGGAATATGGTATTATACAAGGCCACTATTTGATGTTTTTGATCTAATGTTTCAGTGTCTGGTGATGCTGTGGCGGCGGTCCTGTGCTGGCCTGTGCGTCAGAGCAGGGGCGTCAAGTGCCTGTCTGGCCTTGCGGTGTTGGGATCTCGAGAGAGAAGTCCAGTAAGGTCATTCAGGTGCGGCCACAGTCACTGGATCAGGGGGGTAAGTTACCCATGAGTTTTAATAAACATAAAGAGGGTTGTGGCAACATATCTGGACTGATCCCTTTAGGAAGTATGTGAGTGTCAATGAAAGTTTTTATGCTTCGGCATAAAACCTCTCATTGAGGGGGTATTGTAACAGTACAGGTAGACCCACCCATGGATATTTTGATAATAATTAAAAATAATAATTGTATTTGAAAAGTATTGGAGAAGCAATGTGAACGTATTAGTGTCAAGGTCGGGTGTATCAAGCTGCTGGAGACAGTTATTTTTAGAAGTTTGAACTCTGAACTATGCACAGTTGGGATCACGCCATATGACATCAGTAGCCTAGCCCAAAAATATATAACACTGGAATGCAGGAGTGTCTCGCTAACTGGCCAAGACGGCGTCAACAATTTGCGCTTGGCGTGAAGTGAGTCGTCATCCAACACCTAACGGCAACGGACACAGGCAGCTTTCGCCCCGGTTTTTTAATATACCGAGTCGGCAAATAACATCGGACGTGGGCAGTTCGCTTGCCCACCAGCTAAACAGTTTCATATATGCCCGTACTTAACAATGTAACTTAAATGTAAATGTGAAAAATCAGTTCAAAGAAATAGTTTAAAATGAAATAACAGTTTGGTGTAAAAAGTAAAGGTAGTACAAAATGTACGGAGTGAAAAAGAAAAATTACAAAGGAAAATGGACTCTTTCGGACCGATAAACAGCTAAGTAACATTGGGGGGGGGGGGGTAAAGCAAAATTAGTCAGGATTATCAAATTCAACATCATTCTTTTGATTGTATTATTAAATTGAGATCTCTAAGGGCATGGGGTGCGGGTGTATGTGTGTGTAAATGAAAATTATATCATAAAAGAGGCGCTGGTTTGCGGAAAGTAAATTGAAGTTTGTGTTCAATTTTTTTTTCTATTTTGAAGTTATGTAGCTCATATAAGGAAGGTAAATCAATATATTTGATTGAAAAATCAATTTGTTTTTGAATAATGACCAATAAAATTTAATTCATTGAGAATAAATAAATGAATTATTACTCATTTCAAACAATCATATTTGTTCTCACAAGATTCGCTCAAACGAACTCTGGGTAAGTAGTTAGCAACAATGCAAGATGGCGTCCGGAAGGCAGACGTAAATAAACAAAGGTAAATTGAAAGTGTAGAAATAAAAAATGTAAGAAGTAAATAAACGTTACAATTTTAAAGTTACAATTAAGAAGTATGAGAACTAATTGTTTTGTTGATAATTAAGAATTAAGAGTATAATTTGTTTGTATTAATTTTCAATAGTACAAACACTGAAGACAGCCAAATTCCAGTTAATAAAAAATCCTATAAATGTGAAGCTACAGCAATAGCAAAATGTATTTGCTTGTCAAGGGTATTATATTAAAAGTTATACTGTACGATAACAAACAACCAATATTCAGTTACTCGTCAGTTATACAAGGGTTATTCAGAAAGTAAGTTCCGTTTTTAAATATTGCTGCGGTATTGATGTGGTCATGCCGTTGCGTATGCATGGCCAGTTTGGTGATTCGTTGGCAAGCGAACAATGCCATTTGTAAACAACTGTGCACCGAGTAAACTTTGTTCAACGTGTTTATAATGTCGAAGAAATTCAAGTTGCACCTGCATGTGAAAGTAGGTAGGTGATTCATTTCTTGGATTTAAAAGACATTAAAACAATTTAAATCTTGCGTCAGGTTTTCTATATTTATGGAGAAGAAGCAGTGAGCGATTCAATGGGACCAAGATTGATACAACTTTTTTGCTTAGTTTGATGTGGAGTAAGCAACGTAGGATGCTTACCTGGGACACTGCGATAAATTGTGACGATTTAAATAAAAAAAATAATCAAGAAAATAAAAATTAAAAAAAAAATAAAGGTTGCGAGCTCTTAAGCCATTTAAATCTCACTGTATTAATATAAAATACCTGTATGTACTCAGTATGAAAGGAAGCAGTAATTAATTAGTTATAAGATACTCTAATAAAAAGATAAATTGTAAAGAGTTATTAATATCGTATTTAACCCTTTGCTTGTAAGCAGGCGCTGTCCTGTTGATTCCAGACTCGACATGCTTTCCGAGTCTTGTGTGAGTTAGAATAAGATAAAAAAATTAATGTTAATAATAAAAAAATCTGAAGACATAAATAGTCGCTAAAACAACTGATTTAAATTATGTATATTTGTTTAGGGATAGTTTGTATAAATAAAAAAAGTTAACTTAAATATAGTTAGGAACTATATTCTCGCGCGGAAATTGTCCCACTAACTTTTGCCCAGTACCAGGCGAAGGGAGCGGAATTTCTCTCTCTTGCAATGGTGACTTCGTACAGTATAGACGTAGGAGCTGTGCGCTTAAAATATGTTAACTATATTTTGTCTCGCCTTAAGATGGTGTACCAGATGTAGCTGTTTAAAGCATCTGGATGTGTTAATTAATATAGTCATGTAAATAGACAAGAAAAGTAAAGTAAAAAAAAATCGAAACGTAAAAAAAGGAGTGTAACACAAGATGACTTAGTACTTCAACAAATAACAACAATTCCAAAGTCATACCCGGAGATGTGAACTATCAGAAGCCACAAACTCTACTGCACGTGACAGAATATGCAGATCAGGACATCAGAGAATCTACAAGATCATCGTAGATATCTATACGACGTATTGTTCTACCTGCGAACTTTTGGAGCCCTTTACAGAGGAAGGCCAGACCGAGATGACGACGTAGCTGTTCCTGTTTCCCGAGACGGATACCCCAGGACGAGTCTTCTGCATACCAATTAAAAGGTGACTCGATAGCGTGTCTATCGAGGGTTACTAATATTTGTTACACAACACATCTTGAAAGAGACTTTTCAGAAACTATTAACTTTGTAAAGACTTATAAATTAAATCTAAGAATTTCATGTAACTATTCTAACTTCATACGTTGTAACAATTTATATGCTAATGTAGAGTATTATAATTCAAGCAATAATACCATTCTTCCAATGGTTGAATAAAAGAAAGTCTTGCAAGCTAATATCATGAAATGAGTATAATTAAAAGTCTTAATTACAGAAATACAGAAAGTTGACCCGGATCCGAGGTATAGCTTTATAAAATCAAGTTTGATCTCAAAGTTTAAAGAAACCTTTCAAAGAACTTAATAATTGAATTAGTAATGTCGTGGGATCTGTCAGTATATGTTTTTTAAATGTTAAATAAAAGAGAAGTTTCTTGTTACACACATATGAGGAGTGCTTAAATCAATTGTATACCTTGCCATTGTTTCCTTACACAGTTAGTAAGTAATTTGTTACATTAATTATTTGTGATCAATTCTGTTACAACGTAGGCAGCCCATCTAATTAACGGAGTTTAATTACGAGGGGTTCCCTGGATTTGTAACGCGGCGAAAAGACGTTACAAAAGTGCGCCACTCTGCTTACATTGTAAAAAAAATAAAAGGGTAATTGTTTACAGAGTGTCACAAAAGTGACATTTCAAACATAATTGCGTCATTCAAAAAAATAAAGGAAACAAAGGAAAGAGTTTTAATTGTGTATATAGTGTCACAAACAAAATTGCATTCACTATGCGTGGATAAATTGTATGATCAATAACTAAATATATAATATTGATATATGCACTCAGAAAGTTACTTTAATAAATGTAATGTTCGAAACATATTTAATAGTGTATTAAGTTACGTAGATGGTAGTATGTGTAAGTAAAATATCCTTAGCGTCATACAATGCATGTAGCTTTTGCATTCTATAGGCCAGTAGGAACCTGCATAATTCGATATATTGCATACATGAATTGTGACCAAGCATAACAATTTTGGTCAACCGAACAATCTGTAACAGGTTTGTTTACGACAATCTATGACCTGTTGTTTCCTGAATCATTCTGCACAGTGTATGTCCAACTATCTAGCTTACATACACTAGATACACTAGTATGTGTTATAAAAAAAATTTTTGATTAAAAATAACTTTGTTAATAATAATAAAGTAATTAAGTAGAAGTTCGTGATTTAAAACTTGTGAACAAAATAAGTAATTATTTAATTGAGAAAAGTTTATGAATGAACGGAGCCAAAGTGTTGTCTAAGCGGAATAATAATAATAGAATCTAGCGTCTGCGCTCCCCTTCTCTTGTTTAGAGTACGTATACAGTAGTTGTGTTATTCAGTCGCATTGTGGAGAACAATAAGAGTAAAACCCCCTTTCTCACTGACAAGCTCAACCCTCCTTTGTTAACTAAATATGTAGGCCACCCTCTGACCTACATTCCAGTAAACAGCTGATCGGCTATTTAACCTTGAAAGATATGTGTGTGTGATTTCTGTCTCTCCCTTAGAAGAGAAATTGTTCTTTTCTAATTTGTGTAAATTGATTACTTATGAATTTATTATATGTATATGTAATATATGTGTAATATACTAGTATTAATTGTAAGTACGTGCTAATGTGTTAGAACAAAATGGCCCAATTTAACCCGGATTTGTTATTAAAAGACGAGCTGTCTTACGAAGCCCTTTTGCGTGGACTACCCCATGCTGATGTAACAGTCGCGGAATTACGAAGTTCAATTCGCGAATGTGGATTTGATGCGCCCGTGCAATTAAACAATCTAAGCCAACTCGATTATGAAAGCAAGAAAGAAATTTGTAATGCCAAGTATAGTGACCTATACTTATTGTCTCAAACACTCCAAGACGAGAAATCTCCGGCAAAAATTTGCGGACTACCCAGAGAATAGAGCATTTAACCAGGCGAATAAAAAATTTGTCGATCTGGCCGAATCTCACAGAAATACCCGTTGATGTACAAAAGCTAGCAGACGAAGCTCTACGCCGCTTACCTTCAATTATCAACGATTGAAGACGAAAATCTGACTCATTCAGGATGGACGAAATAGAGAAATCATTAATGAAATTACACATCTCCCCAGTACAATCCCCCACCACTGGTTTACCTCCGCCTAACTCGGATCGGAACTCACCTATCGTATCGCAAGTGCAAGCGAACCCAGAACAAAAAACTGATACAGATGTAAATGTCCCTCCTCCCGAGCATTTTCAGTTTCGTCCCGGAAATAATGAATTGACCAACACCCCCAATGAATCTAATCACCCTCATCGAGGAATTACCCCTATGAACTATAACGCAGATCTATACGGAAAAATGACTCACTCTGTGGAGAAGATTTTAACCGAAATCCCTTATACAGATGGTTTAAATGTTTCCAAGTTACTAACATTTATTAGTTATCTTCTTCAGATAAAGGATCTACAGCAGCTGAATGACTGGCAAATTTTACAAGTTCTGTTACCAAAGTGTAAACCCCCGTTAAAAAATCGTGTGCTAGAAGCCCTAACCTCTACTTTCCTAGTAGAAGAGCTACATAGCTCTTTAATAAAATACTTTATTCCCACCGGCATCTATGAGGAAATAAAAAGGAAGACAGTACTCCGAGTACAAGGACATCAGGAGAGATTAGCTCACTACATCTCAGATATTAGGGAGTCCTCTCGACTACTACGTGTAAGCTGGAATGAAACACAACTGGTGGACACCATTTTAATAGGAGTGTCACCTGAAGAAAGATCTCGACTATCATTGATGAATAGACCCAGTACAATTGCTGATCTAGAACAGTGCAGTATCCATTCTTCAAATGTATGGTACTCAGATCAAAATAGAGAAGCAATGGAAACCTCTGGAACTAATAGACATCAATTGCGAGCACTACTGCCTGATGTAACAACCTCGTATGAAAGACAAGTTTCTAGTAGACCTCACCATGTGCGCAAAGCTGGTAAGTTAACTGTAAACCCAGATAAAGCGGAAACCAAGTACCCACCTCGCGGAAAACCCACCTGTTATAATTGTGGCAAATATGGGCACATAAGAAAAGAGTGCAAAAGTAAGTCATTGGAACGGAATAACCCCAATTCAAAAAAACATGTAAGGCAGGGAGACCCGAAAACCTGTGTCTTCCGCAGCTACTCAAAATTGGGTAAACTAAAAGAAACCAGTAATAATAATAAGAATGAATTATTCTGTAACCAAGTGAAAAACAAAAAAGGTGCGAAAGAAATTGACCCCTATGTGCGAGAATTTCGTGAAAAGTGTAATGCGATTAATAGATGTAAATGGAAAAAAAATCTACTACCATTAATACGAGTCGACTTAGGCGTTACATCCCCCATCGCCTTAATTGATTCGGGATCTAGTAGAAGCTTAATCAGCCAAGAATTAGCGGACATGTTAGCTAAACATCATCTAGTAAAACGGAACCAACCTGTGAATATAAAGTGTGCTACCGCTGATAAACGTAAAATAAATATAAACCTGAGCATTACCGTTAAGGTTAAAATAAAAAACCTAAGTTGGATATTTACAATGTTAGTATGTAAAGAATTAGGACCTGATTTAATATTAGGTGCAGATTTTATTAGTAAGACAGGAATGATTCTTGACATCTACGAGCGAGAATTTTATTTCAGATTTGACCGTGCAAGAAAACATAAATTTGATAGTAATGAAGATAAACGTTGTTCATCTACTGCACATGTAATACACCAAGATTCAGATTTATCTCACCTAGAACGAAGAGATAGAGTCAAAGTAGTAAAACTAATAAAAGAATTTTCCTCGGTTCTTACACCAAAACTAGGACTGACGGACCTAATAGAGTATAAAATTAATCTGAGTGATCAGAAAGTAATACGACTACCCCCGTACAAGTTGTCTCCCCCCAAGATGGAAGTCATGCGAAACCATATCAATAAGTTATTGAATCAAGGAGTCATAGAACCCTCTACGTCCCCATATTCTTCACCCTCCTTTTTAGTACCGAAAGGACCAGATAAACACCGACTAGTTGTAGACTACAGGCAATTAAATAAAAGAATAGAATTTGAATCAATCCCTCTTCCAGACATCCATAGTGCGTTTCATTATTTTAGTAAAGCAATGGTTTTTACGGTAATGGATCTAAATCAAGCTTTTCACCAAATACCTCTTTCAGAAGAATCCAAACGTCTAACCGCGTTTGCAGTTCCTTTTAACTTGTACCAATTTACTAGGGTACCCTTTGGAATATCTCAAGGAAGTTCCGTATGTAGTAGACTATTGGAGAAGATATTTCATGACATTAAATTTAAATATGTGTACCACTATTTGGACGACATCGTAATATACAGTGAATCAATGGAACAACATCTCAGACATTTGCGTGAAGTGTTATCTCGTTTACTAAGAGCAGGATTAACGGTGAACCCAAATAAGGTAAGTTTTGCTGTCCCTCAGTTTTCTTTCTTAGGACACATAGTGAAAGCGAATGGAAAGGTAAGCATTGACCCCGAACGTACCCGTGCTATTAGAGAATTTGCACCCCCACGAGATGCAAAAGGTATAGCCCGATTTTTAGGTATGGTGAATTATTTCCACAAATATATTCCCTATCTTGCCGAAATAGCAGCACCCCTAAACTCCTTACGAAAGAAGGGAACAAAGTTCGAATGGAGCTCAATACATCAAAACGCGTTTGAGCAACTTAAAGAAAGCATTATATCTCCCCCAGTTTTGCAATTAGCTGATTTCACAAAACCATTCGTCGTGCAAACCGACAGTTCCAGTGTAGCGTTAGGTGCAGTGATATACCAAGAGATAGATAACTGTAGACTACCAATTAGTTATGCATCACGAACACTGAGCGATCAAGAAAGAAAGTATTCTGCATATGAATTGGAATGTTTAGCAATTGTTTTTGCATTCGAAAAGTTTAAACCCTTCCTAGAACATAACGAATTTCTTTTAGAAACCGACAATCAGGCGTTATCATGGTTATTGAATCACCCTAAACAATTAGGACGAATTGGCAGATGGATATTGAAATTAAACTGCTACAAATTCAGAGTGCAGCATATTAAAGGTACTCAAAATGTAGTCGCCGATACCCTGTCCCGTATGTTCCAGTCACCCACTAAAACTTCCGAAAACGTAGTGAAGCCGGAAATAGCAAGTGCGAACGCTGTAATTACTGAATTCCCCCTTGCCTTTACAAACATTGCCCTGTACCAACAACAAGACCCCTTACTGAAGCCTATTATAGAACAACTTACCCAAGGTATTAAATCCGAGAAGTACGTATTGAGTAAGAATGTACTGTGTCTCAAAATAAGAGACGGAAAGGAATTAAGAATAATAGCCCCGGATGTGATTAAGCCCATGCTAATGGAATACTTCCATTCATCTACCATAGGAGCCCATATGGGAATCAATAAGACGATACATCGTATTCGAAAGGAATATCATTGGAACAATATGAACTGCGAAATAGCTACCTTCGTAAAGAAATGTTCATTATGCGCCCTTAGCAAACCCGCCAGAAATACTCAAGTAAGCCAATTGATATCAGAAATCCCAAAGACCCCTTTTTCGAAACTTTATCTAGATTTCTCAGGTCCGTATACACGATCCAAATCAGGAAATACCATGTTACTGATACGTGTAGATTCGTTCACCAAATTTGTTTGGATGTATCCCATGCGACGAGCATTAGCGTCGACAACAGTTAAAATACTACAGGAAAGATTATTTAAAGATTACGGTACTCCAGTACGTATAGTATCTGATAACGGCCCGCAGTTTAAAGCAAAAGAATTTAGGAATATGTGTTTCAAGTTAGGGATAGACCATATAACCACTACAGAGTATCGACCGCAAGGCAATATTGCTGAAAGGTATCTACGAAACCTCAAATCTGCGCTAATCGCCTATCATGCGAACGATCACACGTCGTGGGACCAAAATCTATCCTGGATTCAATACGCTTTTAATTCAGCTTACCACGAAGGTCACAAGTCGACCCCGTTCGAGTTACTATACAAGTATCGACCAAACCACCCTTTGTCCACAAGATGGAATATACACGATCTGCTGCCTGCGCAAATAACGGATAAGCAGATAAAGCGAATATGGAACAAAGCCCGCTCTAACTTAAGAGCAAGCTTGGAAAAATCCAGAAGATACCACGAGAAAGGTAATCATAGCAACTCAGTCAGGTACCAAGTAGGTGACTTAGTAATGTACAAGACTCACCCCATTAGTAGTGCGATTGATAAGACCACCTCAAAACTATCATTCAGATGGTGTGGCCCTTACCAAATCCAAAAGTACCTAACTCCAGTTACAGTAGCCCTGTGCGAACCTGCAACTCAGAAATATGTGCGGAGAACGCATATTTCGCAACTAAAGTTGTATAAGAAGTGACGGTATAGTATAACCCAAAAAGAAAAGGGATACTAGGCAGTAAAGAAAATTATATTTCTGAATCCACGTAAGAAATGTAAAACGTAGAGTTTGGAAACGAGGCCTGATCAACCTGAGTTCCAGTTCTGCGAAGCATGCATTAATGAATAATCATTAACTAGATGGGTACTAACACTCGTTAACTACATGAGTTATATAGGACTCACAGAAGAAAAGATAGAATTCTAAATAGTAAAGATTTAGAAAGTTACTCTATAGAAGAGAGAGTAAGACAAACAAAAAACCAGTAGTAAAATTAAGTGATAGAGATAAGAAAGAGTTTTGTGTTTTAATTGTGTAAATATTTAGTGTAAATAGTATGTAAAAAAAAAAAAGGTAGTTCATAAGAATATAAAGTGTACTGTGTTGTAACTATAGGTAATAACTATGTGGACAACGTTGTAAAGTGTACGACAACTATGTGAAAGAAATTACACACACTAACCCCATTCAATATCCCAGTGCCCAATACTGAGTTAGACTCAAAAAGCTTAACCGTAGCGTGCAATTTAAGCGGTGGAGTATGTGACGATTTAAATAAAAGAAATAATCAAGAAAATAAAAATTTTAAAAAAAATAAAGGTTGCGAGCTCTTAAGCCATTTAAATCTCACTGTATTAATATAAAATACCTGTATGTACTCAGTATGAAAGGAAGCAGTAATTAATTAGTTATAAGATACTCTAATAAAAAGATAAATTGTAAAGAGTTATTAATATCGTATTTAACCCTTTGCTTGTAAGCAGGCGCTGTCCTGTTGATTCCAGACTCGACATGCTTTCCGAGTCTTGTGTGAGTTAGAATAAGATAAAAAAATTAATGTTAATAATAAAAAAATCTGAAGACATAAATAGTCGCTAAAACAACTGATTTAAATTATGTATATTTGTTTAGGGATAGTTTGTATAAATAAAAAAAGTTAACTTAAATATAGTTAGGAACTATATTCTCGCGCGGAAATTGTCCCACTAACTTTTGCCCAGTACCAGGCGAAGGGAGCGGAATTTCTCTCTCTTGCAATGGTGACTTCGTACAGTATAGACGTAGGAGCTGTGCGCTTAAAATATGTTAACTATATTTTGTCTCGCCTTAAGATGGTGTACCAGATGTAGCTGTTTAAAGCATCTGGATGTGTTAATTAATATAGTCATGTAAATAGACAAGAAAAGTAAAGTAAAAAAAATCGAAACGTAAAAAAAGGAGTGTAACACAAGATGACTTAGTACTTCAACAAATAACAACAATTCCAAAGTCATACCCGGAGATGTGAACTATCAGAAGCCACAAACTCTACTGCACGTGACAGAATATGCAGATCAGGACATCAGAGAATCTACAAGATCATCGTAGATATCTATACGACGTATTGTTCTACCTGCGAACTTTTGGAGCCCTTTACAGAGGAAGGCCAGACCGAGATGACGACGTAGCTGTTCCTGTTTCCCAAGACGGATACCCCAGGACGAGTCTTCTGCATACCAATTAAAAGGTGACTCGATAGCGTGTCTATCGAGGGTTACTAATATTTGTTACACAACACATCTTGAAAGAGACTTTTCAGAAACTATTAACTTTGTAAAGACTTATAAATTAAATCTAAGAATTTCATGTAACTATTCTAACTTCATACGTTGTAACAATTTATATGCTAATGTAGAGTATTATAATTCAAGCAATAATACCATTCTTCCAATGGTTGAATAAAAGAAAGTCTTGCAAGCTAATATCATGAAATGAGTATAATTAAAAGTCTTAATTACAGAAATACAGAAAGTTGACCCGGATCCGAGGTATAGCTATATAAAATCAAGTTTGATCTCAAAGTTTAAAGAAACCTTTCAAAGAACTTAATAATTGAATTAGTAATGTCGTGGGATTTGTCAGTATATGTTTTTTAAATGTTAAATAAAAGAGAAGTCTTCTTGTTACACACATATGAGGAGTGCTTAAATCAATTGTATACCTTGCCATTGTTTCCTTACACAGTTAGTAAGTAATTTGTTACATTAATTATTTGTGATCAATTCTGTTACAACGTAGGCAGCCCATCTAATTAACGGAGTTTAATTACGAGGGGTTCCCTGGATTTGTAACGCGGCGAAAAGACGTTACAAAATCACAGCAGTGCATACAGACAGTAAACCCTCGATTTAACGGACCTCGGTTTAACGGACTTTGGATTTAACGGACAGAATTTGAAAAAAAAAGCATGATAACGTTTTTAGGCTTTTGAAACGTATAATGTGCCATAAACTGCAGACTCTCCTGTTCTGGTAATATTGCTTAGCTATCGCAGCATTCTTTCGTTCCTTTTCTTCTTGTTACTTGTTTTGAAACACGCAGATTTTCTCATCTTCAATTGTATTTGATGAGAACGGAGTATTCATCAAGAATTCATTTAATTCTTCACGATCCCCGTCTTTGCGTTGTCGTTGACGCAGGCGTCGCACACGTTCAGTGGAAGACATCACGACGACTAACACTGAACAATATACACTGACATGCATCTTATTTCACTGTGAAATATTCGTCCATCGGCTAATACAGCAAGCATTACAGTGGCACGTAATTTTTCATTTCCCGTAATCTTTACTGTTACAGATTTGGTTCCCTTTTGGTCCACCGTAAATATACGTAAATAAAAAATACGGGCATTTCATCGGCATTTCCCATGTGTTCAAGTGAATAATTATGCTTCTTCCGTAAATGAATGACAAACCGCTGATACTGTAGGAGTTTTTCTTCGTAGTCACTCGGTAGTTTAAGCGCGAGTGATATACGTCATTTAAGCGCAAATCCATTTCGCCACATCATTTGTCTTATACACCCGAAGCGGGCTTTGAATCCAGAGACTTTTAATTCTTCTGCGATTTCTAAAGCTTTTAATTTTAAAACATGTCTAGTGACAGGGAGTCCTTGCCTTCTCAAAAGCCGTACGTATTCACAGACGCTGGACTCTACTGCTACAAAACGCCCAACCTGAGGTCCCGCGAATGCTTGTCGTGCAGTATTTGCATTTGAAAGTCGTTCCTTCTGTTTTCTCCATCGTTGAATACAGGATTCATCAATATCGAATTTCCAAGCGGCTTCACGATTGCACGTTTTTCTACATTTTGTATCACAATTAATTTATAATTCGCATCGTACGGGTTACGTTTAATTTGATTTGACTGGGTGCCTTTAGTCTCCACAATATCACTCATACCACAAACGCACTACAAAAACAACTGAATGAAAACAAAGTACAGATAAGCGATGTTGTCGCTGTTACAATAGAAAACCACACTGGCAGTTTACCCGTTATTTAGAAACATGTTACTCACACCCCCTCTACTCATCCTTTGTTTTGCTGTCTACAGAAGGGTGCGAGCACACGTGCGTGCACACGCACTTACACTTTATCTTCCTATTCTTTCTTCAGTTTGCTGTTAAAACATTCGGTTGTATTCATAAATCATAACGCCAGAGTTAACTACAGTCAGGGAAACTGCTGTTGCTTAGGCAGTAAACAACTCATAGATACCAAAAGCGTTCCCAGAAGTCAGGTATAACTTCGAATTTCGTTAGCGCGCGAATGCAAGCCGCAGGCCAAATTAGTGACCATGTTTTTAGGAGAAAAAGTGCGGCTTGTATTCGGAACAATACGGTATTTGCATGATATTAATAGTATTAAAATTTCAAGTGTTATAGGCCTATTTGATTTAAATATATCCTCAAAAAACAAAATTTGCGATTTAACGGACTTTCCTTTTTACGGACACCCCTCAGCCCCAATTAGTCCATTAAATCGAGGGTTTACTGTACTGCAAACACATTGCCGCTGTAACACAACATCTCACAAAGTTTAGCTGGCAACAATTTGATCAACTGCCTTATAACCTTACAACCCAGACTTCACACCAAGCGAATATCACTTTTTCAAACATGAGAAAACCTTCCTTGGTGGCCAACGATGTCAAACAAGCTGTTAATACATGGTTCTAATCACAGCAGGAAATTTCTACAATGAAGGTATACAACACCTGGTTCCTCGCTATGAAAAGTTTTCCAAAAATTATGAAAACTGTACAGAAACATAGTTTAAGCTGTGTACTTCAAATAGCAATACAAATTTTTTGTAAACATATTCTTCGTTACCTTTAATACCCTATCGGAACTTACTTTCTGAATAGCCCTTGTACTAATACATGGACAGTTAAAGTTAAGAGTATTTAAAGCCCTAACAAAACAACAGTCAATAATAACTGACACCAAAACAACTAATAAATAAATATGAAAAATATATAACAAAAAATTATTTATATAAAAAACTTAATAAATTTCTTATAAAACTAAAAATTATGTAAAACTGACCTCTAGTTCACGGCTTTCACTATCATGCTGAGTTTCATCATCTCTTGCAAGTTCCCTCTCGGCTAAATTAGTAACCGTGATATTGCGAACCAGAGGATTTGGTATTTCCACCCTACCATTACGAACAATTCTAAACCTCTTAATCTCTATAATAAAACATAATTATACACATTAATTAATTAACATAAAAATACAAACAGTAAGTTAGTCACATATTATATTTGTTATCACACAAATAATTATAAAATTAGTAATTTTTTTTAAGATTCAAATGTATTTAAAAACCTATAATTTTGGTTCATAATACATCTACTTTCTTTTGAAAAGTGTGTACTCATAAAATTAACCTCTTTAAGTTGGGGCATACAGTTATCTGTATACTCCTGGCAGCAGGGGTGGATCCAGCAAGCAATTTGGGGGGGGGAATTGACTTTAGGGATGATTATGGAAAATTGGACCATTCATTAAAAGACTAAAGTATACATGGTAGGAATCAGTTAAGATACAAATACAGTTTGTTATTATCAACACAATAAATTTATTAACAAATATGTATAAAATCTTATCTGTGTTTGTTAGTTCATTGTTCTTTTGATAATACTCCCTTACCTTACCGTCTACTCATTTGTGGCATGTATCAAACAAAAATTAACTGCATGCTGGTAAGGCACAGTACAATTTAAAGTAATTTTAGAGTAAAACCATAAACCTACATATGTGATATGAATTTTTTATCATATTCACAATATATAATCACAAAATGACAAAAATATAGTCTGAAGTGACCATTCTAAGGGGGGATTTCCCCCTCCTGGATCCGTGCCTGCCTTGCAGACTGGCTAATTTTGCTTACTTCCATAGGACCATATTTTTTATTAGGATGCGCGCGCGCGCGCACACACACACACACACACACACACACCTGCACACTGTGTATGGAATAATCTTCTTTATTATATTATATTATCAATATTCATACAAAATTACAGTTAGTTTTTTAAATCAGTTTGTTCGATATTTTGCAGTGCGTATCTTGATTATTGTGTACATAGATCAACTCCTGCACCTTATCCACTGCTTCGTAATACTGTGCATGTATCTGTCAGTCAGAATCTAGACATAGACCAAACAGCATGCCATTGTCTCACAACACATGGCCAGTACATTAGCAATCTAAGAGAACATGAGCGCATATTCACCCCCCCCCCCTGAACCAACAACTTGTCTATTTATATTCTTCCATGCGAGGTAATCCCTGCCATTCAATCAATCCCTTTTCCTGCTTCTCACCTTCAAATTTTCTTCAAGCACAGGGCTGTACAGAATGAGGTAAGTTTGAATCTTTGTATCCTATACTTTTAGACAGTTTTTCCATTTGCTTGAGTCTCACCATAGGGAATAGTATTAAAAAATATAAAATTTAACATTAGGTAGGGTTAACAGTGAAGTACGTAAAAATTCACATAATTTCTTCATAACCTAAAAACCCCGTTTAAACAAAATAAGAAATTGGTACACAAAGTTCTGTCTGGAAACTGTGTGACTTCAACTGAGAATCCTTCAATATTTCATCCAAGGAAACTAGACTATCATTTCCACTCGTCGTTTAATTCATTATTTTACAAAACCATAACAAACATAAAAAGTGCTACTGAAATCCACTGTAATAATGCTGGAATTACACTTAAAATTGAATTACATCGGCTGTAACAAATCAATACCGTTTATCACACAACAGCACTATACTTATAAAAACTAAAACTACAGAGCACTAAACATCATCATATATTAAAACTTACACATTTTGTGTTAACTGAAGCAAAATGCACACCTACTGAGACTGTAAAAACAATGCCTGCATGGCCTGAGATATTCTCGTCTACTAAGCAAAACGATGCTACCCAAGCCATTGTACATGGGGTCAGACTGGAAAGTGTTACCTTCTTTTGTTATATTACTCAGCAAATTTATTTTCCAATTTCTCACGATTTAGGTTTAACAAACATAGTATTATAGATCCAAGACCAAATACATGGAACTTCAATGGAATGTCACAAACAACCAGGCATATCTATCAGTTGGCAATTATACATTTGAACGTGTCCAACAATTTTCTTACTTAGGTTCACAAAGTATTCAGAACAACTCTTGCGGCAAAGAAATAAAGTCCCACATCGTACATGGCAACAGATGATATTACTCCCATGAAAACTTTTCAAATCCACGATGTTAAGGAAAAAACTTAAACTCACTATATACAAAAGTCTTATACGACTGGTAATAACATACGGATGTGAAGCCTGGACCATTAACTAGCACAGACGAGCAACATCTAAGAATATCTGAACGAAAAGCCTTATAGTTTTGTGAAAAATCTTTGGACCTACAAACTGAAGATAACTATTGGAGGATTCGAATGAACCATGAACTGGACCAACTGATTCAGGGTGCCGACATAGTCTGGTTTATTAAGAGTAGGAGGCTTGAATGGCTGGGCTACGTAAGGTGAATAGATATCAAAAGATTGGCTAAGAGAATTGCAGGTTGGAGGGTAGGAAGAAGAATTATAGGCAGACCCAAAAAGAGATATATGAGATGTATGAACGAGAGGGGATGTGTAATGAGAGGGTCGAATGGAAGAAAGTCATTGAGCAGGCTAAAACCCACTCTGCGTTGTAATGCCAGGAAAAGGAAAGGAAAGGAAGGTATTATAGATTGTAAACTTACCCACGTTTTACAAACATACCCACCTTATTTTCACTTACCTCCGCATCTTCTTTACGCACTTACCTTATACTCCAACAGAAAATTACAGGATTGCCAACATATTTTGGAGTTGAAATATGTAAACAATAACACTCTTCCCCTTAAAAAACACTTGAATAATTTAGATGATCTTAGTTCCCTTGACTCAGACGTTTTCACAGGCTCGTCTAGGCGAGATTTTGACACAGAAAATAGGTTAGGTTTCGACGCAATAATTACACAGAACACGTTGTTATGGTGACATTGAAATTTGAATTTATTTTCAGTTAGCAATACAAAGATGGCTAACCCTATTATAACCAAACTCGTGTCTCGTGTTCGTTCGTATACCTCTGTAAAATACAACAGTGTGTCTGAGTGTGAAAGTGTGTCTGTGTTTCTTACCACTGCGTCCTCGCACGGCGATGTACTTCACGATATTTGGGCCCGTAGAGAACGTACTGGGGACCAGGTATCGTGGTTCCCGATTTGAGGTTCAAACGTAGTGGATAATCTCCGGGTGGCGCCAAATTGTTTATAGAAAACAATTAAAATGGTTTACTTATCAATGTTCTATTTGAACGAGGCGACAAATTCAATCCGTCCCGCCTTTTCTCAATTTCATGTCGATCGAGATAACGGTTGCCGGATTCGCTACTAGAGCGCTAGACGTAGCATTGGAAACCTTCACTATACATTATATTTTTAAACATACACTTTGCTAATAGAAATAAGACACGATTTAACACACACAGTATAAATTTATTATTAATTGGAAGTTAATATTTTATTGACACAAGTTGTAATTAATTTTTCATATACAATTCTGCACCGGATAATTCTTTATAAGACTCTTACTCAAGGTTAAACGATCGACTTTTGAATACACATAAACAGTAATGGCGTTCTATCTCGCCGATCAACAAATATTTTAGTCGATGTTAGTGGGTTGTTTGGATCACGTTAAAAGGTTCAGATGCAGTTACAACATTAAAAATACACAACCTTACAATGTTTTTTCCTTGTGTAGGATAATGTGTAGTGGTAATTGTTTTGTTTAAGTGTCATACAAGATGTTTATAATTCGTACATAAATATGAGGTTAGTTCTATAGTTAACAAGTTTTTCAGTGATATAAATTTATGGATCAATCCTTGTAAGAGAATAAAAATGATTTAGTGGTATTCAACATACATTGAGAAATGGTCAAAGTGCGTTTATTTTTTGGAAGTTGAAATAATTTAACTGATACTTAACAGCATTGCAGTACGTTATCATTCGGGATGAAGAGAAGGAAAGATTATGGCATCAATATTGTTCAGCGTTCTTTATTCAGGCTTCGGCATCTTTTTCAAAGTGGTTTGGACTTATTTGGATATTTCATATTGATTTAAACGTCTTCTCCCTCTGGAAATGGTATTCTGCATCAATCAGTCTTCTGTACTATCGATTTCTACACTGTGTTTTACTTCTAAGGTGTTTTAAACATTAAAAGGTGTTGTACAGACAATTCGCGTCTGGCTTGCGATAGCGTCACTTTTTAAGTCATTGTATTTAACGGTAATTACCTCGTTAAACGGCTGTTTCCATGGTTACGTATTTGCTCTCATTGGGTGAGCAGAAAATCAGTACATTGTTATCAATTTTCGAATTTCTTTCAAATCTTCCCATATCTTCGGACTTTCTTCCTCCTCTTATCTTCCTTCTGAGTTATTATCTAAATGCATTGTCATTTATATTTTCTCACAAAGATTATTTTGGTACCCCACAATATTGGGTTCTATTAAGTTTTCTAAGTTTAAAATTAATTTCATACTTACTAATTATATTTCTTTATTTATATAATTCCTTAATTTAATATTTGATTTTTAATAATAACTACCATTCATCCTTGATGAATTAGTCACCTGGGATTTGTCCATTACATGGTGATTTTTGTACAATCAGTAATTGTTTATGTTTGGCAGTTAGGCCTGTTTCACATTTAAGTAGCCATTACTGGATTTTTGTGGCTTCATACACAACATATTTCATTGAGTCCCAAATTGTTATTTTGCATTTGTAATTATGTTTAATGTGTCTGGATGTGTTTTAATTAGTAACAACTGTGTTATTCAATCTTACTTGCTAATTATTTGCTATTCATTTCCAATATAAAATAAAACATCTAGGCCTATGGTCTGTATAACTCTTACAGCCATATCCCTTTCATAACTAACAGTTTATATAATTCATTATTTCTTATTTATTGTTCTGGTGCTAAACAATCTCACCTCTATTGAACTTTTTCCATTAAACTCCCCTTATAACATGGGTATTGAATTAATGTTGATACAAACTTATTTTCTAATGCTTTTTTCTCTCCCTTCCATATTAACACCATCTAATTACTTTTCTTTGTGAAACACACCTTTAGACTTTTACAAAACATTTTTAACTTATAAAATACTATCTACTAGTCATCACAGTGAATATCACTACTTAGTGTTCATTATTTACTGAATAAATGTTCTATCCTAAATGTTATTCATTGTAACTTGTTAAATGTTATTGTTCACTCTTAAAATTAAAACATATTGGTCACTCTTAAAATTAAAACATATTGTCCACTCTTAAAACTAAAACATAAGTAATTTTACTAATTCTGTAATGGTACAATTATGGTACAATTTGTAATTACCCTAAATATGGTATATAAAACCATAAATATTGTATTCCTTAGTTTGGTCATAATTAAACAAACATTAAATAACCTGTATGAATATATCGTGAATGGACTATATAATATTTGCCAGGATTTTGACCGATTCGGAGCAAAAAACGTGAAACATCACAAAAAACAGTATGTCATTTGTTGCGATAAAAGAGACGATCCTTAATGACGTCAGCGGCCAAGAATTTGTTTTTGTCAACAACATGATGCTGTCAACAACTTAACAAAGGGCTTGTGACGTAGATTCACCCCACCTCGGAAATATGTAACAAAGACTCGGTGTCATTTCATCAGCAACAGTGATCGCAGCCGGCCGGCCTACCGTTCACGAACGGCAACTCGTTCACTAATAAGTGAATTTTAACTTTTAAACCACTATAAGTGGTTAAACAACTATTTAAACACAGTGTAATAGTACTTCAAAATGTGACCGGAAAGTGTAATCGGTAAACTCGCGGTATGCGAAGTTTTACCGTACAAACAGAGAAATTTGGTGAGAACGTTCCAGCAACACATATATATATTTTTATTTTCACATCAAACTTAATCTGAAATGACCAAAATAACAAATAACAGAAAGTAAATTCAAATATTTAAAATTTTAATTTTCAAAATGAGCTCATAAAAAATAAAGAATTGTACCAGAATGAGAGAGAGAGAGAGAGAGAGAGAGAGAGAGAGAGAGAGAGAGAGAGTGAGAGGGCGAGTGGGTAATTTCTAAGTGCTGGGTTGTGTGACAAAGATATTATTCATATCTTATTATTATTCATATTCATATAATACTATATAATCTATAATACATGTTATGATTTTGGAGGGTAAATTTATTTTTAAAACGCCCATGGCGTAATATGTGGGTCTAATCGTTTTTTTCAATATGTATTAAAATACAAGTTCAATACTAATAAAAGTAATTTATATATGGTATTTTGTGTATGTTTTATTTCAGGTAATCTATTTCACAAAACTAGTTCGTGTTGCACGAACTCTGGCCCGAAACGTAAATTTATGTAATGTTATATTGTACAACATGGCGCCCGATGTTAAAAGTGATATTTACTAGTACATACAAAAATACAATTTTAATGATAACGAATTAAACGATAAAAAGCCATAAGTCACAATTGGCGCCCGAACAGGGACATAAGTCACAATTGGCGCGTGCCGAACATGGACTCGACATAAAATATAATTTTATGTAGAGTACACCTACCGGTATGTGAAATAATTACCTGAGATAATAGCGTTATAGTACGCAAAGCGTGCACAAGGTAAGGTTAAAATTTTAGGTTATAAATAAATATGTTTTAGTAAAATAAAATAATACAATATGAGTATTAAGGATAATATTGCAACAGAAATCAGTAACGCAGAGGTAAATTTAACTAGTGAAATGGATGTTCAGCCAATTCCAATTAGTCAGATTGACGAAGCAGATACACCTGTATCTGTTGTATGTGTAGAAGCAGAGAAGGTCTCTACATCCAGTTCAACAATGTCAGAAAGTAAGTCAGACAGTACTGCTGCAATGATGCAGCTCTTATTAAACAAATTCGATGAACAGAGTGTAAAGTTCGATAATTTAGACAAAAAATTAGATGAGCAGAATAGCGAATTTAAAAAGATTCAAAGTAGTTTTAATAACAAATTTGATAAACAAAGTGACAAGTTTGATAGTTTTGATATCAAGTTCAATGAACTTAAAAATGAAATCAAAATTGGTCGTGATAATCTGATTAAGAAATGTGACAAAGTAATCACAAAACTAGACGAGAATTTATGTCAATTAGTAAGTCAATTAGAAACCCAGAAGGAAAACAGTACGAAAAACGAAGTGCTGAATAATAACGTAATTAAGAGTGATAACTCAAATAATGAATTTACTGATAGTAAGAATATTACAGGTAGTAAGAATGTGGTGTTAGAAAATGATAATGAAAGTATTATGAATGATAATGAAATGTTTGAGTGTATTGAGTCAGAAAGAGAGTATGGAGAAAGTATTTTTGTACAAGGAGTGCAGGGGGTAGAATTTTCTTTTGATGTTGGGTTAGGGGGTGAAGAAAAGTCTTCACGTATTTTTTATAAGGATAAGAGTTCCTTCAATTTATATTTGGGAGACGATAGGTCTACAAATAAAGTTTCTTTGTGTTTTTGTGTACCTAATAAGAGGTGCAATAATTTTATGATAGGGACCCCTGCATATTTGGAGAGAGAGAGTATAATTCAGTGTTATGGTGAGAAAAATATTAAGAAAGAAAATGTAGAGAGATATTGTGAGAGTAAGAGAGTAATAGAAATATTTAAAGTAAACAGAAATTACAGACAATTGTTAGAAAGGTTAGGGTTAGACAAGGTGGATGAAAATAATGAATACTTACCTTATAATAACAATGAAATTGAAATAACAATAAATAATGATAATGGTATTAAGTACTTACCTGTGGTAGAAAATAATGAGGATAATTATAAAATAAATAACCAATTAATGACATATGATATTACGGAGATAAACGGAACCCTACTCGATCGTGACTTGAAATATTTGTTTGATAACAGTTTTATAAATGAACATGAATATAATGTTACTATTCATAAAATTTATTCATTAAATAATAAATTAAATAGACCTAAGATTCGTTTGTTATTCAACGATGGTGGATAGACTGTTTCAATTGTGTAATGAACATTAAATATATATGTGTAAAGTGGTATTGAATTGGACTGCTATGGACTGAGTTTGATAAATAACAAAATAATGAGTTGGAGTGTATATTTTTCATTGTTTCATATGTATTTATATATCAATGTATTTATGTATGTATTATTGTTGTATTGCAGGTATATTTTATGTACACCAGTATGTATTATTATGTATTTTAATAATGAACATGTTTAATAATAATATTTTTTAACAATGGAATAACAATTAAAGAGTAATCATTCTTTATGACTAAAAAATTATGGTACAAAAGAAAGTTGTACTTTATAACAGAAGTAAATTATAAACTGTCATAGAAAGTTTCCATGAAGTAAATTATTAATTATTACGCAGTGAAGGTAATTCCTTATGAATAATAATAATAATATTTAAATAAGAATATATATATATATATTGTAGCGGGTCGATTTTTGGGTGTTTTTGTTTTAACCGTTTGGGGTATATATATATATTTTTAGTCATTTCAGTTTCGGGCGGGTTTGTATAAAATAATGTAAAAATGTATTATTGTGCAACGTATTTGTCCGTATAACAGACCAGTGTTGAGAAACAGTTGGAAACAAAGCGAAACGCAATCAGTGGTGTAACACGGCTGAAGAATTCACCTCCACCAAAATTCTAAGAACTTTGCAAGTGTGTCGACGCACAGGCGCGAATACCCACGCAAGCGCGCTCAAAAGGACGCTCTAACAAAAAACCAAGATGGCTAGTGAGAATAATATTTGTCGTCTTCTTCAAGATCCCCCGGAAATGCTGTTTTAAGTCCGGCCCACTTAAATGACATCAGCAGAGCAGAAGCCAATATTGTCCTCTGGTCACACACAGATATCAGCTCTATGCCACGCATGAAATGGTTACACAAAAGCAGGAACAAGATGCGACGACGAAAACATCATGGCATGGAAGTACAACTTCCATGCAGGAACAGGTACATGTACCTGTTACGTTCTAGGTGACAGTGAACATTAGTCAGAGACGCCATATAGTCAACGAGATACAGAGTTCCGTTACAGACGCTTATATTTTGTTTTCGGGCCCGGTTGGTCAAGTTTTCGGAAAATGTAAGTAATTCAGGAAGACCGACCGGGACCGAGGAAGTGACGATATTACAAACAGTGCAGTACAGTACAGTGATGATTCAAGTGCGGCTACTAACATAAAATGTGACCGAAACGAAAGCACGTGCTCGGCGGACCTCGCGCATATCAAACTAATTTTTCTGTTAGCTTTTTAGAACATTTCAAAAAGGGTTTGTATGGGGTGTGGTAGAGAGAATGAGCAAAGCTGGGCTATCTTCTTAGACGTAAGTAATATTATGTAAGGCTATTAAATAAGATGTATAAACAAGAGTGACCCAACCTTTAAAAACATGTAAGACAATTTATTTGGAAAACAAAGTTATAAAATCGCACTATTTGATTATTAAACAAAAATAATTTCTCTTCCAAAAATTTGAGAGTTAGTTTCTTTCAAAACCTTAGTTCGTTTTATGTACTGTCATAGTTCGTCAAACGAAATGGGTGTACCGCCACTACTCGATCCGGCCAGATCCAAGTTGAAAGGTAAGTGGGAGTTGTAATCTGAATAAAATAGAATAATAACCAAAAGAATAAAGTTACAATTGGTGCCGTGACTGCAGGATGTAATACAACAAAAAAGTTGTATTACACCGGCCTACATTTTGACAGTGCATTGAATGAAGTACGGTTGTGAAAGCGAAATTTTAGTTACGTGAAATGTACGTAATTATGGTAAGGTTTATTTTATATATGCTGTAGTATAACGTTTTGGAAGGGAAGAGTAACCAATTGTAGTTAACACTTAAGTAAAACTAAGCTATAAACTAGAAAAAATGTCTGAGAATACTAAACAAAGCAATATAACTAACGTAGAAATGAGTGAAAGTGGCCTTGAGTCGCAATCACTGGATGAAAGTGGCATGTTGAGGGGGGAGACGGGTACTGTTACAGAAACAGTTGCCGGCAGTAATGTAATAGCTCATTCCACGCCGATTGCGTCTCAACCACGAGTAAATGAAACAGATGTTGACTCGGGAATCCAGTTGACACCCGTTTCAACTAATAAAAGTAAACAATCAGAGGAAACAAATATGATGAGTGTTATGCTCAGTCAATTCGAGAGAATGAATAGTCGTTTTAATGATAATGATATAATTTTGAACAATATGAATAGTAATTTTGAGAATAAATTCAATATAATGAATAGTCGTTTTGACATGAATGAGAAGGAATTAAATAAACGTTTTGATGATAATGATAAAATTTTAAATATAATGAAAAGTGATTTCAACAATAAATTAGATGAACAGAGAAGAAAATGTGAACAACAGAATATTCAGTTTCAGCAAAATATAAATATAAAATTTGACGAGTTGATAAATAACATACAAGACAAGAATGTATGTCTTGAAAATACCAATGAAATGACAAGAAATAGTTCGAATAAAGTAGAACAGAGTAAGAATATTACAAACGAAAGTTGTAATGACAGTGTTGTGTTAGGCAATGAATTAATAAATAATAATGATGATAATGATAACGAGAATAATAATGTGTTTGAGAAATTGGTATCAGAAAGTGATACGGTAAAAATAAAGAATGAAAGTATAGAAGGCAGTGATTATGAGATGTTAATGTGTGTCAGTGAGTTAGAGAGAGAGAGAAAAAATAATGTTGTAGTAGAGTGGGGACAGAGGGCAAATTTTCCCTTTATTATTTATGATGTTTATGATGATTTATTGAGTCCACAAGTGTTGTGGTTGAAGGGCAAGAGTCCCGTATTGGTAGATGAATTGAGGTGTTTATTTTTGTGGAGTAATTGTGTACCCTCTGTCCGGAATAATTGTGAGAGTGTGATGTGGTGTTATGAAGAGAGAGAAGTAAATAGAGAATGGTATGTAACAGAAGTGTATAATTTGAATAGAAAGTATGATGAATGGAAAGAAGGCTTAGAAATATATTTGAATAATAATGATTACAATGATTTGAAAAAAATAATTAGACCGATAGTGAATGAATGTAATGACGGAGACTTAACAAAAATACCTAACGTAGACTGGTTTAATGAGTATTCTGGTAAAAGGAGTGAATTTGGTTGTTCTGGTTATGACACACAAAGTAACCATTTGTTTGTAAATAAAAAGCAACAGTGTTATATAAAACCAAGGTTGATTTGGAACGATGGAGGTTAAACTATTAAAACAATAAAAGACAGTATAAATATTTTGTTTTATGGTTGTTTGACATGGCAGATTTGGACAGAAGTGTGGAAAAAACGGAATAATAATTAACAAGAGTTGTAAATAAAATCTAGTGAATTTATATGTGTGTATGTAAGATGATTGTTGTGATAATAATGTGGAAATATTTGCAATTTAAATAAACAAATAGAATTAATTTGGAAAACAAGTAATCAGAGAATTGTAATTGTTTGGATGGTAATGAATTCTATATTGTTAATAATTAATTTAATTCAACAAATTAATACATGTTAAATATTTTGTTTGATTATTTCAATATTGTATAATTAACTTTTTAAGGAATTTAAATCATTTTGATAATAGATGGCTGAATTATTTGAGGTGAGAGTATTGTGGTATGTTGTATATGTTTTGAGAAATGGGCTGTAAGTATTGAAATTTTACAATATGAATAATGTATAACAAAAAGGTTGACAGGAGTGATTGATATGTTAATTCAGTAATGAAATATTTTGAAATAATTGCGCTAAATAAAAATGATGGTTAAGAATATGTATTAATAATAAATTTAGAATTTTTGAAAATCTGATTACAAAACAGGATAAATTCATCATGATGATAAATAAAAAGAGTTAATGAAAAATTTTAAATAATAATGTTTATAAATTTTTATATAAATTATTTAAAAGAGAATTGTTTGTTTGATGTATGCTAATAATCCAGGTTTACTGCTATTTGTGTATTGTGTTATGTGATGTATTATAACAGTGTAGTGTGGAACTGCTATGGGGGAAGGTTGTAAAATTTGTATTTAATATTTTATGTTAATAATGGTTAAGCTTCCATATAAAGTGGGTTAAAACCCCATCTAAATTAATATTGTCATTTAAATATAAATTCGTAAATTTAGTATTACGAAAGATATTTTACTTGTGATTCCCCAAATTTTCGGGCGGTCACGGCCTCACCGAACCCTGACCGTGGAATTGGATTAGCTTTAACAGCTATGGTTGGGGCACATTACGATTACGCGCTGACCATAACTGGCCATAGCTGTTATCGTTGTAAAGGTGTATTTTGAAATTGATGGGGGGTAAATAAAAGGGGAATCACCAAACTATGGAACAGCGGCTGCCACTCTGTTCGAGAAGGAACAGCAGAGCCAGGTGGTAGATCCGTTTAAGGGTGCATAATTTTATAACAAGAACATGATGATGTTCACCAATTTAAACTTAACAGCGGAAGCAGAGACACGGAGAGGTAAAACCCTGCTCCAAAATATACAGTCTCTGTGGAAGCGAAAGGGCGAAACAGTCCTCCATAATCTTAAATAGTGTGTGTGGCTGGGAGGTGACGCAGAGGAGTCACGAATTTTAAAATTTTATGACGTAACAGTTTTGCTTATTCAAGGTTTAATCCAATCAAAAATGATTGTGCTCTGTCCACATAATTATATGCTCAGACTCGTAAAATAAGGTTCATACTATAATTTTAAAGGTATCATTTTATTGTTGTGTGTTAGATATAGTTGTTGATAAAATGTATTTTCATTATGTGCGTAATTTTTTTTCTAAGCCAATCATTAGACGCCTGGCAGGCAATCAACATAATAGAAGTAAGTGTTGAGAATGTATTACATGTAATTGTTCAATTTTGAAAGGTATTCATGGTGTTTTAATTATGTTAGGATATCAGCTGATCAGCAATAATGTCACTGGTGTATTGGTTTGTAAATGTTACAAGTAATTAAGGTTTGGTGTACTACAGGTATTCTAAAGTAAAGATAAAAAGAATATGCAGATTAATAAAAGATAATTCATGGGTGATAAATGTTTTATGGGACACGTAGACCTGTCCGAATTGGAATAAAAAGTGAATATGAAAGGATGGAGATGAATATAATGTAATGCTGTTTTTGAGTTGATGTGATATAACAGGATTTTGTGAAATATAGATGTTGACACAGTGGTAATGGAGACTTTATGTAGATTTTGAATGATATATGGTTGTTTTTATAGTTAATGAGGTTATTTTGTGTATTTGTAGTAATGTAATGAGATTGAGATTTTTTGGGGATGGCAATTTTGTATTAGGGGGTAGTGTCATGTAGGAGTCCGCAACAAGGGTTGGGACGGGATTAGAATAGATTTAGTGGGGCTGGGGTCGCCTTAGGTAAAATCCGGGGGCCAAATAAGGGAAATGAGTTTTTGGGTAGGGGAAACACGTATCCTATGTACAAAGGGTTGGAGAGTATTTTTTTTATATATGTAGAGAAGGCGGCGAATTGAGTTAAATGGTAAGTTGGGGTTTAGAATGTCCTGATTAGTAGATATTTTGATAGAGTTGGGTGTCATGGGAGTTGAAGTTGATGAATATTGGAGTCAAAGGGGTAAAGATTATATATGTAGACAGAATAAATGAGAATAAATAATTTACATCACCCCCAGTAAGGTAGAATTAACTGTCGACTAAAGAGAGGAATTCATGATAAAGAATATACAATTGTTTATTTTTTTAAACCAGTGACAGAATTTTGATAGAAGTGAAAATAATGTAAAGTCAAGAATTGTTTGTTTTTAAATGATTTAAATGCCAATTTGATTATTATGTATATTAATATTTTGTTTATTATAAATATTCTATGTTATTATGTTTGTATTTCAAGGTAGGATATTACAGATATTTAACGTGATTTCAGAAATCATACATAACATATGTAGGTCAAGGGTTTTGTACTTGACCTAGTTATGATCAGCTGATGAGTTCATACACCTACTAAGCTTGTAGAGTAGGAATTCAATTTTAATTTGTTTGTTTGATCAATTCAAACTAATCTTTGAATAATTTTAATAAATGTTATTTAATAAATAAATTTAATAAATATTTAATGAATAATTTTTTTGAATTTTAAAATTTTGAAAATTTTAAATTTTTTTGAGAGAAAAAAAAAAACTTGATTTGTCGCCTGCCAGCGAGTGAATATGTTAGATAATTATTATTTTGTTGTGTATGTATTAATGATGTTTCTTTTATTGTATTGCTTTATATTGGTAGGCTATAAATTGTTCTTATGCTAGAGTAAGGATGTATTTGTATTAATAGGAATGTCTAGGTTAAGTCATTTGAAACAAAAAATTAGAAAAAAGAGGAAGAGAATTTTTTGATAAACGATTTTTTTTTGAATATTGAATTTTTTGAATTTATAATAAATTTTAAAAGGAAGTTTTTATTTTAATGTGTTATGATAATATGTAATGTTAATGTGTGTGAGCCCAGTATCTGCTAAAGGCAGCCCAGCTTGCAAAAAGGGGAAACATATCGGCGGAGGAGCTGGGATAATTTTAGCCCGGGATTGAGGATTTTGGGGGTAGCATGTTAGAAGGCGAGGTGTGCCGTGGTGCGAGTCTGATCGATTTCTCGGTGTTGGGATCTCTAACGGACAAGTCCAGTGATCTCGTTCAGATGAGTCCATGGTCGCTGAGCCAGGGGGGTCGTGTACCCATGAGATTAAGAACAAGGGGGTTGTGGCACCAGTTCCTTACCGATCCTCTTCGGGGTTATCGATGAGATTTCTTCTGTCGTGGACAGCAGAATTCTCATCGAGGGGGTATTGTAGCGGGTCGATTTTTGGGTGTTTTTGTTTTAACCGTTTGGGGTATATATATATATTTTTAGTCATTTCAGTTTCGGGCGGGTTTGTATAAAATAATGTAAAAATGTATTATTGTGCAACGTATTTGTCCGTATAACAGACCAGTGTTGAGAAACAGTTGGAAACAAAGCGAAACGCAATCAGTGGTGTAACACGGCTGAAGAATTCACCTCCACCAAAATTCTAAGAACTTTGCAAGTGTGTCGACGCACAGGCGCGAATACCCACGCAAGCGCGCTCAAAAGGACGCTCTAACAAAAAACCAAGATGGCTAGTGAGAATAATATTTGTCGTCTTCTTCAAGATCCCCCGGAAATGCTGTTTTAAGTCCGGCCCACTTAAATGACATCAGCAGAGCAGAAGCCAATATTGTCCTCTGGTCACACACAGATATCAGCTCTATGCCACGCATAAAATGGTTACACAAAAGCAGGAACAAGATGCGACGACGAAAACATCATGGCATGGAAGTACAACTTCCATGCAGGAACAGGTACATGTACCTGTTACGTTCTAGGTGACAGTGAACATTAGTCAGAGACGCCATATAGTCAACGAGATACAGAGTTCCGTTACAGACGCTTATATTTTGTTTTCGGGCCCGGTTGGTCAAGTTTTCGGAAAATGTAAGTAATTCAGGAAGACCGACCGGGACCGAGGAAGTGACGATATTACAAACAGTGCAGTACAGTACAGTGATGATTCAAGTGCGGCTACTAACATAAAATGTGACCGAAACGAAAGCACGTGCTCGGCGGACCTCGCGCATATCAAACTAATTTTTCTGTTAGCTTTTTAGAACATTTCAAAAAGGGTTTGTATGGGGTGTGGTAGAGAGAATGAGCAAAGCTGGGCTATCTTCTTAGACGTAAGTAATATTATGTAAGGCTATTAAATAAGATGTATAAACAAGAGTGACCCAACCTTTAAAAACATGTAAGACAATTTATTTGGAAAACAAAGTTATAAAATCGCACTATTTGATTATTAAACAAAAATAATTTCTCTTCCAAAAATTTGAGAGTTAGTTTCTTTCAAAACCTTAGTTCGTTTTATGTACTGTCATAGTTCGTCAAACGAAATGGGTGTACCGCCACTACTCGATCCGGCCAGATCCAAGTTGAAAGGTAAGTGGGAGTTGTAATCTGAATAAAATAGAATAATAACCAAAAGAATAAAGTTACAATTTGAATTTTGAGAGGTACTATGATGAGTAGGTGAGAGATGAATTTTATAAGACCATTGTCAATGATTACAGTAAGTGTTTAAACAGGAATAGAGCCTGGGTATAGATAAAATGCAGGTGAGTTAATGAAAATGGAGTTAGATAGTTAAGAATTTTAAAATAATACAAAGAGAAGTATTAGATATTTAGGGACACAGTAGTTGATGATTATTTGTAGAGGTGAATAAAGTAAAGGTATAAACATATATTTGTTATTGATGATATTCTGTAGTGGGGGTGAGGTGATAAGGAGTAGCCAACCAATAGTGTTGTGGCAGGTATTAGCATAAATTTTAGGGAGTGTTTGCCGAATATTTGGAAGGGCAAAATATTATGAATGAATATAGCCAGTTAGGGAACACCCAATCCATTGCAAAGACGAGCGGTGCCATAGGATTTAAATGAAATTAGTAATGGTGTTTATAATTGAGATATTGGTGTCGGGATAGGTAAATTTGATGGTTAGTTAGAAGAAGGTGAGTAAAAATATAATGAGCATAGTGAATATAGGAGTCACCCAGACTAAACAAGGATTAGAAGGTGAAAGGTTAGGTAGTTAGGTAGGTAGAAAACTCAGAATAGAAAGGAATGAAAAATGAATAATATTATAATAATAATAATAATATAATAAATTTAAAATGAATTTTATAATTATAATAAATAATAATTTATGTCTAATTAATGAATTAACTGCAATTGTAATTTTTTAACTTAAATGCAACTTCAAATAAATTATGCAAATGTTAGTGCATATCTTATAGTGCAAATCTTAATCAAGAATAAAAATGAATAAATTATTTCAATGTATTAAATGTATCAATGTGTATTATTATGTAATTATTATGTATAAATGTATTATGTATTTATGTTATAAAATTTTTAACATGTATGGAAATAATGTGTATGAAGGGATAATTTTACCTGTTAATAATAATAATAATAATGATAATAATTTTATTTTAACCATTCAATAAGATTTATAATTAAATAATACCATACAGATTTATTAATTCTTTTATATCAATATAATTTGTTTTTCTCCATGTTTGGGAGATTTATAGTGGAATTTTCATATTTTCAATTAGATTTTAATTCTTTCATATCAATGTGTTTATTTTATAATTACAATAATTATAAAATGGAAAGAGATAAATATTATCGATAGAAATCGAAACAATTTATAAATTCAGGGTTGTCAATATTGAGAAAGGAAATTCTTTATAATTCTTGGGAGTTACGTGTTTAGTAGGATAATTTTTATAACTATATCTTAGTATTATAACTATATCAAGCAAACCCAGTCCTTATTAGCACAAACCAGCACCTAGCTAAGGGGAACCAGATCAGTTAAGGGTAGAGTAATTTACCAAGTAACTATTTTGAGATTTTTCATTTATTGTTTCAGTGTGTGGTGATATGATAGCGGTCCTGAGCTGGCCAGCGCGTCAGAGCAGGGGCGTTACGAGCCTAAGTGGCCTTATGGTGTTGGGATCTCGAAGGAGAAGTCCAGTAAGGTCATGTAGGTACAGTCATCATCATCAGACCAAGGGTGAGTTGTTATTTTCTTTTATATAAAATTGTAAGGGGGTTGTGGCGACTTATCCTGGCTGATCCCTTTAGGACGTATGAAAGGGTCAATGAAAGTTTTTGTGCTTCGACACACAATCTTTCATTGAGGGGGTTTTGTAATGGTACAATTATGGTACAATTTGTAATTACCCTAAATATGGTATATAAAACCATAAATATTGTATTCCTTAGTTTGGTCATAATTAAACAAACATTAAATAACCTGTATGAATATATCGTGAGTGGACTATATAATATTTGCCAGGATTTTGACCGATTCGGAGCAAAAAACGTGAAACATCACAAAAAACAGTATGTCATTTGTTGCGATAAAAGAGACGATCCTTAATGACGTCAGCGGCCAAGAATTTGTTTTTGTCAACAACATGATGCTGTCAACAACTTAACAAAGGGCTTGTGACGTAGATTCACCCCACCTCGGAAATATGTAACAAAGACTCGGTGTCATTTCATCAGCAACAGTGATCGCAGCCGGCCGGCCTACCGTTCACGAACGGCAACTCGTTCACTAATAAGTGAATTTTAACTTTTAAACCACTATAAGTGGTTAAACAACTATTTAAACACAGTGTAATAGTACTTCAAAATGTGACCGGAAAGTGTAATCGGTAAACTCGCGGTACGCGAAGTTTTACCGTACAAACAGAGAACGCACAACAGCTACAAAATTTGGTGAGAACGTTCCAGCAACACATATATATATTTTTATTTTCACATCAAACTTAATCTGAAATGACCAAAATAACAAATAACAGAAAGTAAATTCAAATATTTAAAATTTTAATTTTCAAAATGAGCTCATAAAAAATAAAGAATTGTACCAGAATGAGAGAGAGAGAGAGAGAGAGTGAGAGGGCGAGTGGGTAATTTCTAAGTGCTGGGTTGTGTGACAAAGATATTATTCATATCTTATTATTATTCATATTCATATAATACTATATAATCTATAATACATGTTATGATTTTGGAGGGTAAATTTATTTTTAAAACGCCCATGGCGTAATATGTGGGTCTAATCGTTTTTTTCAATATGTATTAAAATACAAGTTCAATACTAATAAAAGTAATTTATATATGGTATTTTGTGTATGTTTTATTTCAGGTAATCTATTTCACAAAACTAGTTCGTGTTGCACGAACTCTGGCCCGAAACGTAAATTTATGTAATGTTATATTGTACAACATGGCGCCCGATGTTAAAAGTGATATTTACTAGTACATACAAAAATACAATTTTAATGATAACGAATTAAACGATAAAAAGCCATAAGTCACAATTCTTTACCTTAGCCTACTCTCCTCTTACTATTTATATGATAGACAATGTTTGTATTTATTGTTCACTAGCACTTTCTTAAATTATTTAGTGTTCATTATAATTTATTTAATGTTTCTTTAGTATTATATCACTCTAGTATAAATCACTTTCACTAATTCAACTTCCATTTATTTCTCATCATTTTATTCTCTTTCTCTACACACTATCTATATAACATTATTAATATATAATGTCTTTCTTAGTTAACAAATTACATATATCCCTAACTCTTTTGGTTAGTGTATTTTTATACATTGTTTCATATTACTGACGGTTCATAATGGTCATTTTATCAATACTAACATTCATTAATAGTTTTGGTTCTTAACCGAATTTCATTGTCTTTATTATTTTGGGTTACATATTTCTCCCTTATCTATTTTTTATTACTTGTCTAGTTTTCTTGATGCGTTTCATCTTGTTTTCTTCCTCATGGGTTTGTTCTCTCTTGGTTTTCATTCTTCTTCTCCTTCCTCCGTCTTGTTTTCTTTATTTTGATTTCTTAACTGGCCAATCTCTGGGGTTGGGTCAATGTCGTTTGTCTGTCAGTCTCTCATTTTAGTTTCTTTGTTAATCACTTTCAGTTTATTACACCTCCTCCTTCCATGTTAATTACCTTTTATTTATTTTTTACTATCCACATAATTTACTTATTCAAACAAAATATCATTTAGCATTTTTTATACATACTTATTGTTATCAAAATTTATCTGAATTTGATGATGTTATATAATGCTCTCCCACCAAAATTGATCATTTTATAAAACGTGATTCTAAGTTTGATGAAATTATCAATTGTATTGTATCATTTTCTTCTTAAACTCTCCTGCTTCTCACTCGATTTTTATGCTTAATTCTGTATCTTTTATTTCCTTTCTCCTGATTCTTTTCTTCGTCATTTTTTCTTATTACGAACTGGCTTATTGATTTTTTATCATAAATTATTCCCTATAAATCTTATTTTCCCTAACTAACTTTACTTTGTAGCTGCCATCGATTCGGATGGGCTCTATTGGCTTACCTAACTCCATCGTTCAAAACTACTCTTATTCTGAGATCAGGGGAACATCATCCCTGCTCAGTAAAATGATTGCTGGACTTATTCAACAGTCAATCTCAATTAATGAATCTTAAATACAGTCATCTCGACTCAACATAATAATAATAATCATAAAATTTGTTGGGAATCTTTTACCTTTATATTTCATTATTGCTCAGTTCGAGTCATATATTTTTTCATCTTTCTTTATAGATACTACTTGATAATACTTGAAGCATTGCTTTTTATTGATACAATTCACATTTTTATTCATTTTTAATTACTTTTTGTTTCATCTCAATTCATATTACAACTCTTAGAATGTTTATTTATTTATTTCGTTTTTTGATCATTGGTTTTCTTAATCTTACTTCCATTTCTTTCTAAATAGTATTGGAAGTTGGTAATTTTGATTGATATTATTTTTTTCATAACTTTTAAAATATCATAGTAAGTTAGTGTTTCTTACTAGTTAGGAATGTTTTTAGCTCATTCCTTTATAGTATGTTTTGCTTTTTTGTGCCTCACATTTTGGCTAAAGATTATTGTAACTTAATCTTATTTTGTTAGGAATGTTTTGTAACTTCACTCCATTATTATTAATTTTTATTCAAAGATTATAGTAAGTTATTGTTTCTTAATTTATGTGGATTCTTGGTAATTTTGTTTCTCCATTTTTTATGATTGGTCTAAAATATTCTCGAGATATCTGTGTAAGCTGTCCTTACATAACTTTTTGAATTTTGAAATTCATTATTTATCTATATTTTTTCATTATTATTTATCAGTAAACTCACTTGCTGAGATTATTCTTTCTTTTTATTTTAAATTACTTAGGTAGGTTATCATGAAATCAGTCCCCTTTCAGTGTTTTTCTATGCATTCCATCTGTCTGGGTAGGGTATTTCATCCTGGTCCTCTGCTAAAATATGGTTTATCCGATATACTCGAGGTTCGCTGTCGTTACTCGCTTGATTATGCGGTAATGCAACACCAGAATTCTCATTGTTATTTCTGTTTTGGTTAGCGTTCGACTCCTGTCGATTATTCCGGTCATCCACGCTGTTCCTGTGACCTTCTTCGAATGGGTGACTTCTTGTATCGGGTACCTGGTTAGAGTACGTTCGTCGATAGTCAGATGGGGGATAGTTTCTTCTTGGACTCCGTTGTCTTTGTCCCCTCATGTAATTTACCTGTGGCCGGTATCCTGGATTATTGTTATGATTATTGTTGTTGTTTCCAGGGCGATAATTGTTGTTGTAACCATTCGATGGGAAGTTACCCCGGTAGTTGTTCCTGAAGTTGTTATTATTATTGTTTCCACTTCTGTTAAAATTTCTGGGCGCGTTATTGCCCCGTGTGTTCCCTTGGTAATTGTTAGGGTTGTTCACCGGTGGCTTATTATCTCCCTGTTGATTCGGTGATACTTGTCCCTCATTGGTTCTATTATTCCTAAAACTGTACCCTCTATTTTTTCTGTACTGCCACTCGTGTTCATGGCTTTCCAATAAGCTAGCCATATCTTGGATGGTCTTTACTTGGCTGTACATCCGTGCCTTTTGGATGGCGTCGTCGTAGTGGTAAGATAACTGTATTACCAGACACTCTTCGGGTATACGTGGTTCCAAATTCCTGGCCATGCAGATTTTTCCCAAGAAGTAGGAGGTAAGGGATTGTCCGTTTTGGTTTTCATACCTTCCATTGCTCAGGTTATTGCGGACCATGTTCTGGGTTGATTCAGACCAGTATTTAGTCTTGAACTGAGTCTTAAAGTCTTGAAGGTTTTGGATGTCTGGTCGGGTGGCAGTCCACCAGTTGTCATAGGTCTCCTTGAACATTTTGTCCAGCATTCCTCTTATTACTGTCCACCGGGTCTCTCGATTTTTGATGATTAGCTCTTCTACCCTTTTCAAGAACTCAATAGGGTTCCTTTTATAATTACGGAAATTAATAGTATCTCTGTTGTCTGTGTTCATGACATGATTATTATTATATGGTCGGTCACGCCAGACGTCCACTTCTTCCCGTAATGACTCTTCTATTCTGCGCATTTCTTCAATCCTTTGTTGGTTTTTGTCTACTTTGCTGTCTATTTTATTTAAGTTACTGTAAACTCTTTCCATTCGTTCTCCCAAGTCTGTTCGTACAGCTGCTACTTCTTTCTGGTTTTCTTCCCGGACTTGGTGTATGTCCTGGTCTATCTGGGTACATCTTCTGACTGTTTCTTCATGACCTTCCTCAATTCTTCTCTTATTTTCTCCTTCGAGATGGTTCATTTTATTGAGCACTTCCTCCCGTATTTCAGAAACATTTTCGTTGGTTTTCTCTAACTTCTCCAACGTCTCCTCTAATTTTTCATTAGTTTCATTTATCTGCTGTTTAGTTTCTAGCCAGTATTCCATCAATTGGTGTTGTAGTGTTTCGTTATTCTGGTTAATGGTCTGCCTCAACTCTTCCTTGGTACTTTCATTGGTACTAATGATTTTTTCATTGATTTGTTTTAGACTCTCCTCACTCTTGTCAAATTTTTCATTAATTTGTTTTAAACTGCAACTGGTTTCTTTCGTCATGCCGTCGAATTTATTGTTCATCTCCTTCAAACTCTCTTCATTCTTGTCTAATTTTCCATTAATCAACTCCCATAATTTTTGCAAATCCATTCCTCCTCTGGCTTCCTCCCTATCTCCAGTCTGTGGTTCCATTTCTTCGTCTTGGGTTGGTTCTGTTGTGGTTATTGCTGTCTCCACTTCTTCAAACGGTGTTCCTTCCTCCTCTTCCCCTCTATTTTCTTCCATCTCCTTCTCCTTCGCCAATTTTTTCCATAAACCTCTTGTGTGCATCCTGATCTCCTTTCGTGACCGCCGCTAGAACTTCGTATCTTCCTTTTATCAAGCTCCACCGGTTGGTCGCCAATTTATTACGATTTGGTGTGGTCGCTATTATCCTGCCACCTTCAAGCCCCGCGATGGAAGCCAATTTATTACAAAACTCGTGTCTTGTCTCTTCTTTCGTTCGTATAGTATACCTCTGTAAAATACAACAGTGTGTCTGAGTGTGAAAGTGTGTCTGTGTTTCTTACCACTGCGTCCTCGCACGGCGATGTACTTCACGATATTTGTGCCCGTAGAGAACGTACTGGGGACCAGGTATCGTGGTTCCCGATTTGAGGTTCAAACGTAGTGGATAATCTCCGGGTGGCGCCAAATTGTTTATAGAAAACAATTAAAATGGTTTACTTATCAATGTTCTATTTGAACGAGGCGACGAATTCAATCCGTCCCGCCTTTTCTCAATTTCATGTCGATCGAGATAACGGTTGCCGGATTCGCTACTTGAGCGCTAGACGTAGCATTGGAAACCTTCACTATACATTATATATTTAAACATACACTTTGCTAATAGAAATAAGACACGATTTAACACACACAGTATAAATTTATTATTAATTGGAAGTTAATATTTTATAGACACAAGTTGTAATTAATTTTTCATATACAATTCTGCACCGGATAATTCTTTATAAGACTCTTACTCAAGGTTAAACGATCGACTTTTGAATACAAATAAACAGTAATGGCGTTCTATCTCGCCAATCAACAAATATTTTGGTCGATGTTAGTGGGTTGTTTGGATCACGTTAAAAGGTTCAGATGCAGTTACAACATTAAAAATACACAACCTTACAATGTTTTTTCCTTGTGTAGGATAATGTGTAGTGGTAATTGTTTTGTTTAAGTGTCACACAAGATGTTTATAATTCGTACATAAATATGAGGTTAGTTCTATAGTTAACAAGTTTTTCAGTGATATAAATTTATGGATCAATCCTTGTAAGAGAATAAAAATGATTTAGTGGTATTCAACATACATTGAGAAATGGTCAAAGTGCGTTTATTTTTTGGAAGTTGAAATAATTTAACTGATACTTAACAGCATTGCAGTACGTTATCATTCGGGATGAAGAGAAGGAAAGATTATGGCATCAATATTGTTCAGCGTTCTTTATTCAGGCTTCGGCATCTTTTTCAAAGTGGTTTGGACTTATTTGGATATTTCATATTGATTTAAACGTCTTCTCCCTCTGGAAATGGTATTCTGCATCAATCAGTCTTCTGTACTATCGATTTCTACACTTTGTTTTACTTCTAAGGTGTTTTAAACATTAAAAGGTGTTGTACAGACAATTCGCGTCTGGCTTGCGATAGCGTCACTTTTCAAGTCATTGTATTTAACGGTAATTACCTCGTTAAGCGGCTGTTTCCATGGTTACGTATTTGCTCTCATTGGGTGAGCAGAAAATCAGTACATTGTTATCAATTTTCGAATTTCTTTCAAATCTTCCCATATCTTCGGACTTTCTTCCTACTCTTATCTTCCTTCTGAGTTATTATCTAAATGCACTGTCATTTATATTTTCTCACAAAGATTATTTTGGTACCCCACAATATTGGGTTTTATTAAGTTTTCTAAGTTTAAAATTAATTTCATACTTACTAATTACATTTCTTTATTTATATAATTCCTTAATTTAATATTTGATTTTTAATAATAACTACCATTCATCCTTGATGAATTAGTCACCTGGGATTTGTCCATTACATGGTGATTTTTGTACAATCAGTAATTGTTTATGTTTGGCAGTTAGGCCTGTTTCACATTTAAGTAGCCATTACTGGATTTTTGTGGCTTCATACACAACATATTTTATTGAGTCCCAAATTGTTATTTTGCATTTGTAATTACGTTTAATGTATCTGGATGTGTTTTAATTAGTAACAACTGTGTTATTCAATCTTACTTGCTAATTATTTGCTATTCATTTCCAATATAAAATAAAACATCTAGGCCTATGGTCTGTATAACTCTTACAGCCATATCCCTTTCATAACTAACAGTTTATATAATTCATTATTTCTTATTTATTGTTCTGGTGCTAAACAATCTCACCTCTATTGAACTTTTTCCATTAAACTCCCCTTATAACATGGGTATTGAATTAATGTTGATACAAACTTATTTTCTAATGCTTTTTTCTCTCCCTTCCATATTAACACCATCTAATTACTTTTCTTTGTGAAACACACCTTTAGACTTTTACAATACATTTTTAAGTTATAAAATACTATCTACTAGTCATCACAGTGAATATCACTACTTAGTGTTCATTATTTACTGAATAAATGTTCTATCCTAAATGTTATTCATTGTAACTTGTTAAATGTTATTGTTCACTCTTAAAATTAAAACATATTGGTCACTCTTAAAATTAAAACATATTGTCCACTCTTAAAACTAAAACATAAGTAATTTTACTAATTCTTTACCTTAGCCTACTCTCCTCTTACTATTTATATGATAGACAATGTTTGTATTTATTGTTCACTAGCACTTTCTTAAATTATTTAGTGTTCATTATAATTTATTTAATGTTTCTTTAGTATTATATCACTCTAGTATAAATCACTTTCACTAATTCAACTTCCATTTATTTCTCATCATTTTATTCTCTTTCTCTACACACTATCTATATAACATTATTAATATTGTGTCTTTCTTAGTTAACAAATTACATATATCCCTAACTCTTTTGGTTAGTGTATTTTTATACATTGTTTCATATTACTGATGGTTCATAATGGTCATTTTATCAATACTAACATTCATTAATAGTTTTGGTTCTTAACCGAATTTCATTGTCTTTATTATTTGGGTTACATATTTCTCCCTTATCTATTTTTTATTACTTGTCTAGTTTTCTTGATGCGTTTCATCTTGTTTTCTTCTTCATGGGTTTGTTCTCTCTTGGTTTTCATTCTTCTTCTCCTTCCTCCATCTTGTTTTCTTTATTTTGATTTCTTAACTGGTTTCTTAACTGGCCAATCTCTGGGGTTGGGTCAATGTCGTTTGTCTGTCAGTCTCTCATTTTAGTTTCTTTGTTAATCACTTTCAGTTTATTACACTTCCTCCTTTCATGTTAATTACCTTTTATTTATTTTTTACTATCCACTTAATTTACTTATTCAAACATAATATCATTTAGCATTTTTTATACATACTTATTGTTATCAAAATTTATCTGAATTTGGTGATGTTATATTATTCATCTTTCGGTTAACAAATCACTCAACAGTGAACACACATAACATTTATTTGAACAAAACTAAACCTGATTAATTATATTAAGGAGAACCAGTACCTCGCATTCACTCTCTCCCTCTCACTCTCTTAACGCCCCTAGATTTCCAACTGTTATGTCACTACTCTTTCAGTTCACTTTTTGCTCCAACACTCAAAACTGTTCCACACTGTTAATTAAAATTTCCAATTTCACTTTCTTCTTGAAACAATTTATTTATAACTCCTTTAGATACATTTTCACGATGTTTGTAGGCCTACACTTAAATGTGTCCGCAGATTCGGTTCAACACAACCGTACGGCTTTTTGGTGTTCGTTGACTGGGGCGAATGTCGACTGGTAATCGTATACTATCCGGGCCGGTCACATGGGCTTTGATCCCCGCTTCCCCTCTCATCAGGACCCATCAAAGAGTCTAGAAGTTTGTAAAAGCCAAAACTGCGTATCATTATTGGAAAACACGTGTTCCGTTCATGATATTATCGTGAAGTCAGACTGACCACAAAATTTCCTTACCTTATAAGGTTCGGTTTATTTAGTTGAGACGGCAATGTCTACGTCATACTTGCTTAGTCATACCATTCAGATGTCTAAATTCGTATTTTACCAAAGGGTTACGCTGATCGTGAATTATTGCACAATATTAAAAATGATTCTACCCCTTTTGTCCCGTTACAAGATTGTCACTACTTGGTCTATGACAGCCATGAAATTTATAGAAACCTTTTTCATTTCTAAGTCAACTTGAGCCAAAAAATGGTGATGTGAAAAATACACAGTTTTTTGTTTGCACACAGCAAACAAACTTTGCATAAGGTAAACTTGGAAAAATTTGCAAACAGGCTTTGTCATCTATTTCAATAAATCTGTGTGCACTCTATTTTCAAACAAGTTTTTTTCTGTCATAAACAACGCATACATTTGGCACAATTATATAATTATTTACACATTCCAGCCTCATTTGTTTTATACTGGCAAACTTCATGTTAGCATTAGCCCTATGCAACCAGTCCTGCCAACTATTTACTAAATAACTATTGTCCTAGCACATCAACATCTATCCCCCAACAACACCATTAATATTTATGCTAACAGATATGATTAAAAAAGTATCAAAACGTCTGAATGAAAATCATAATATGCTGTCTCAAACATGACTAAAGCACATATTTCTAATATCATGTGTTCTGACATGTACAAATATCATAATAATTACCACTTAAAGTCTGGCGTATGTTTAAAAGACGCGCAACTATTTCATCAACAGCAGCATTCGATGGTGCACACAGGAGAATACGAGGTCTAAGTTTTCTACATGTTTTCCATGAGTTCAACCAGATTTGCATAATCAGACTTACTATTACATGAGATTTTCCTGTACCTGAAACAAAAAGAAGACATTGTACTAATCATTTTATATACAATGTATATAATATTAAAACTTAAATACTGAATAAATTGTGGAAAAAACGCAGATTTCATATAACACTATAATTACACAAAATTTATTCATATAATAATAATAATAATAATAATAATAATACCATCAGCAAACCTCACCTTCTCGCAGTGACCCCTGTTTCTACTAACGAGGCTCTGGCGACCGAGTGCCATCCAGTATAAGATGACCCCCTCTACCAAGTGCTAACAGCCTCCTAGGAGGGCGGATGAGCAGGTACAGTTTAGAGCACCATTTGCCCTTGAGATGGTCCACGGCATAGGGCCTCCAGGACTAACAATCTTGGTTATATCTTGGATTAGCTGAAATACTGCTAACCTATCAGCAAAACTTTGTTCAACGGTACACCATGGTGGAAAGTCAGGGACAGAAAACTACTCCAGGTGGTAACCAATCCACCATTGCCGAGAGCAATATAAGGAAGTCATCGGATTCTGAAGAACTTGCACCAACAAGCATGAAGGACAAGATCAAGCACAGAAGTAATTAGAAAAAAAAGAATTACTTTCTATGGACATGTTCAAAGAATGAATCCTGACACTAACAGGGAAGCATTTAACTATTTCAGAAAGCTCAAAATGTCCAATACGTGGTTCAAAGAAACAGAAAAAGATATAGAATTTGAATTACTAAAGAAGACATTGAAGAATGCTTGCCACTCACACAGAAATTAAAAAATGCCCAAGGTTTTCAGGAAAAACCTTAGAAGTGCTATCTGGACTGACAAAAGGAGGGAGAGAAACTGATCAAGAATGAAGGAGATATGGGAGAGGAGAATAAGGGAGGAACCAGTTAAACCAAACGTAGTGCACAGTGGCTCATATGAAAAAAAAATACCATCAGGTAAAATACAAAATTTGCAGAGGAATATAAGTCAATTAAAAAACTGTCCACATCTTTACTACTTTCAACATTGAATGATTCTGGGCATATCCAACCAGCAGAGGTGGCCCAATAAGGTTAGAAATAACCACTTTGCATAGGTACATGTAGACAGGACCTTCATGCACAACCACGATTTTTTGTTTCCTCACAGTGCCACCAGTTGCATCAGTAACTGCCAGAAAGTCACATGGTACAACACACGTTCTTTGCAATCTCACTTCTTTACACTGGCTGAATACTTGGAGCAGTGGTACTGCATCAAGTTCTTGTGACGGTACAAAATGGGTAGGATCATTTTAATCATTTTAATATTGTGCAATAATACGATCTATGTAAACCGGAGTGAAATTCGACTTTATAAATCTGAAGTCGTATGAATGAGCCAGTGTGACGTAGGCATTAATGTCTCAGATGAAATAAACCTAACCATATATGGTCACGAATTTTTATCGATCCAACTGACATCATGAGAATATCACGAAATGAACACGTGTTTTATAATACTGAAACACAATCCGAGCTTCTACAATGTTCCAGACATTTCGATATGGCTCGACGAGCAAGGAAGGGGTACCACGTGATCAGCCAATATAGTATACGAACACCAATCGCAATTTGTGCACTTCGATCAACGTCTCCAAACCGTACGGTTGTGTTAACCCCAGTCCGCGGACAAAATCGATTTAGGGCTTCAAAAAGTGTAAAAATGTATTTAAAACATGTATAAGTAAATCTCTGCAAGTGTCAATGAAATTGAAAAAGTTAATTAACAGTTTCGAACAGTTTTCAGGAGTGTTGGGGCAAAAAGTTTTGAACGAGCAATGGTGCAACATGTGGAATAACTGCTACAGCTAAGTACTTACAACTAGATCGACTGACCGGTAATTAATAACTATCTACCTATTATTCAATTATTGTATTCAGAAAAATGAGATCTCAAATTTAAAGGGGGGTTTGAAATGAATGACAGCGAGAGAGAGTGAAAGCGGAGTACTGGTGAGCCTTCATAACATTAGTAAATATAGTTTGTACGATAAATAATTATGTGTGTGCATTGTTGAGTGATAGGTGAATCACAAGATAAGTAGGGGTAAATCCCCTTTGAAATTCTAATTGCAATTAAAATACCAATTTCAATGTCACCATGACCACGTGTGTTTAGTGTATTTATTGTGTTGAAACCTAGCCTGTTCACAGCGTCAAAAAATCTTGCCTAATCGTGCCTATCGAATCTTCTGAGTCCAGGGAATAAGAGTGTATAAATTAGTCAAGCGTTTTTTTTTTCAAGGGGACGAGTGTTACGGTTTATATATTAACCTAAAAATACGTTGGCGATCCTGTAACATGCTAATGAAACGTAAGGTAAGTGTGAAGAATATCACACAGAGTGAGTATAATAAAGGTGGGTAAGGTTTGTAAACTGGTTTGTGAAAAGTAAGTAAGTTCACACTCTGTCAGAAACTACAGGATACCCAAGCAGAAACCATCCAAAATATTCAGCAGGCTTTCTGCAATGATATAACGAGGGTTACGCACATTAAACAGTGGTACAGTGTTTTCAAAGATTGCTGCCTGTCTGTGAAGAGTGACCAACATTCCGGAAGACCCAGCTGAAATGCTGCCGTCATTAAGAAAGTGTGGACATAGATCATTGAGGACCATCGTTTGATAGTCCGGGATAATGCTGATGAGGTTGGGATCAATAATGGTTCAGCAGACAGCATTCTGAATGAGGATTTGGGCATGCACAGAGTGGCTATAAAATTTGTGCCCAAGCTGCTTTCACCAGAATGGAGACAACTCAATGTTGAGGCTCAGAAGACGTGCTGTAGTGCGTCAATATGAATCCTCAGTTTGTCAAGACTATGGTTACTGGTGATGAGACATGGGTGTATGGGTACAACCCAGAAACTACAGTCCAGTCATCAGAATGGAGGCACCCAAGTGTCTCATTGGCCAAAAAAGCATGACAGGTTCAGAACAAGTATCTTGAAGGTACGGAGCCCAGGAACAGTAAAATAAAGTTACTATACGGATACTGTTGCAAATGGATAATTTTTATGAAAAGGTGTATACCGCTTGTGTTCTGTTATCACAAAGGCCTCAATAATGTGGAAACAACATCTAACATTAGTTTAAGAATGGAGAATCTGACAAAAAATAAATTAAAAAAATAATTTTGTGTTTTTTGATATCCTAATGGAACTCATTTTCCAAACATACTTTGCATTTTAATAATAACTAAATATTCTAAATTTTAAAATAACATAGAGAAGTAATGTTTCGACATTGCTCAAATGTACAAACTTTTCTTGTTACAAATGAAGCGTGGTGTATGTGTGTGCAAACACGTGCGCGCGCGCACCCACCCACCCACACACACACACACACCGCAAAACATGTTCATCAAAAAAAGGTAAAATATCACATGAAAATATCATTTTCACTTACCTGGTGGTCCGCGGATGAAAGATACACCAGTTTTACCTTCTATACACATTTTTGCTGCATAAAGAACAGCTGTAGCCTGACTTTTGTTCAGTTGGAACTCATTCTAATAACAAACAGAAACAAAGTGACAATGAACACAGATGGTGTACAATACAATACTGTGACTCAGGTGCTCTACAAAATCAGGGTAGGGTAAGAAATCAAAGCATAAAAGGGGATTGCGATATAGAACACACAATAGTCACAACGAAGAGGGTGAAGAGGCTGGGATTCACATATTTGAAGAGTGGCTGAGAACAGGATGATGAAGATATTGTTATGTCATTACAAAATGTTCTACATGTTTCCTGGCTATCCCAGCAGAACCAGCTGTAATGTGTGTGTATGTGATTCTTAATATGCGTTAACGAGACTTCACTGGTCCGCACGAACTGTGTTCAAAGCCACAAGCAATTACGCTCAAGTCTTTTTTAGTAGTGTTGACACATAATACGAATTATTTTGGAATCTCAGTGGGGTATAAATATAAGCATACAGCGACGCTTAGTTTCAGTTTAAGTGGCGATTTATTCAAGTGAGTTTTGATTTATTGTCAGGCAATTTACACAGTGCGTTTCAAGTGGTGTATCAGTAAAACGTGATTATAGTGCGGAATTCTTTATAGTTGACATTATTATTTGTGTGGACAGATTAACTTGAATTATTGTATGAAAATAATCTTGTTGATTACAAACTGTTAATTGTGATAATTAAAGCTGGTTTTTAGTGACTTTATTGGTGTCCTGTATTGTGTTTTCCACTGTACCATACAACGAACAGTGATACCATCGTAACAATATAAAAAAAATACAACCTAAGAGATAGGAGGATTGTGGGTAAGCAATGGAGATGTGGAAGGATTTGGTACTTTAAAACAATAAGAAAAAATTAATAAAGAGAAGAAGAAGTAGAAAGTAGTTCTTATTTACAAATAGTGTACCCCAAAAATATAAAATGCCAAGTAATACTGTGTTTAGCTCTAAGTAATCAGTGAGCACTACATACAGACACAGAAATCAAGGCTTAAACAGTTTTATTCAACTTAAAAGTATAATATGTGGTAACTACCTAAATACTGATCTTCGTAAAATTAATTCTTACATTTGGTCCACTCTACTGTACAGAACTGAAACACAGTCCATGAATGTCAGTTCCATGAAATGATTTGACGTATTTAGGACATACTATAGATTTTCATGGTACCATAAACAAGCCACACTACAAACAAGAAAGCCGTACAAAAAATAACTAAAGATTGACAGTTTCTTCAAACTGTAATAACAAAGAAAATGTAACAGGGCAAACCAAGTTAAACATGTGATCAGAAACAATCTACAGTGGTATTGAAGTTTAAACAGTTTTACAACCTAATTTTGGAACGTTAAATAAAAAAAGTGGTGGTGCAACAGCGGGGAGACACCTACAAAATGGCTAAGTACCATTTATAATCTATTGACTAAACTTCAGAAATCGTTCACTTGGGCGTTTAAAGGCAAAATTCATATTTAATATAATAATAAAGAGATCTCTAAGAGCAGGGGGATGTAAAGTAATATATAAAGAATGAAAGTGTGAGTAAATGAGCAAATACTGGTTTGTCAAATACAGTGAAACCTCGGAATGCGAGTAACGTGGTCTACGAGTGTTTTGCAAGACGATCAAAAAGTTTAAATAAATTGTAACTTGATAAGCGAGCAAGATTCCGCAAAACGAGCGTCACGTGTGCCTACGTTTTCCCCTCCCCTCTGCCTCTCTTTCCTGGGCGATTGTGTGTAATATTCTTCCGCGCTGGACTTCAGTTGGCGTGCCTCGCTCGCATAGTCAACACCGTACAAGTGTATACATGTTTTGTTTCTTTCATTAGTGTTATTAGTGTTATAACTGTACTGCAACAATGGGCCCAGAGAAGGAAAAGAAGGCTGAAAAGAATTCGGTCGGAAGATGATGATTACGATGGAAGTTAAAAAGGAAATGATTGAAAAGCACGAACGAGGTATGCGAGTGGCTGATATCGCGAGATTTTATAACAAGTCTACGTCAACGATTTGCACAATATTAAAGAAGAAAGAAGAAATAAAATGGCTAGATGCACCAAAAGGAGTCCCAAGAGTATCAAAGCAACGGCCACATGTTCTGGAAGATGTAGAAAAGTTGCTTCTCGTTTGGATAAATGATAAGCAACTAGCAGGTGATACTGTGACCGAGAATTTAATCTGCGAGAAGGCAAAGACGTTGTACGCCAACCTCGTAAGTAAACTGCCATGTAGTACACGTAAATCAACAGAAATCGAAGAAAGCTTCAAGGCCAGCAGGGGATGGTTTGATAACTTTAAGAGGAGAAGTGGCATCCATAGTGCTGCGAGGCACGGGGAGGCTGCAAGTTCGGATGCTAAGGCAGCTGAGGCATTCACTGCTATGTTCCAGAAGCTCATTGTGCCGAAGAGGACCTACATTACAGCAGAAGAGAATGCAATGCCCGGTCACAAGCCCATGAAAGACTGTTTAACCCTGTTATTGTGTGCTAATGCCAGCGGGGATTTAAAAGTAAAGCCCCTGCTTGTGTATCATTCCGAGAATCGACGAGCCTTCAAGAAATGCAAGGTGCAGAAGAGCCAGTTAAATGTTATGTGGAGGTCCAACACTAAGGCTTGGGTCACTCGTATGTTCTTTGTTGAATGGATGAACGAGGTCTTTGGTCCTGTAGTGAAGAAATACGTTTTAGATAATAATCTGCCGCTCAAAGTCTTGCTGGTTATGGACAATGCTCCTGCTCATCCTCCAGGCCTTAAGGACGACTTACTGGAGGAATTCAAGTTCATTAAGGTTAAGTTCCTTCCTCCCAACACTACTCCACTACTCCAGCCTATGGATCAGCAAGTCATTTCGAACTTCAAGAAGCTATACACCAAAGCACTATTTCAGCGATGCTTCGAAGTGACCGAAGGAACAGACCTTACCCTCCGAGAGTTTTGGAGAAATCATTTCCACATCGTGAACTGCCTGAAGATCATCGATAAAGCATGGGATGGGGTAACCAAGAGAACTCTCACTTCTGCTTGGGGAAAACTGTGGCCTGACTGCGTTCTTGGACGTGACTTTGAGGGGATTGCTGGTGAAAATGAGCCGCCGATTGTCAATGAAATTGTGTCCTGAGGGAAGACCATGGGGCTGGAGGTGAATGACGCCGACATTCAAGAGCTGGTGGAAGAACATAGCCAGGAACTGACTATCAACGAACTGATGGACCTGCATCGCGAACAACAGGAGGAGGTTATGGAGGAGATCTCGTCCGGTGAAGAGGAGGAGGAAAAGTCAGAGGAATCTCTCACTTCAAATGAGATTTGGGAGAAGTGCAAAATGTGGGAAACGGTGCAAAATTTTATAGAAAAACACCACCCGAATAAGGCTGTAGCAATGCGAGCGATGAATCTGTTCAATGACAATGCAATGTCACATTTTCGTGAAATCCTCAAAAAGAGGCAAAAGCAACACTCATTGGACAGGTTCCTTGTTAAAGTTGCATGAAAAGAAAACAATTCTAGTGAGCCAACAGATAGCAGTGATTCCATTAGTGAAATTCGTGCTACACAATAACCCTTCTCATGTCATCTCTCTCGTCTCCCTCACACCAACAATGACTCTATTGTAAGGTAAAGTGCAGTTTAATTTGTTTTACGTTATACTGTATTTTGTATTAGAAATGTTATGCGAATAAATATTTTTGTGTTGTGGAACGAATCATCCGTGTTTCAACTGTTTCTTATGGGAAAATTTGCTTTGATATACGAGCGCTTCGGATTACAAGCACGTTCCCGGAACGAATTATGCTCGCAATCCAAGGTTCCACTGTACAAATAAAAGGTATACTGCTTAGTTGATTTAGTAAATTTTGTTTTCTTAAATGTTTAACGTATAATATTATAGAGAGTTGGATAAAGCAGAGAATTTGATGAACTGTTAATAGTTACAAACAGAGAGTAATTAACTTTTAAAATGAATATAAATAAAATGGGTTACTAGCGTAACCATGCGTTAAGTCAATTATTACGCCTAATTGTCATCACCTGTCCTGTATAGAAAATCTCGCCTAAAACGAACCTGGTAAGTAATTAAAGTCAGAAAGGGGAAAGTGTATTAAGGTTTCCATATTTATCCCTTTACAAATATTGGTGGCGACCTGTAAGTAATTTTGGAGTCTTCGGTTTTGGTAAGTCAAGGTAAAGTGTAATCAGGGCTAGTGCGTAAAAAGATCGCACGAGGTAAGTAGAAGTCACGTGGGGGATTTGTAAAAAGTACATTTCGTTACAAATGGCGTGCCTGCCAGGATTTTGATATAATGTTTATATTAAATAGACCTGTTTTAAGCACAGAAAATAGGATTTGGGTAACGGCGTATTTGTGAATTGATTGTATATGTTAAACGTATATTTTATGGTTATGTTTGGGTAGTGTAACGTAGCGTACAAAATTATTGTGCAGTTACTTTTACGTTTATATATTGATTACGATTTTGAATTAATGTGTATAATTATTGTGTATTAGGAGGGTGGTAATTGTTTTATATAAAGGGTATATTATAAATAATTTTTTTTTAAACATGGCCGAGGTACAGGAAAACGGGGTAGGTCCATCATGGGCCAATGTAATGAATTTTATGAAAATAATATCTGAGGATATTAAACATAATTCACAAAAGTTTAGTGAACTAAGGGGTGATATTAACGAAATAAAGGGGGATATTAACGTAAACTTAGATGAACAGAATGGAAAACTTAACGCATTAAATAAACGTTTTGATATTAATGACAGGAAGTTTAGTGAACAAAGTAATAAATTCGAAAGCAAGTTTAATGAATTAAGGGGTGACACTAATAATATTGACGAAAAATTTAATAAGCATTTGAGCGATTCACAAAAGAGTATTTATATTAAATTTTATGATATGAAACAACAAAATGTTAAGTTTGAAGATAATATTAATAAACGTCTGAATAAGATAAACGAACATTGAGTACTTGGGAGAAACAAATACAAGATGATGTAAATGACATCAGAAAGAGAAAGGAGAGTAAAAGAGATACAGGTAAGCTTGGGAGGAATATTGAAAATAATGAAGTAACGGAGAACAAGGTGAGTAATGTGGTCAAAATAAGTGATGATTTTAAAACAAGTAATAATTATAATGGGGAGGTAATTACGAATAATAAGGTTGACAAGTTAAGTGCAAATGAAAATATGAATAACGAAGAAATAATTAACGAGGTAAGTGGTAATTATAGTAACGAGTTTAATAGCGAAATAATAAGTGATAAGAGTGATGTAGTTGAAAATGAGGTATAAATATGTATGATACATTAAGTAATAGTGGCGATAATGAGAGTGAAAGGTTAATTGGGGTTAGTAACGGGGTAGTAATTAGTGTTGATGAGTTAGAGAAAGAATGTAAAGAGAGTTTAGATGTAGAGTGGGAACAGAGGTCAAATTTTTCCCGTGGTGTTGTTGTGGGTGAAGAAAAGGCTTCACGAGTGTATTTGAGAGACATATGGTCTACAAATAATTGTCCCTTGTGTTTTTGTGTATATGGTAAGGCCAGATGGGGTTTAAATAATGTTGTTGTATTGCCCTCTGCATGGAGTGAGAAAGTAAGATGTGGTTGTGTAAGCGATTTTGAAAGAGTGAAAGAGTTAGAGTGGTTCAAGTTAAAAAGAGGTTATAAAGAGTTGATAGAGAGAATAAATAGTGAGAGAATTGTTAATAAAGACTTACATTGGGGAGTAATGAGTACAGAAATAATGAATGAAAATAGTATTGTTGAGAAAAAGCACTTACCTTGGAGTAGAACCAGTGTACTACTTATAGTAGGAGATAATTGTGGTGATGATATAACTTACCTGGGTTTAGCAACAAATACTGATGGAGACAGGACTTAAATTATCAATGTAGACGGGTTTTATGAGTTAATAATGGGGAATAACCTGGTGAATTATTCTTGGGAATAAACCAAAAATTAAGGGCTATTATATTAATGGTAATAATATAATGAATGTGAATAAAAATGAATTGTGTTATATTAAAACGAGATTGATTTTCGATGATGGTGGTTACGTAGATAGTGAATGATAGTTAATTATTTGAGCTAATGGCAATTACTTGGCTTACTTATGTAATGAGGTGTGGTAAACAGTGAAATATTACAAAAAATTGTAAATAAATTTGTATTGGTGTTAAATGTATTGTGTTAAGGTTATGTTGTTACAATGAGATATCAGCTGATACATGATGTTATGTGTACATTGTATATTTATGTAGTCAATTTATAGGTTTCTTTGAGATCATGTTAGTAATAATATATTGTTTTAATTGAATAATTAACAGTACGTAGTCATGAATCTTTATAATGAAAATTAAAGTAATGTAAAATATTTGAAAGATAGAAATCTTAATAGTCAATTTAAAAGTTTTGATTTAAAAAAAAAAAGGAATTTTATTATGGAATAAAATAAATGCAAGATGAAATTAAATGAATTAAAGTTGTTTTGAATAATGTAAGTGAAGTAACTTAGTGTTTAGATTATGAGGTAATTGAAATTTATGTGAGAGGATTGAAATAAGGTAAAATGTTTTAAGTAATGCAATTAAAGTAATTAATTAAAAAAGATGGTCTAATTAATTTAAAATGTGAATTTTGGTAATGAACATAAATTTATTTTGATTTGAATTGTAGAGTAAATGGTAACTGATGAAAACGCAATGATTAAAATATTGAATATAAGCGCGCGTGTGTGTCACCTTTTGTGACGTAGAAATGACCATGTGGGAAAGTAAAAGAAATTCCATAGCCGAACATGCGATGGAAACAACCAATCACAGAGCACGAGTTGACGGTAACGCCTAACGCCTGGCAGGTAGGCAACCACGTGCACCAGGTTCACACAGTTGTCGCTGACCAGTTGGACACCACTCATTAAACAGTACAGTCAAAAATATAACGCAGCCTCGGAATTTCGGTAGACCGACGTGAATTAAGTAGCCAAGGTTTACCGAAATATGTAACAGTGCTAGAGCAGAAAACCAGGAAGAAAAGTGTCAGTAAAATCTACGTAAACGTGAAGAATTAGAACAGTGTTTAGTGATGAAAGTGAGAGTGAAGTAGAGAGATGGCGGGACTAGACGGATAACATGTGGAGGTACAATGTAAAAGTAACTATTGCAACTCTAAGTGAAGTAAAACTATAATTATCAATGAGCTCAAATAAGAGGGGGTAAAGAAATATAAAAAGAAAGAGTGAGAGAGTGTGTGTACGTAAAAATAAAAGGGGAAAATAAAACGTAAAAGTACTGGTTTATAAGTAGGGGTTATTATAATAAAATACTATGTAATAGAAGTCAGTAGAAAGAAATATAAAAGTAAGAGTAAGAAAGAAGGGATTAGATGTGAATAAAATAAAATAAGATTTGTTTTAACAGAATACATATGTGTTAACGTAGTTATTTCGCCGTTAACATTTCCTAGTATTCTGTGCTAAAAAACTCGTCTAACGTTCCGGGGAATTTTCTGAATTGTGGGAAGTCAGACAGCAAAATTGTCCAGTGTTTTTATTTAAGGAAGAGTGTAAAGGTTTCGATGTATAACCTAAAACATCGTGGCGACCCTGAAGTTTATTTTTGGTGTTTAAAAAGTAAGTTTCTGAAGGTAAGTAATATTCTGGCAGCAGTGAGTTTGAGTATTCTAAAATGGTAAAAGGTGAATACTGTTACAAAAACTCTCATGTTGGATAAGATTTACAAAATGAAAAACATTTTGCCCTGTACTTTATAATCAAAGGTAAAAATAAAAAGTTGAATATGCAATAGGAACTGTTAAATTCCAAGAGGAGTTTGTCAATAGGATTGATAACTTCTACTTGTTGACACAACCACAGAAGGATAATTAATTGGTACACTAAAAACTCGTTTATCTGAATCGCGTTTATCCAAAAATCCGGTTTATCCAAAACAATTTTTAGTAAATTTTAAAAATACACATAAGCATTTTCCTGTTGCTATACTCAATAATATATTTAATAGCATTAGGTTAGGTTAGGTGTGTTAGGAAAGATGGGTTACCTCAAAAAGCCGTATTGTTGTTAGACAATGCCACCACCCATCCAGGAGAGAAAGAGTTAAGAACTGGAGACATTTTTGTAAAGTTCTTCCCTCCAAATGTTACGTCTCACATCCAGCCAATGGACCAGGGCTCAATTGAGGCTTTGAAACACAGATATTGAAGGGCACTGGTATGCAAATTTTGAAGGAAAATGACAAAAGTGACAAAAAAGACATCATGACAATTTTACAAGAAATTAACATCAAGAATGTGACTTACATGTCTGGAGCTGCTTGGGAAGAGCTTTAAAGTTCCAAAAACTTTATGGAACTCCTATAAAAACCTACGGACAGATATGCCAGTGGAAAATCAAGGCAATGCCAACGAGATTGAAGAAGTCATTGAAAATTCAAAATTTGTAGAAATATTAAAAGACATTGAAGGGTGCGCACAGTTACAAGAAGACGTATCCGAGTGGATGAATTTGGAAAAAGACGATCCTGAATATCATCTGTTATCCGATGACAAAATTGTTGCACAATGTTCACAACAGCCCGGTGAGGACAAATGTAATGGTACAGATATGACTATCCCGAGACATTGGGAATTTTAATAAATTGTATGTGAAAATGTTATGGAGGAACAACGTCTGAATTAGTGTCAAGGTCAGTGAAGCAAAGGGCTGGAGACAGTTATTTTTAACTCCACGAACTTTGAACTATGTACTCAGAGGTCATGCCATATGACGTCAGAGCCAAACCTAGCAATACGTCACTTTGGAATGTCGATCTAAATTAACAACACTTTCAAATCTGGCTACATAACACAAAAAGAACAATAAAACCAGATCACGTGATCGTTCGCCAAGTTAAGAATCGTCATCTTTTCGAATCAAGCAGTGCAAATTACACTCTCGTGTTGTACAGCCGTAAAAAGTTCCGGAACGAATTTACGGCCGCGCCCAACACCAAAAGGTATTAATAATGTGAAAGTAATCATTTATTAATCAATATACAAATGAAATAACAGTTTTAGTGCAAAGAGTGAAAGCAAAATTAAATACGTGAGTGAGGCAAAATTATGGAAAGAGACTGGACTGTTACGGAGCAACCAAAAATGAACAGATAAGTAACTAATGAGGAGAATAATCAAGAGGTGTCAAAATGTAAATTATTAAAAATTGAAAAGGGAAATAATGAGCCCAAAGGGGTGGGGGCAGTCAAAAAATAGGTACGAGTGTGCGTGTGAATAAAATGATAAAATAAGGAGCGCTGGTTTGTGTAAAGAGTAGATTTAAATGTGTGTTAAGAATCTTTCTATTTTAAATTTATATAAGAATTTCCTAGCCTTCAGTATATATACATGTAATCATTGTTGTTATTTTCTCGTTAAGATACTGTATTCACAAGAAGAGGTGGAGAAGGGGTAAATTTGCTCATAATGAGAGCCAAATGAATTTAAATTGTTTTTATAATTAAAATGAATTAAAAGTTGAACGCATAATAAAAAACATCAAAAGGTATATGAAAGTAATCAATCTCTTTATTTGAATAACCCATTCTGTTCTCCCGTTCGTCTAACCGAACCCTGGTGAGTAACAATTTTTTATTTATGGTTGGCAGTAATATAAGATGGCATCCGAACGGAGTAGACGCTAACAAGTGTTTATGTGAACGAAAGTAAATAAATAAATTAATGTAATAAAAATTATATTACACAAAAGCTCTGACAATGATGTGGAAGAGAAAACGGGAGTCAACCATACAGAGGCAAACATCAATGTTTGAATAGCTACTGTTGTATTTGGAGCAACAAGACAAAACTTCCCCTGCAGAACTTCTAACAATGAAACGACTTCGAGATCGGGCAGCTAGCAAACGAGCTTCAAAGCTTAGGCAAAAAACTATGATTGATTACTGTATGAAAAGAAATAGGACTGTTCCAGTAATGTAGAAACTATAATTTACAGTGCAGTGCCGTTTTATAGTTTATTGTGTCATGTTCACTCTAAGTAACTTTTAAATTATTATTATTAAATGAAGTTACTGTACTTACATATGTATTATTATTTAAATAGAAGTTTTGATTTATCCAAAATTTCATTTATCTGAAACGGGAGCAAATTCAGATAAACAAGTTTTTAGTGTACCCTCAAAGAACGCAAAACAGAAAAGTATATGTCATACATGCAATTTGTTTTGACCAGGTGATTTCTCAGAGGACATTCCATATCACTCAAACAGGTCAAACAAAACTCAATTAAGTTACTGACTCTTGTGTGAAACATATTTGTAAATTTTACTTACTTTCTAAATTTTACTTATTTTTTAAAATGTGACTTTAAAAAAACTGAAGATTCAAGCAGAATATTGATACAATACTTTGAGAAACTTACATAACAAATATTATCCATTGTCTCATCCATGTTTGCGTTAATATAATTTGCTGCTGGCGATAAGATCACATTACATAATGGAGAATTTGGCAGCATTTCAAGAGCTTGAAAAACACGCAGATCAGGTACAATATTTTTTAAAGGCTGCAACATAAATCAATATAATTTACTGACAGAATGTAGGGAGGCTGGATTTCATTATACTTAAAAAATTACTATAGAAAACAGCAGCGAACTGATGAAAGTTCCCAAAGTCAATTTTTGTAAAACACACACACACACACACACACACACACACACACACACACATTATAATATATTTATCAAGTTGAAGCAGTCCATATAAAAAGACACAGCACACAACAGCCATGTTCGAATGTTAACTTCTCAAGACAAATTCACTGGCATATGAATTTATATACATACTGACCTTACAAATGAGTATAGCCTTATTAGTGAATAACTGTTATACTGTTAACCATGTCTCAAAGGAATGACAATGTCAGTGGTAAAGATGACAACAGTCATGTGAACATGACGTGTCTTTTCACACAGTGTCATATCAATAATACATCAGACTTTGAAATTTTTCACCGTCACAAACAGGTTTATCAGTTGTGGAGATACATTTGGATCAGCAAAGAAAATGCTGTAACCAACCATCATAACCACCACCTCAACACAATATATATTCTACCACCAACACACAAGCCATTCTAAGATGATAATTCCTAGAAGTTGTTATTTCTCACTAAATTCCCTACATCATATCCCTTCGCAGTCAGAAAACACATAAACAGGATAATTTGTTAAATAAAAAATAAACCATGTGTTGTTAGTAAGTTTTTTAAGTCGGTACCAACCCTGACTTTTTTCTTTTGTCCTGTGTACTTCCCTTCAACTGATGAATCTGTTTTTCTTCTACTTCATAAATACAAGAGCCATTCAGAAAGTAATGTCTGGGAGGCTACTAAAAAAATCTTTTAATTTAAAATACAATTTATTCCAATCACATATCGTATATACAAATAATTCACCATTTTATACAGTTCCTACCATTATATCAGAATTTGTTACAGCCTGAAACAAGCTGTAACAAGCTTTTATCATCTCAAAGAAACTGCTACCGGTACCTGTTTTTTCAACCACTGAAGAGCAATTATAAGTTTGTCATTCTCTGTATATGACTGTGGAACCAAAACTTTTCTGGTGCATAAAAAGATGAGATTCACTTAGTACCATGTCTGGACTACAACAAGGGTGATAATAAAAAATCTTCCACTTGAATTTCTAAAATGTATGGCCAGGTGCCATATGGTCATGTATTATCATGAATCAGGGCAGTATCGGAAGACAATAGACCTTGTGGGTGAATCTGATCACCCGCTATTAACATGAACTTTGTTTTCAACATACTGAACAATTAGTGACAAGTGAAGATCAGCCACTATGGAATTTGTCAGAGAACTCCCGACACAATTTCAACACTTCACTGTCAATCATCACTTTTTCACCATTAATCTCAGTAATTTGATTATGAATTTCTGTCTCACTTGAGACTTTACAGTTTTTTGCTCAAATAATACATTTTATTAATTTATTAATTATAAATAATACACACTTAATTTTTCATGTAAAAAAGTTGTATCAGAACAAGGACTTCAGACTTGGTGGAATTTTAAACGAGTCACTCGTTTTTAAAAGTCTTACTATCAGTGTACACATAGTAACAATAAAACATCTGTGTTTTATTAGTCTTGTTGTAAACCAAACAACACATGTCCAAACTCGATTTTGTCACTTGTACACAAGTTTTGTGCAATTGGACCCTATTCTCTAAATTATCCTTGTATTTTAAAAGCAATACTGTTTTTCTTCTATGAGTCAGAGCATATTCTGTAAATATTGAATTTTGATAAGTTTTGGGACTTTTCCTTAATTTTTGACTCCTCAACAGTTCACACATTACTGCAATTGCCATATGAGTGTTCATTAGTGAAGGGATCATTGTACAAGAGCCATAATTGTTGCCAAAATAAAAAAAATGAACAATTCATTTGAACAAAATATACAGATCTTTAATTTGTACACAAATGAAAATCTACTAGGTACATGAAAATCTTACACGCTTTATAATAAAACTGGACACGGAGTTGTCCGAATTTAGTAAACCTCAATAAACTATGGTCAGCTAAATTGGAACTGACAAAAAATTTTCTTGACCACATAAAAACATGGTCTCATATTTTAAAATTTAATTTCAACAGGTTTTAAATCAGTTTTGATCTGAAAGCCATGCATGAAAAATGTCACAATTTTAGTGTTCCCTGATACTGAAGAACCCAATATTAGAAAAAGAAAAAAAGCATGAATTGTTGTTACAGTCTTTACAAACAAAAACTGAAAGTTCCTTCTGAATAACCAATGCCTTCTTAATATTCTGATTATGTTTTAACATAAATGACAATGTTTGCCCAAGTAAATATAGTTTATGCAGTGCAAGAAATATTCAGAAGGCATCCTTTGAATTAGAAGTATCCTGAAAAAGGTGTAAAGAATGCTATAGAATTTAAAATTTAAGCTGCATTCTCAATCTTTATTCTTGCTGGTTATTGAAATAGATAAATGTGGTCTGCAAGCTATTTGTGATCTGTACAGAAGCTGATCTGGGGTCCAAAGGGGGTGTGACGTGAACAGATGCTTTCATAGAAGAGAAATGCACCAGCCTCTCCACCCCAATTCCACTCTCACCTACACGTCGGTGGGCCCTGTTACGCCGAGCAATCCACTCCAAGGTTGTGGTAACCAATCCCTTTGGTGGAGTGGATTGGTAAGCAAAAGAGAGATGGGGGAGGGTCTGTCAGGGCAGTCTGGGGGTATCCTGGGTCCTGGCCTGGCAGGATGGTGCACATCGGCAGCAGAGTGTGGATCTAGTGTGGAGGTGGAGGAGGCTATAGTAGCCCAATGGCTGCACACATGGGCTGAGTCATTTACCCTACTGCGACCAGGCAGAGAGAGCTCATCAGCTGAGGTGAAAGCAACTCTCTAGGGGAAGAGCACCCCGAAGTCAAAGTTCCTGGTCCTCCAGGTTGGGGGTTGGATCGGAGAATTCACATATCCTATCGGTCAAACTCTTTTATATGCAGAAACCTTAGGAGGTCTTGAATCAGTAATGAGTTGTTGCGCCGCTGAAGAAGAAGAAGACAAAAGCTGATCTACAGTTCTTCCAATCCATTTATGAACATACGAATCACACTTTAAACTTAATGAATGGGTTAACCATCATAAATGTGTTTATTAGTCTGTCAAAAAACCTGCACAAAATTACTCCACAGGAGCTCAATGTCCCCATTTCTTTGAGCTTAATATGGGGGGAATTTCAAGTAATGAATTAACAGAACCTTAATTTTTTGAAGGAACTGTTACCTCTGTAGCCTACTTGGAAGTGTTGCAGGAAGTAATGTTACTGGAACTAGAAAGCAATTTTACAATTATGAAAATCACAACTGTTTGCCTGGCAGCCATTGAGAGCCCAGCGTCACTTTAGAATGAAAGTTAGAAATTTTCTAAATGAAAAATTTGAACGATGGGTCAGAAATTGAGGTGCTACCAACTGGCCTCTGTAGTCATGAAATGAAATGGTCAGCAAATTTAAAATGAGTTTGATATCAATACCAAGATAAACAATAATTACTGTTGTGCATTTTTGTTAGTCAGTTGTTATTCTTGTACAGAACATATGGAAGCAGTTTCATTAAAATGAAGCCTAAATTCTAATACATAAGTACAGACATTACACATTTTTTTTAAATTATTTCTATGTGAGTTTTAATTATTTTCATTTTGATTGTGGATGAGAAACTGACTTTTGCAGCATTCTTTATTTAAGTTCACTTTCTTTACAAGGAGTGGTGTACAGTATGAGATGAGTCTCAAATAGCCTCTCCCATACAAGCATTAACCTCACCTTCCTGAGCAATGTCTTTACATCCAGCGCACCCTGTTACCACTGACGAGGCTCTGACAACTGAGTACTGGTGGTATAACCATAGCTCATAGTAGAGAATTGTAGGAAATGACATTCTCTTTCCAGAGTTGCAACCTGGTTGGTCCAAGAGCACGTCCCAGGGAGTAGGCTGAGCCATGATATCAGGCAGCTGAAGCAACTCCATGTAGGCTTGGATGCACAGGAGGCATCCCCTCCACCTAGCTATGGGTGCTGTAGGCCAATAACCTCCACACTCATTCAAAGAAAGCAAAGAGAGAAAGCTGGATGAACATTTTTGGAACTCACTATCCCTTGGAATCAGGCAAGGGCGCTTGCTCTCCAGAGGCAACAGTGGCGATCTCTTTGCAACTCCTCAACACCCCCAGGGTAGAAGAAGGTGCGACTAAGACTAAGAAGACTAAGACTTCCTTTTCAACATAGACAGATAGATACAATGTTTTTATCTCCATAAAAATTTAGACATTTTTAATTAGAATTCAGTAGGAAATTAAACAAGCCACCTACTCTAATGCATGGCGGTTGATAAGTCTGCATCAAACAATGAGAACAAACAAAATACATGCGGTAGCAATATCATGGTGTCTTTCTAAGATGGCTATGTTTTAAAATATTTTTATAGTAGACATTTGTACTTTGTGTTCTTCAGTTAAAAAAGTTATATAACAGAATGATTTTCTCCTTTATCAGTGTAAAAAAAAGGTGCACAGTAATTTTGTGTTTTCTCCAGGATTATAGCCTACATCACTAACAATATTTTTTTTTTTTTCAAAATATCTACTATAATTTATGTTTGTATCTTCCATGTCATTTTCTCGAATTCACCACCACTACAAAATATAATCATTTCATCATAAATACTATAGCCTTGTATTAAGGTGTTGCATGATTACTAATGTAAAATATACAAACCCTTATCTTCACAAAAACAGATTTGTCAACAGCCCGTCCTCCTCTGCCTTTGATTGATAATGTCAGGTACACGATGAACTTTGGTGCTGGGCAATAAATTACTGAAAGTACAACAATATTTTACAATTATGGCAGTTTGTTTATCTTATGTATAAGATGCACTCTATGATTTAACACACACACACACACACACACACACACACACACACACACACACACACACACACACACACACACACACACACATTAAATATTGTTCTTGAACATATGGACACAATAAATTTAACATTTCAGCTCAAAATTGTCTACCACAGAACAAAATGTAAAGTATACCATGGAAAACAGTAAACAGAAATAACCAAATATATACACTGAATAAATACAGAAAACTGCAATACGATGTGTGATCAAAAAGTATCAAGACTGATAAAATGAGAGAAAAAGTATATTTTGAGATACTGTCTACAGACACAAGGCATTACTATCCTTCACAGTGCCTCCACTGTTCCTGACATTTTTGGAAACATCTCTGGAAGTCTTGTTTCGTAGTCATCTGTAGCTGCTACGTCGCACTTTGTTTTATCTCTTCCATGGATCGTAAACAATGACTCTTGTGTGCCATTTTTATCTTCAGGAATGGGAAGAAGACACAAGAAGATTCTGGTGAATATGGAGGTTGTTGAACTAGTGGAGAGCTGTGTTTGAGTAAAAACTGCTGCGCTACAAGGGCTGAGCGAGCTGGAACATTACCATGATTCTGTTTGAGGATTTACCATGAGAAAGTAAATGAGGATGTGCTTTCATGGTTCACGAAACAAAGGGGCAACGAAGATAATGACACAGCAGAGAGCAGCAGCCATGACATTGACGAGATCTTCAATGCCTTAGAGGTAAGTGATTTTATTTTGGGCTAGGGCATTAAATTAGACCATATGTAATACACGTTTTTCTCACTCAGTTATATTCATATTTTTAGATAGAGTTATGGTTCGTCAAAAGATCTGAAGAATCAAAGCCCTCTGACGTTCTGCTAATGAAGCGATGTGAAAAGAAAAAGCAAGGAAAAATAGAAGATTTTTTCAAACAAAATCATAAAACTAGTGTTACAAATGACTTTATGTAAATAGTTTGATTTTTATTAAAATCTTTTGATACTATTGTATATTGCCTACAGTTATTTTACCTCACATTTTAAAAAGTAACATCTTAATTATCATCCGAAATTTTGGTTGTCCGAAACCGCCTCCCTCCCCCATTTGTTTCAGTTCACAGAGGTTCTATTGTATATTATGTATATTGTATGTTACATGCTATTATTGTGTGTGTGTTATTTGTGTGGCGTTTTGTACACTATAATACAAAATATTGTAATATGTGTTATATTATGTGTACACCATATGTCATTCTCTAATGGTGTACACATTAGTTTTTGAAAAAAGTGTTACACAAAATAACTATATTTGCCCCGAAGCAATTAATTATTCTTTTATTTTCAAAATTATTTCTAAATACTGGGCTGTTAGTCTGTGGTCGGTTGCTGTGAATCGACATCTTGTTGGCAACGTTTCAATTCCCCCCTTGGGAATCTTCTTCAGGCTGCCAAAAAGCAACAGAGTGTGCGAAAACAGTAGCGGCAGATCGATCTTCGCCAAACAATACCCAATACTTGTTCCCAGTAGAAGCAACTGGGAAAATGGGTAAACAAGTATCGGTTTCTTGAAATAAGTATTGGGTATTGTTCAATGAAGATCTGATGCTACTGTTTTCACACAATCTGTTGCTTTTTGGCACCCTGATGAAGATCCTCGAGGGGGGAATCAAAGTTGCTGACTAGATGTCGATTCACAGCAACCAACCACAGCCTAACAGCCCGGTATTTTGAAATAATTTTGAAAATATTGACACTGACCGTGTACGTTTTAGACAAAAGTTAATTGTTCTTTTGATAATTGTAACACACGTGCATGCATGCACAATATTAGGATTATTTTAGCTATTCACTGTTTATCTACCTATGAATTAATATCATGGAATAACAGAACTGAATGGTAAGTACAGAATATGAAAAGCGGACAATCACACAATAGAATTATAGCACTCTACACATATACACATCTCTCCTTTCTTTCACAAATAAATAACAAATTCATCCAACTACAAACTACAAATAAATGAAGTTAAAAAAATATTGTGTTTTCCATATAAAATTTCACTTTACTATCACAATTATTCCCATACAAATTTTTGTATACAAGAATCACTGTCACAATTGTTTTACACATTTGTAATATAAAACTAATGATTTCAAAAATAATGTTGCCACTTACATAAATCTTGATGTGGGAAGTTTCTGCGGTCATCAAACGGTACACATCTTGAACTAGTCACATACGCAAACCTACGTTCAATGATTTTCTTCCTGGATCCTTTATCAGGCAGCACAGTGAATTCTATTCCAACAATGTCGCCATACTTTGGATATGAATTCTGCTTGTAGAGGTCTTGAGTTAAAAGCACTGTAACAGACAGAATATTACAGAAATACTAATGAAGATGATGGCAATACTTCAGTTCACCTGAAAATCCAGCTAGATAAAGATCCAGCTAGTCTTTGATGGAGTCAGACATTTACTTTGTTAGCTTCTGCAGGATGATAAAAATGATGAAGTATTATCAGTATAATTTAGCACTCTGAAACGACAAAGTGTATTTTTGGCACACTTGAATGAAAATCCCTTAGCAAAGTATTAAACTAATTTGGATCATAAATAAATAATGTTGTAACTTATTTATTTTGTGCAAACATTAGGATAACCCATTTGGACATAGGTGGTCAGTGATTTCTTTCCATCAATACAATTTTTGTTCTGTTGTAAATTAAATCTAAAAATACACATAGTTTTACTGAATTATGAGAAAGCATTTCACAGAGTTATAAGGCCTCTGTTATGGAGAATTCTGAAAGTTAAAAAAATGTCAAATGTACCCAACTGCAAACTACAAATAAACAAATTTAAAAAATGTTATGTTTCCAATATACAATTTTACTTTACTATCACAATTATTTCCATACAGTCATTACAAAATTTATCCGTCATTAAAGCAATTCAAGGCATTTTTAAAATACAATCAATATTGCAACAATACATATATGTGCATATTTGCCCAGGGCGGTATGTTTTATATTGTAATTAGCGTAAATAGAATAAGGAACAGTTTTGTACAATTTTGTGCAAGAAAATGCAGGCTCTGTCATGTCGAGAGTGCACCTGCTTTGGTAGTTAAAAATATGGAGTGTGTGCGTTTGTGTGTGTGAGCCAGCTGCGACAAGAATATTGGGGTGACGCTACGAATTGTTTGTTCCAATTATTCAGGTCTTAACAGTATTATAATAAACTAATTACTTCTGTTAAACCTGTAAGCAAAGACTTACGCCAATTATAAAGACACCATTACATAAAGGGATTTGTAACGAGTATGGTAATGTAAAATTTATTTCCAGAGGTGCAATATTAAAGATGCTAACTAATTAATATTAATTACTAGTGTAATTGAAGAGTAATTAATATGTGTGGTATATGTGAGTGACCAGAGAAAAATTATGCAAATAATGATATCGCTCATGTGACGAATATGGTCATGAGTTCGCGATAATTAACCAAAAAGTGAGTGTAATAAAAAGGACGCTTTGGCAATCTCTAGCTTGTCGAAAACAGGCCTGTGCCTGTCAAATCGCCACCAGTATAAATACCACTGGCAATTTTGGGCGATCACACACTCAACACTCAGACTCAAGAAATCTACAGACGACGTTATGCTGCCCGATTGCAGATCGACATGGACACACACAGACACACTACCACACTCACACCAAGATGTAAGGAGGAATTCTGGAGCATCAACAACAACACTTAGAGACAATGACCACAGCAGCAGAATCGTCATCATCATTATCATCAGTATACTCTCAGGATTCTGGACACACACACACACACACACACACACACACACACACACACACACACACACACACACACACACACACACAACGGTAACAGCAGATAAACGCAGGTGATAAAAAAAAATTATATTTTATTGTGGAGAGAGCTCTCGAAAAAGAACTTACATATTGTTACAATACAAAAAGCCACACCAATACCAGGGAAAAAACTATGAATCAACTATATTAAATGGTTAACTAATGAAAATAAAATGACTATGACGTGACAAACGACTATGACCCAACCCAAGTGTTGACTCAATAAAATGAAACAAAATGAAATCAAATGAGAAGGTAAATGAACAGGAATCAAACAAAATATAAATGAAATAAAATGAGAAGATATAATAAGACACAAACAAATGATAGAGAAAAGGAAATGAGAAATAGTACAATCAAATGATAATTATTAGAATCAAACAAATAATAAATGTAAATGATAATTATGAAAATCAAATAAAGTAAAAACAAATTAAAGTACACTAACCAAAGAAATAGAGATTAAATGTTATAAATAACTCTATAATGATATGAAACTTGTTAACAGTATAACTAACCATTATGAAGTGAGAGATAGATAGATAGTGAACATGATTAAGTGAGAAACGAGAATTTAATGTTAGGGAACACCCACTAGTAACACTTAAATACTATAAAAAAGTGCAAAGTGCCAGTGTAAACCCCTAAAATAAATACAAAACCCTACAGATAGGTATAGACACCTAAAAACCAGTGATAAACACTGTTTAATGGTGAAAAGTGCTAGAAAATAAGAATATAGTTGTTATTAGAATTAAGAGTAATTGAAGAATAGGAATACAACAGTATTCAGGGAAAAAATCCCATGAGGAGTCAAAATATTAGTGTTAGATAGTAAAGTTTAGAAAAGAAAAATATGTAGTAAAGAATATGGGCGTTTTCACACTTACCGACATGACACTGACCCGACATCAACCCTACAATGACACCGAGCCGACACCAACACGATATCCAGAAGGTACTTTCACACTCAAAACGACAGAGGTCGACATATCGGTCGTGGTGAGTGTAGTTTATTATACAAATGGGTGAATTCAACAGAAGATTGTATTTACTATATTTGTTATATTTAAGACGGAGAAGACGAAAAGTAGATAGGAAGTATTGGGTTCACCCGATTATTAAAGTTCGCTATGTAGAAGGCGCATACTACACCTTATTTGAAAAGTGGTTTTAGATCCTAACAAGTTTTTCAATTTTATTTTTATTTCCTTCATCTGTCTTGTCCCACAAACAAGGCTTCATCTCAACAAGTTCAATCAATATCACTATGTCATACTTAAATGTAGCCATTTCTCAAAATATTCAACTACTGACCTAAATTAATGTGCTAGGCAGAGTGAACTGTCGGTGACTACACAGCGCCGACCAAGATGGGAGAGCTGCTGCCCGCCGACATGTCGGTGCATGCACCGACCCGATACCGACATGTCGGTGAGTGTGAAACGGTTCCATAACATTTCTTTACTTTTTGTTCCCACCGATATCGTGCCGATATTCTGTCGGTGTCGTGTCGGCTAGTGTGAAAACGCCCAATAGATGCAAAATAAGTAAAACATCCTATGTTCAAAGGGATAATTAATTAGATAAAGTAAATGGTGTGACAATGTTAGTCACCAAAAAATAAATAAGAATAAACAAAATATAAACAAGATTAGCATAGTAACTGTTAAAAGATTGGTTCAATTAAGTTTATAAGAAGGACTATGGCTGAAAGAGTTATACAGACCATAAACCTAAATGATGTGTTATGTTCTATAAATAATAGACAAGTTATAAAGTAAAGAGACAAACCCTTACAAACCTAATAATACTGGAAAAGCAATTAGAAAATAACAGACAAGCCATGATTTTGTAAAATAATGAGAACATACAATTATTATAAAACAACCCAAATCAATTCAAAAGGTAAACAAATCAGCTGTGACACAAAACAAAACATGTATAAAGGTAAAATAATATTTAATTTGTGTAAAATAAGAAAATATAGCCAATTACTACTTAGGCCTATGAAATGCCTAACTGTATAAAACCAAAATCAACAAATTGTAAGAAATTAGCTATTGTATTAGAAAATCCAGGGCAAGTAGCTAGTTAAGTAAGATTAGTGAATCATATTGAAGTGTAAAAGTTAAATTAAGGACATAAAATAAGAAAGAAATGTAATTACATAATATAAACATAATTGTCAAAACATTAATACATAAGCAAACCCAGCTTTGAGGGATGTCAAAATGATCTTTGAAAGAAAATAGGAACAGTTGTGATAATATCTCATACATTGATAAGAATACAGAAGAATAATAGCAATCAGAAGATATTTAGTTGCGGTCTATCTCCTTACCCCCCCTTATATTTAACTTTTACTTTTACTTACCTTTTACGCATTCGCCCTGACTTACCAAAAACAGAAGATTCCCAATTTATAGGTCGCCACCAATATTTTTAAAAAGGACAAATATGGAAACCTTAATACATTTCCCCACTATTTACTTTGAATTACTTACCAGGTTCGTTTAGGCGAGATTTTCCATACAGGACAGGTTATGTTAAACGGGCGTAATAACTTACTCTAACACATGTTTAAGTAAAATTAAATATGATTTTATTGATTCAAGAATTATGGTCTCTGTCTCGTTATTTCTTTTCATATTCTGTTTAATATTATTTCTCTACTCTTACTAAACTCTATTGTATAAAAATGTTCCTACGTTAATCTATACTTACAACCAGTACTCTCGTTAACAACCCAGTCCATTTCTCCCCATTCTACTTCCCACACTCTCTCATTATTTTTACACTTTTTATTCACCACGTTTTGTCGAGCTCTTTTAACAATTATTATTATTATTCACTGATACACTTCTGGCCAACATAAAAAGATCATTTACATTAACTACGTCATGATACCTAGCGATGCTAGGTTCCCGGTGTTGCACACTATATTGTTTAACTGCTTTTTTCGTAAATATTCGAACCCCACAAACTGTTTGTTATCACATTATTAAACTCCACTCTTTGGTAGACCTACTTAGACATTTCAGTCTACCAAAACTTTCCCGAGGCGGACGTTACGTTTACTCTGGTGTTAGTTAATGACTGTTCTGTGCTACTGTCTGATGCAAAACTGGTGATAGACTCTGCTTACTGTCTGATGTTCATCTGCATACTGTGTTTCACAAGGGAGCCTGCTACTGGGGCTATTACGTAATATGTCTAGACAGCCAGACTAGACAGTTGTTTATGCTAACAGTGTATGTTGCACTGGGGCACCTCACAGGTGGATACTGACAATTGCATATTAAAACTGGGGTAGCACACAATTCTGTACCGTTACATAGTCATTTTGAATAAAAATTCAAATATTATAACAATGGGTTTAAGTTATGAATAGCCAATGAGAGGCAATCTGTTGCCATAACAACCAAACATTATTTATTATTATTCCGTTAGAAACAGTTAGTCCATTATTGAAGCTCAAGACGAAGAGACGCCACGCCGTAAATGACTCAAATTTTAATTTAAAATAATAAAAAGTAATCCAAATTTAATAACATGAACAAGTAAGAAGATGGTGAAGAACTAGTCCATCCAACCAAGGCCAAAGACCAATTTATTAAATTTAAAATTAATAAATTTCGATAACTTATCCGAAAAAGACGCCAGGCGTAATTAAATTAAAAAATGATGGAAGATTGATGACAAAAGATGACCCAACCTATTTAGAAATGAATGACTCTATACCTTAATTCAACAGATTTGATAAGTATTGCTGAATTACCCGAATTTATGGAACAAATTCTTTTTAACTTTTTCTCACAACACTTTTAACTCTCACTATGAACCTAATTTCTTTCAAGGATTAATAAAAAATAAAACACTAAATTTATATGAAACTAGAAAATAACCTGTATAAAAATTATGAACTTTTGACACACACTTTTTAACTCTTCAGGAACAAATTGTAATTACACCTAATAGTATATTGTTATGTTCTATTCTTTTAACTTACCAATTTCCACCACGTTTCTTCTACTTACCTCAAGCAATACCTTCACTTACCCATCACATTTACACGCCACCCTGACTTACCCAACACAGAAGATTCCAAATTACTTATAGGTCGCCACGATATTTTATGGTTTAATATCGAAACCTTGAAACACTTTTACTCATTTGCCAGGTTCGCTGGGCGAAATTTTCCATACGGGATAGGTGATGTTAATGTGGCGTAATAATTTACTTAACACATGGTTATGCTACTAATTCATTTTATTGATATTTATTTTTGAATTTTACTTTTCTGTTTGTAACTCTTTAACAATTTATCAAATTCTTCTCTTAATGTTGTACTTTAAAACATTCTGTGAAAACTAAATTGATTACTCCAACTAAGCAGTCTACATTTTAGTTTGTTGGACAAATGCTACATTTCTTTTCTATTCTTTCTTCCAATACATTTACGTTAATCATTAGAAATGCAAAATAATAATATGGTGTATTACCTCCTTTTAGTACAAAACATATATCGAAAAACAAAACAAAAAACTAAACTATTTTAACTCTATTTTTAAGACGACCCAGTTTGCTCACACACTCATTCACAACTTTTCCCCATTTGAATTTGATTTAGCGCCTTTTTAGGGATTCATCTGCATTTTAATTGATAATATAAATTTACTTTCCTGCCATCGCCTCAAATCCGTGTTGCAGTCATTACCGGTTATTTGTTCTGATTGTAGATTAAAGTTGCACTGATTTCTTTTAAAACACTATATCACATTTTACTTGTAATTTACACACAAAATTTGTGGGTCGGCCAACCGTAATTAAACTCGAGTAAAGATTTTTATGACCGCATGCCGTCTGGAGGTGAAGTCGACTGGCTGTAACTACGCACACACTTTCCTACCAAAACTCTGTGTGGCAGACGGAAATGCACACTGCCTTCTTGTGACGAATTGTTAGTCACCGTACCTGTAGCATGGATTTTTCAATGTTCACAAGGTGTTGAGGATATTACGTGGTGATTGTACGGAAGGCACAGGTAGGTGGAGTCTTCATGTGACATCCGCCTTCTCAAAACCACGTTGCTGAAAAATTATTCTGCCTCGCCATTTTTTTGTGGTGAGGCTGAGTCTGTAACCGTCGCCTCTGCGCGCATGATGGTGTTTGCGCATATGAGTGCGCAACACAAAGCTTGATTTCTCGGAATCGTACTGCGTTCTTACCACACCCGCTTGCAAAGCTATATCACTGTTCATTGTTTGACTGCTGCCGTATTTCACGTGGGCGTTACAATTGAAAATTGAATAAATTTAATAAAATAAAAAACCTCCCATTCTGCCCCATTACAATATAAGTACCAGTAATGTAAGGTAGTATACTTTATTGTAATAATATCAATATTTTTTTGTAATCACAAGGACCCAGAATAATTGAACGAAAATAAAATAAACTGTTGTAGACGCCATGTCTGACTAAATCGTTCTGAAGCATTCACCAAACCTTGAGTATTAATTGTCTTAATACTGCCGGAGCAAATTTGTTTAAAATCCAAATATAATTTTGTATAATATTAAATAACAACTAATCACAAGTTAATAAACTAGTACAGAGTTGTAACCACCATTCTTTATTTTATAGGAAATTGTATTATATTATGATTTATGTACATTAGCGATGAATGACAGTGACGGTAAGCGCTAGGCATCGGAAACTCTGCGAACTACCAGCTACATTAATCAACCCGCATGTGGCGGGAGTAATTTGAATTCACCATACCGTCATAGAACGAACGCTCAATAGTCCTATTTTTTAATTGTTTTCAGATTAAACAATTTGGCGCCACCTGGGAAATACAACCACATATTAAAGAACAGGTAAGGTTCCCACTCGCGAGTACTGGTAATTCGTGAGATCGCGACGGACATCGTCAGCATAAACCTAAAGTAACGACTACAACGTGTGAGGCAAACACACGAAATACACTTTTAAAGAGCACATACAGATCTACTCGTTACAAATTGACGTCCACAACGTGTGGCTCTACGGAACGCAAAGATCGTCTCGTTACAAACTGACGCCAACAACGTGTGGAGAACACATGAACACACATCTACAAAGACGATAAGAGTCTCGTCGATACAAGTTGACGCACAAACGTGTGGCTTTTACAAGTTTAAAGACACGACAAGAAAACGTCGTTACAAATTGGCGCCCAACATGGGGCTCTAAGTATCGTCTCGTTACAAATTGACGCCAACAACGTGTGGAGAACACACGAACACACATCTACAAAGACGATAAGAGTCTCGTCGATACAAGTTGATGCACAAACGTGTGGCTTTTACAAGTTTAAAGACTAGCGGCGGTTACGAAAAATTATGAAACACTCCATGATCACCAGGGGAAAATCTAAGAAGGGAACTGAGGGTACCGACAAAGAAGAAATGGAAATGATTGAAGAAATGATCGAGGAAATGATCGAAGAAGATGCCCAAGGGGACCAACCAGAAAACCCAACCCAACCAGAACCGGAAGTAGAAGGAATAGTTGGGGACCAACCAAGTAAACCCACTCAGAAAGAGGACCTGAGCATGCAGGAGATGTTAAAAATTCTTATGGAAGGGAATAACAAAACCCAGGAACAAAGAAAAGAAGACAGGGAATTCTTAAGACAAAATCTGGACAGAGACAAGGAAGAATTAAATAAGAAATTAGAGTCATTACAAGAGGAAATGAAGGAGGATAATAATGAGAAGAATCATGAAGAATTAAAGAAACAACTCAAGGAGGACATAGAAACTCTGAATAATAAGATGGAAAGCAACCACGAAGCCTTAAAGAGAAACCAAGAGATCTTAGAAGAGAAGAGTGAGGAGTTAAAGAGACAGATCAAGGAAGATCTGGAAGTACTGAATAATAAGATCGAGAGTAATAATGAAACACTCCAACGACAATTGAAGGAAGATAGCAAGAAAACCAAAGATGAGTTGAGACAACAGTTGGTAGAATGTCGAGAAGAAATAAAACAAACCATCACCGAGACAAATGAAACAGTAGTACAAGTCCGGGAGGAGTTAATCAATAAAATAAGCAACGTCGAGGAGGAAGGAAAAAATAGATTTGAGGAACTTCATCAAATAACAACCATAGAATGCACAAAAAATAAACAGGAGGTGCTAAAAAAGCTTGAAGAATAACACAAGGAAATACAGACAGATGTAAGTGAACATGTGGAAAGGGTATATACCAACCTTAACCAAGTGGACGGGCAGATTAAAGAAAACAAGAAGAAGATCCAGGGAATTAGCCAATGGGAAAGACAAATGCAAGAAGAGCTGGACGCACTTAGAGAGAAACCCTGCAACAACACCCACATTATAACCAGCGAGAACCGGGAGATAATAAACTTTTGCAGCTACCGGCGCAACCCTATGGAATTCCTCAAAAGAGTAGAGGAACTGATTGAGAAGAACAGAGAAACGAGATGGACAACGGTGCGAAGCCTAATTGATGAGATGTTCAGGGACACCCACGACAATTGGTGGACGGCCACCAGACCAGAGATAAACAGCACCCAAGAATTCAAAACACAGTTCCGAGATAAATATTGGTCGGAGTCAACCCAAAACATGGTGAGAAATGATATAAGCAATGGAAGGTACGAACCGCAAGCGGGACACACCCTGACTTTGTACTTTCTAGGTAAAATGTGCTTAGCCAGAAATTTGGAACCGAGGATACCGGAGGAGTCCTCACCGGGACCTGACCAGTACCGGGGGGTGATACAGTTGGGATACCATTATGAGGATGCGATCCAAAAAGCCAGGAGACAGGGCCAAATAAAAACCATTCAAGGCATGGCAAACTTATTGGACGATCACGAAAATGATGGCCAATATAAAAGGAATAGAATGGTCAATCTGAGATACAACAGATGGAGTGAGAACCAGAACACGCCGAACTACAACCCATCAAATAACAACCCCCAAAATAACAACCGGAATAACACAAACCGGAATGTTAACGGCAATCAGCATCGAGGAAACCAACCAACTTACAATCAAGGTAATCAACCATATGACAGGAACAACCCAAATAACAACTCCACCAACAACAACAATTACCGGGGAACGGGACCAAACCAATGTCCTAGCGGCCACCCCAATAATAGCAATTACCATGGCAATAACTATAACCCGAATTACCAGTATAATAGGGGAACCGGGAATAATCAAAATAGAGATGATGTTCGGCGACAAGTCAACTTTATTAATGGAAGGAGTCAGCCAAACCAGAGGAGGTACTGCCCAAACACACTGGCAAACTCCTGGTATAATGCATCGACATCAAATAATAATCCAGTTCAAGAAAATAGGACTACTGAAGCATCAGGGAACAACCTGAGTATTCGACCAGAAACTTGTGACAGTACAGAATTACCTGTTACCAGAATTATGGTATTTAGGAATATTTTTATTGTAAAATTTATTATGATCATAAAGGTTAACAAAGGCAAAGTTAGTTTGCACAAGTCCCGATGACTACACAGATTCACAAGAGGAGAGACAAGCCAAGGTCATGAGAGTACGAGTGGAATTTAACATGTGTAATGGCGGTATAAGCGAAACAAATTGATAATACAAACTTTTCATTGAACCACAAAGCCAGATCGTCATAAATCAACAATGACGGCATGAAACAATTACGTATTAAACCGGGCGTTGGCTAAAAGAACAATACATCATGACGTCAGACACAACCACTTTGCACAACAATTGCGTCTGCTTCCGCCCAGTTCATCAAAGACAGTCAACAGAGCATACACGCTCGACTTGTGCAGTGGGCAGATTTTGCCAAAAATGCAGTAATTATTTACCAAAAATGAAATAGTTGTGTTCAGAAGTTAATAGTAACAGTATGTAGAGTCAGTGGTTAACAAAAATGAGATTCAAATAAATTCAGTGGACTAAACAACAGTAAAGGTTCGGCCGAACACCTGCCGACCGCCATGGAAAGTTGCGGAGAAATCTACGCCACATCATAATCAGGAAAGCCCTTACAAATTGTTTTTCAAAATTTTAAAACCTAGTATAATGAGCTCAATTCAAGATAATTAAAAAATGTGCGAAATTACAGTATGAGTGGGAGAGAAAGTGAGAGTGTGAACGTTATTGTTGGCCAACTTAAATACTTATCTTGAGCCGTTGGTTTGTGAACCATTGTAAGAATAAGCATTAAAAACATAAAGATAAAAAGAGTTGAAAATAATTGCAGTAGCGAGTTAAAAGAATTAATTCAAATCAAGTACAAAATACATGCATGTAACACTAAGCATATGGCAAGGGCGGAAATGACGTCGCCGCCATTTTGAATTTTAATTATTATTGCTGACTCTCAGTGTAATAACGTATATCACAAATAATTGAATAAAAGAGAAGTCATTAACCTCATGTTGTGTAACTGGTCATTTCAATACCTGACAACCTCTGCCTCTTTCTGCTTAACGCAACTCTGGACCAAAAAGCCCAATGCATATAAACGAGCTGAGAACGTGTTATTCCGGATGTGAGATAGATTATGCAAATTACATAATAATTGAGTATCTTACAAGTATTATTATTATTAATTATGTATGAAGAGAAGCGTAAGTTAACAAACTGTAAATGAAACAGCGACGAACCAGTCCGATAGTCGAGCCAACAATGTGCAACCAGATTTAAACTAACACGGTCAGTGAGAACCAAAGAACGCCCTTCACATGACCAATCACTTGGGTTGCTAAAACAAATGACGCGATGAAACCATCACAAAATAATAACAATCGTATCCAATAATTACCTAAAAAATATACGAGAAGAACTCCTGGAAGAAGAGGACAACCAGCTGCCAAGAAATAACAGTGAAATAGTTCACGTACAGGCCACAATAAATGGAACAATAACCATCATCATGATTGACACGGGTTCAAACATCTCCCTGATAAGCCAGACAGAGCTAGAGCGGATCCAAGCTAACTCCAACTTACCAATACCCACATTGCCGATCAATAACATCATCATAATTGAGGCAACTGGAAAACAAAACAAAACAGTAAGAAAGCAAGTCTCACTGGAATTAAACAGCCAGAACTTAACAATACCTATTGTTTTCCTGGTAGCGAGTGGACTACCATTCAATATGCTCATAGGGTGCGACGTGTTATGACAACACTCAGCCGTAATCAACCTACAACAAGGGATAGTGTTACAAACATCTGAAAGAGGAATATGGTCAGCAAAAATAATAAACTGCAACCCTACACCAACAGCAATGAATCAGGATCCAGACTTAAAGAATTATTATTGCAGAACACATAAACCATCCATAATTGTGAATGATGAAGAGGACAATAGGGAACTGTGGGAGAAGAAACTCGAGGAGATAAGAATATTCCAAAGAAACAGACCAAAACAAGAAATAACTAAAACACAAGTTGAAAATCTAATAAAAATATATAAAAAATACGGACACATGGGAACGTTAAAAATGGTTAAAGCTTTAGAAGAAGAACTGTTCATTAAAAGTATAACAAGAAAGGTGAATAAAAATATTAAAACATGCACTATATGCCAAATAGACCATTGAATAAAGGCAGATTTTGTGAAAATCTGGACAAAAATCCTCCAGACACGAAATTTGGTAGAAAGTTAGGTTTTGGGGTCACTTCAATGGGGGAAAAAAAATCGGACATTCCCTGGGGGGGGGGGGGTTAAAAGGTGGGGCAAAACAGTTTGTTGTAAATATCTCAAAAACTAAGCAAGATATCAAAAAAAGTTAAATACAAAAGTTGTAACTGACAACATTTCCCATCACAATGGTGCTTAGTACTTTTTTCGTCAGATGCACTGGGACAGAGATATGAGTGCTTAAAGTTGAGACCTTTTTTTGCAATTTTTCGTATAAGGCATTTTTACGAAAAAAAAACTTACATTTTTTTTAGTTTAGGCCGATTTTTGTATAGTAAAAAGCGCTAAATATGGGTATGTAAGTGTTTGTACATGTAATACCAAGTATTTGGATGTAAATTTTTGCATGTATATATTTATGCACACATACAGGTATATACACACACTACAACTACAAAAATGTGCATTTTTGAACGTAAGCATTACATGCATATACTGACTAATCCATACGTATAGATGTGCATTTTTGGATTTAGACAAGTATAATATATAGGCATGAAAATATTTCTACACATATTTGGACATATATGTGTGTGTATATACATGTATACAACTAAAAATGTTTACGTTCAAAAATGCACGTTTTTGTAGTTGTAGTGTGCATAAATATATACAGTACATGCAAAAATTTATATCCAAATACTTGGTATTACATGTACAAACACTTACATACCCATATTTAGCGCTTTTTACTATACAAAAATCGGCCTAAACTCAAAAAAATGCAAGTTTTTTTTTTCGTAAATATGCCTTATACGAAAATTTGCAGAAAAAGATCTCAACTTTGAGCGTTCATATCTCTGTCCCAGTAAAGGCGGACCATGGTTGGCGGAACTTCCATCTGGTGGTGAAAGCGACGATGGTCTGGCTTCACAAAATTGGTATCAATTAGAAATTCAACTGTATTATTGAACGGGGAGGGGGACCCCTAAGGTACGTGGAAAAATATTTTTACACTCAATGTGCTAAAATGAACACAACACCACGTACAAACAATTGCCCTAGAGAGTATTAAATAAGTTTAGAATGAGGCAATTTTCATATATATATATATATATATATATATATAATAACGTCTTCCTTTACATATTACCCTCGAATTATATTGAGGATCTAGCTTTCTCTAACGCCTCACGTTTTTGGACGTCAATTTGTAATGTGTTAAAAATGTTTAATAGTCTAAACGTGTTCGTTTCAATCTTTATCTTATGCCTCACTGTTGGTTGCGCCAATCTGTAACGTCTTACTAGCTGTATACTCTCTTGTATTCTATTATACAAATCTAATAATCGTTCTTTCTAAATTATATTTTATTTAGACTCACTATTGGGATAGCCAATTTGTTACATCTAGACTCGAATCTATGGTTATTTATCTGAATTTGCATCTTGTTTAACTCTGTTATTATTTGTATATATTTTTGTTAATATTAAATTAAGGATGAGTAGGATAGGGGGATGTTTCAGGGGGATGTAGGGGGGGTTCAGGGGGATGTTTGTTGAGCACTAATTTGCAATCACCGTTTGCAAATAAAATTTTATTGGTGAAGTATCAATAATAAATTTTTGTTCAAATTTATGTAAATAGTATATGGTATCTTTATTCTGTAATGAACTCTCTTTTATTCTTTTCTTTCAGCAATGGATATGATAACTTGTGCTCATCACCACATTTTTAAAAGAAATCTGCTAAGATTTTCAATTGATGAGTGTTGCCAACTTAATCTAATTACTGAGGTCAACTCACAGTATCAAATATTTTGTTCAGAATATCATACGCTTTTTGTTTTCATGAAATAAGAAACAAATAAACCTTTTTCTGTATTTTGTAAACTCAAATCCTTTATTTATTCTTTAATTTGTTCTGTAACGGTACAATTCTGGTCCTATAATATTTTGGGAAATAATTGTTATAAAGTATAATTGTTATAATTGTTTTTACAGCCCTATAAAGAAAACAGCGTAAAGTTGTCCAAAAGTTTTCAACGACGTAATATTGAGCGGACAGGATTTGTGTCAAGGTCAGGGGAAAATCACAGTAATAGCAAAAAACAGTTCATCACATTAAAGTAAACAAGCCTAACCCAATGATGACATCAGCTACAGGAATGCGATACGTAATAAATACATTTGTAAACAACAGGGTTTAGCCGTTTCGAACAAAGGACTAGTGACGCAGTTTGCCCCACCTCCACATTGCAAAGACTACTAACCGCCAGCAGTCTCATCTCATCAGAGTAGCCGTGCCGGCCGGCAATTCTGTAAAAGCTACTTATATCTAAATTTACACAACCAAGAGTTTGTTAAATATGTGAAAGTGCAGTATTTTAAAATAACAGTTCGACGTAAACTCCACATAAAATTTTGGGTTACGACAACATCAAGAGTGTGAGATCAACGATAGGACATCTTCGAAGAATTTCCAGCTAAGTCATAAAATGGGGGGGGTCCAAAAAAGTCCAACTAAGGGTTTAGATAATCTTTTCTTTTAAATTTAATTAATTAAAATGAGCTCAATTTTGGGAAAGTCAATTAACTAAAACTTGGTACCATGAATGAGAGTGCGAGTGAGAGAGAGGATATTTCATTACAACAATTAATAAGTGCTGAGTTGTGAAGTCATTTTTTTTTAATAACTATATATTATGTTTATTATGTAATAAGTATAAAACATGTTATTTTGGAGGGCTTATAAAATGTTTAAGGAATATTATATGTTTAAAAAAAAATGGGACTACACCCCGAGGCATAGTAACGTGCGTGTTTGGCACATAGTTCAGTAGAGTCATTTTCATATGTACGTAGAGTCTTTTTGATAATAAAAGGTAATGTCATTGGTAAACAATATAAGCCAGAGTGAGTTATTTCAGGTAATACATTCCGCAAGTACTGGTTTGCTAACACGAATTCTGACCTTAGGTAAGTATACATATTTTGTTGTATTTCAGTTTGCAACATGGCGCCCGATGAAAATTTCAATTACAAAATTATTGATAATAAAAAGTAAATAATAAAATAAAGTTACATTGACGCTTTCCGACCAGGGACTCGACATAAAATATAATTTTATGTGGGGTGTGCCTACCAGAAAAGCGGAATAATTACCTGGAGTAATATTTTGAAAGTACGTAAACACGTGCGTAAGGTAGGGTTAAGTTACGAGGCTAGAAGCATATATGTGTTAGCAGTATTGTATGTGTTAGAGATATAATAAACAAAAAAAATGAGTACCAATGAAATAAAACAATAGAAATCAGTGCAACTGATGAAAATTTGACTAGTGAGATGGATGTTCCATTAACACAAATTAGTCAGATTGGTGAGTCGAGTGCGACTGCATCTGTAGAGTTAGAGAAAGTAACAGCAACATCCATCTCAAGTCGTCAGGAAAATAAAACAGATGATACAGCTGCCATGATGCGGTTACTATTAAATAAATTTGATGAGAAGTTTAATAAATTAGACAAGAAGTTAGATGAGCAAAAAAGTGATTCTAATGTTAAATATAATAACTTGAATGACAAATTTGATGAACAGAGTGTAAGATTTGATAATTTTGATAAAAAATTTAGCGAACAGAAAAATGAAATCAGAAATAGTTTTGATGAGAAGTTTGATGAAATAAAAAATGAAATTAAAAGACAAAATTTTAAGTTAGATAAAAGAATCGATGAAATGCATACGCATTTCGATAAAATGAAAGAACAAACAGTAACGTTAGTAGACGAGAAATTTTATATACCAAAGAGTAAAGTAGATGAGAATTACAAGAATAAAAGTGGGGTAGAGAATAGTGGGGGTAGTAATGATGATACATTTACAGAAAATAGTGTTAGTTAAGTGCTAAAAAGGTGAGTAATAATGATAATTTGAATAATGAGTTTACAGGTAATAATAATGATATAATTAAGAACATGGTGTTAGAAAATGATGATGAGAATATTGGGAGTGATAATGAGATGTTTGTGTGTCTTGAGTCAGAGAGAGAGCTGAAAGTATATTTGTAAAAGGGATGCAGGGGGTAGAATTTTCCCTTGATATTGTAGTAGGGGGTGAAGTAAAGTCTTCACGTATGTTTAAGAAGGACGAGAGTTCCTTAGATTTATATTTGGGAGACGATAGGTCTACAAATAGAGTTCCCTGGTGTTTTTGTGTACCTCATAGGTGGTGCAGTAATTATGAGTTAGTGACCCCTGCATATTTGGAAAGAGAGAGTGTAGCTTGGTGTTATGGTGAGAAATATATTGAGAGAGAGAGAGAAAGAGAGTAATAGAGATTTTTAAGATAAATAGAAAGTATAGAGAATTTGTAGAAAGGTTAGGAGTAGAGATGGTGGATAATTATAGTGAATACTTACCTTATAGTGAAATTGAGATAGCAATAATAGTAGATGATGATGATAATGATAACAATTACTTACCTTGTGAAGTAAAGGGTATAGTAGTAGATAATTATGATTACGATAGTAATGACTTTATGACTTATATGATTATGACAGATAATACTGAGGTAGACAGAACCATACCCGATGATGACATGGTACATGATAAATTGATATGGAATAAACCTATTAATTCCAACGAGATTGTGGAAGAATATAAAAATTTAGATAAATAATATATTGATAATAATAATATCAGATACTTAATAAAAAATAAGTTGTATAGACCTAAGATTCGACTGTTATTCAATGATGGAGGATAGATTGTTTTATTGTGTATGAACATTAATATTGTTACGATACAATTAAGCCAAATCCCGTACCAGTGATAAAAAAGATAATTCTTAATATAAAAATACTTCATATAAAATAAAATGTTTAAAAAATGATTAAAATGTAAATATTTTGACACGACGTACAACGATATTACCCAAACCAAGTGATTGAGCCAACAACATAAACATAAAGAAGGGAACCACGTAACATACTCAAGAAAAAATATGATAGACAAAACAATGATGAACACAGAACTAAAGAAGAACCAGAGGAAGAGAACAGATCTCTACAATTAAACCAGAAGAGAAGATGAAGACTACTGAAGATGAAGAAGAGGAAGAATGAAGAGGAGACAGGTTAAACCCAAGGGGAAACTAACACACATATAAAGGGGAAAGATAGTATACTCAAGGATAGAATACGGTAAATAAACCTCGAATAATTATGTATTGATGAAACCAATATTATTGTTATAATTAAATTAACCTATGTACCCATTTTAAAGACAATACAATTGTAAAGTAATGTAATATAGAAAAAGTACACTAACACAGTCAGAAAGGTTAGATTTAACAAAAAAACAACTAACCTCATATTATTAATAGTAAATGTCATGCTAGAAAGAAATAGTGAGAAATGATAGGAGAAAGTATAGGGATTACCCATTCAATAACACTCAATACAAAACAGTGAACCAAAGTGAAGTGCCTTAGTGAAGTGTAAGTACCCTAAAAATAGTGAAAGTGTATGTTAAACATTAAAAATATAATGATAGGTAAGAAAACACTTTATAAAACATTGATGAACAATCAATGATTGGAGTGACATTGTAAACATTAATATAACTAGAAATAATTAGCAATAGTATTCCAAATTAATATAAAGGAAGCTTGTGATGTTATTCAGGGAGAAAGCCCAGACAAAAGTAACTTGTGTTAACATGGTATAGTAGAATAGAATTAAAGTTTTGTTGTTGAAATTAAGACTGCAAAGAATACAACACCCCATGTTGAAAGGGGAATTAACTTTCATAATTTTATGAGAAGTGGCAATATTTATCACTCTAGATTGTAACAAAAGAAAGAAATCAATATTAGAACTAATAACAACTAGTGACTTGTAAAGAATAGTTGGTTCAATGTTAAAAGGGGAATATGGCTGAAGGGAACCTACAGTCCATAAACCTAATTATTATATTTTAAAAGAAGTGTAATGAAAATGTATGTTGAATAGTAGTGAAAACACAAACAAATAAGTGAAGCCCATCAGGCTGAATTCAAAATGTAATTTAAAAAGAGATACACCAAAAAACAATCATGGCTAATCTTGACTATGAAAACATCTAACTGCCAAAGACATTCAAATGTAAATTGTATCAATTTCACAAGAAATCTTACTAATCTAAGACCAGTGAATGGCCAGTAATTATATGTCAATTATTTTAAAACAGAAATGTTATTGTAATAGTTTAATTTAAGAAAGATATGTTATTTATTAAATGTCAAATAGTTAGACTATAGTTAATGTATAACAGAATATGACCTTATGAGGTATCGTTGTAAACTTTGAAAGGAAAGAAAGATAATAGTGATGTCATTTATTACCCCAAAGGAATTATAAAGGAATAAAATCATTAGGAAAATACTTAATAAATTTGAATAAAAATTCAAATATTTTAACAATGTCTTTAAAGGAGTAATTAACCAATCACAGAATTGCGGTTACTATGACAACGAGACGTTGAGGGCTTATTTTCCGTTAAATTATAGAGACTCGAAAAAACGACGCGTGGGTAAGCGGCATGCAAAATTGGAATGATTGAAATTTTAATTAAATAGTTACAAGAAGTTTAAAAAGTGAACCAGGATGACCAAAGATGAATAGATGTCGATCTACAAAGAATTAAAGATGTCCAGGAACCAAATTAAAGAAATTAATTAGAAAAAACCCAAGACCCGATTGAAAAAGATGTTAGAAGTTTAAAACCAGCCCAAAATTGAAGAATACCCAATAACCCGATGACTACACTTCAACGTGATATGAACTGATAAGTATCGAATAAATTCCTTAATCCCAAAAACCCAAATTACTTAAAATACTTTTCAAATGATAAAATTTCTCACTATTTAACAAGTATTATTTTCTTTCAAAGGTGTTAATGCATAATTTACTTACTTAAAAACATTTTATTAATCAAAATATAACCTTATTTAAGAGCACAATTTTTGTAACAGAAATACGACACTACCGAACAAATTGTAAAAACACATTATAATTTCTAAGTACGTATAAGGTATGGTAGTGTACTTTTTTAATGTAACCAACGTTTATGTCTTATTTCATGATCCAAAGAACTCCAGATTTTAAACATAGTAATTTATTGAATGTAACTGACGCCATCTCGGCAAACGATAGTGTTTTAAAATCAATTTTGCCAACTCTGAGATATTTTTGTGTTTCAAGCTCTAAGCCGGAGCCAACTGTTATCAAAGTATTTATAATTCATTTGTCATATTTATTGATGACCAAATTTGTATTAAAAACACAGTACCGAGTATTACTATCTTGTTATTTCATAGGATTTTGTAGAGTATGTGTGTTAGCCAGTTTTATTCAACAGCCAACTAGCGCTCATCACGAGTGGACGAAACGGCAACTTATATAGCGGCGGGAACCATTCGAACGATCCAGCTGTCCATGCTAATCACACGTATCAATTTAGAATTTAACTATTTTAATTGTTTTAATAGAAACAATTTGGCGCCACCCGGGATTCGCAACCCCTATGAATTAACAGGTAGGTTGTACTGGTAACATTGACAACTCTACGAACTTCAGTAGTGACATCGATTTATGTAACGACCGGTGTGAGGCAAACACACTACATTCACACTAATACACAAAATAAACAAGTGTGATACATTTTAACAGGTACGACCACAGTTTCTCGTTACATATTGGCGACCAGCAACGTGAGGCTAGAAAGGATAACTAGCGGCGGTCATGAATAGACACGGTATGGTTACGAGGTGCAAAGGGAAGGAAACATTAAACCAAGAAGGAAACCCAGAAGAAATGGAGGAAGTTGAGGAAGTAGAAGTTGAGGAAACGACTGGAGAATTGTCAGAAGAACATCCACAGGAGGACCAACTAGAAAATCCCAACCCACCTGAACCAGAAATAGAAGCAGAAGTTATGGTAAACCAACAACCAGTCAAACCAACAGAAGAAACAAAATTAGATCACATGCTGAAGTTCATGATGGAACAATTTGAACAAATGAACAAGAGCCATGAAGATTTAAATAAAAAACTAGTCAGACAAGGAAAATTTGAATAAAATATTGGAAAAACTGGACCTAAACAGTGAAGAATTGAAGAAGCAAATGAAGGAGAGCATAGAATTTCTGAACAACAAAATAGAGAACAACCATGAAGACCTGAAAAGAAGTCAGGAGACATTGGAAAAGAAGAGCGAAGAGCTGAAGAAACAGATCAAGAAGGATCTAGAAATAGTAAATAAAAAGATGGAAAATAATCATGATATTCTCCAACAGAAAATCGAGGAAGAAGGTGAGAAGAACAGAGAAGAATTGAGATTCATGTTTGTAGAGTTTCGTGAAGAAGACAAACGGACAAAAACGGGGATGAATAAGAGATGGGAAGAAACAAGTTACCCAGTAAATCAACTTCAAGAAACTTTAGTTAGTGATTTCAAACCAAGGAATGAAACACTAGACAGCACTCCTGAAAGTATCAAAGAAACGTTGAATGAGAACCTGGAACCGGGGAATCAGAAAATAACACAGAAGGAAATGGTCAAGGAACTAGAGGAGAGGCACCAAGAACTACTAACAGATGTAAACAATCGTATGAAGAAGAATCGAATCATTAAGAAGATTAAGAAAACAGAGGAATTGAGAAAGGTATATAAGAGGAAACTCATCAAAACACGAGAAGAAGTGGAGATGATGAAGAACGGCCTCATCGATGTATTTAATTTACCCATTACTGATCAAAGCAGATTAATAAAGTATAAAGATTGTAGGAGGACTCTGAGGGAAGTTATAAAAGAAATTCACAACCAACCAGTGGATGAAAATTTCAACAAATCTATACTTAGATGGAAGATGCCAGAAATGGAAATACCAAATAAAAAGGCAAAAATAATATTAATGAGAGAGGCACAATTCACTTCTCTGATTAATCGACAAACTAATCAAATGATGGAGGTAGAAATAAATACCACGGAACATATGGTATTAAAGGAATTATGGTACAAGATGGAGGAGACCTATTTCACCAGTAAGAAAACAGTTCTACACGCCAGAGTTATCCGAACCATAAGGGCAGAGGAACTGATGGACCATGGGTAAACTAAGTGAAGATACCACAAACCAAGAAAAGGGACGGATCTTCGAATTACTGACCAAGCAACCCAATGGAATAGAAGGAGATATTAAAATTAAATAAAGCTACTAGACAATCACCAAAACAAGGGGGTACAAGAAATGACAATGACTAAGACGAATTAAATGAGAAAAAAATAAACCATAATTAATAAATAAATTTAATGATATCATCTAGAATAAGTGTGACTATCAAACACTTGAAGGAGAAGAGGTGCAGAATAACAAAGTGTCGAACAAGGAAGAGAAGGCAATAATAAAGGAAAGAAAAGGAGAAGTCAACTTACCAAAAATAAATAACAAGGACCGGTATAAAGCAATATGAATAGAACAATTATGTATATAGCACAATAAATAACCGTATATCATCACAAAAGATAATGGTAATAATACTTACCAGATCAGTAATATCAATACAAGGAAAATAAAGGGAGTTTATAACCAAACTTCAATAAAAAAGTATTACGAAGAAGAATAAAACCATTGTGAAATGAAACATATTTCAAAATTCCAAAAAAGATTGTAAGAGCAGCTTACTAACTTATTTAGATGATATATGCGGAACAATAAAAAGAATTAATATAAGTGGATAATAATGAAAAAAAAAAAAACAAAGGAAACAGTTACACAAATTCCTTTCAATTTAAAGCAACTCACAGTCTAATAAAAGATTGAGATATGAAGTATGAAGTAAAAAGTGAGATAATAAGGAATAAGTTACACACATTCCTATATAATAAAAATGTAAGAATCACAAACTTACTATTATGATTAAACAAAAAATAACTAAAAAGGAATACGCTACAAACATTCCTTTAAGGTAAGACAATTAACTTACCAAAGAATTATCAAAAATGATGTTTAATACAGAATAAAATAAACCAAAAAATAAAATCAAGCTCAAATTACTGAGATAAATACTTGAAATCATACTGAATTAAAAATATTCTAAGAAAAAAAAAATTAAAATTATACCTGGTACAAGGAGAGAGAGAAATTATGTATATGAAACAAATATACAAATATGGCTAAAGCAGAATCCTGCTAAATGACTAAGAAAAAATTATAAAAAAAAAATGTCTAAGACAATTAAAATGATCACAACGAGCATTGAAAACAAAATAATGAAAAGTGAGATATGATGAAATTAACATATGAATAAATATAAAAACACCCAAGTGTATGAGGAAATGATAGTGTATAGTTAAGGTATAGCGGAAGGAAGAATGAGTAGTAATGACAAAGTGATCTAAAAACAAACCACAAGGTGGACAATCCCAAAGTATATTATTATATTATTATTGTATTATTATTAAGTCACAAGTTGACAAAGAAGGTATTTAAGATTGACTGTTGAAAAGTCCAGCAATCCAAATGAACTGAGCAGAGAAGATGTGCCTCTGGTCTCAGAAAAATGAGTAGTAATGGGAGAAACCAGCTACTGTGTGAAAGTTAGGGAAAAAATTGTGTATGAGGGAAAATGCACCAATGGAAATAAATAAAAACAGATCCAAATAAAATAGAATGAATTAAGTAAGAAGAGAAATGAAGAATGGAGAAACAAACAAGGAAGAGAAGAAGAAAAAAAAGTTATCTACAACTGATAATTTCATAAAAAACTATGCTAGTGTTTTATTAAAATGATCAATTTTAGAGGAGAGGCATTATGTTACGATACAATTAAGCCAAATCCTGTACCAGTGATAAAAACGATAATTCTTATATAAAAATACTTCATATAAAATAAAATGTTTAAAAAATGATTAAAATGTAAATATTTTGACACGACGTACAACGATATTACCCAACCCAAGTGATTGAGCCAACAACATAAACATAAAGAAGGGAACCATGTAACATACTCAAGAAAAAATATGATAGACAAAACAATGATGAACACAGAACTAAAAAAGAACCAGAGGAAGAGAACAGATCTCTACAATTAAACCAGAAGGGAAGATGAAGACTATTGAAGATAAAGACTATTGAAGATGAAGAAGAGGAAGAATGAAGAGGAGACAGGTTAAACCCAAGGGGAAACTAACACACATATAAAGGGGAAAGATAGTATACTCAAGGATAGAATACGGTAAATAAACCTCGAATAATTATGTATTGATGAAACCAATATTATTGTTATAATTAAATTAACCTATGTACCCATTTTAAAGACAATACAATTGTAAAGTAATGTAATATAGAAAAAGTACACTAACACAGTCAGAAAGGTTAGATTTAACAAAAAAACAACTAACCTCATACTATTAATAGTAAATGTCATGCTAGAAAGAAATAGTGAGAAATGATAGGAGAAAGTATAGGGATTACCCATTAAATAACACTCAATACAAAACAGTGAACCAAAGTGAAGTGCCTTAGTGAAGTGTAAGTACCCTAAAAATAGTGAAAGTGTATGTTAAACATTAAAAATATAATGATAGGTAAGAAAACACTTTATAATACATTGATGAACAATCAATGATTGCAGTGACATTGTAAACATTAATATAACTAGAAATAATTAGCAATAGTATTCCAAATTAATATAAAGGAAGCTTGTGATGTTATTCAGGGAGAAAGCCCAGACAAAAGTAACTTGTGTTAACATGGTATAGTAGAATAGAATTAAAGTTTTGTTGTTGAAATTAAGACTGCAAAGAATACAACACCCCATGTTGAAAGGGGAATTAACTTTCATAATTTTATGAGAAGTGGCAATATTTATCACTCTAGATTGTAACAAAAGAAAGAAATCAATATTAGAACTAATAATAACTAGTGACTTGTAAAGAATAGTTGGTTCAATGTTAAAAGGGGAATATGGCTGAAGGGAACCTACAGTCCATAAACCTAATTATTATATTTTAAAAGAAGTGTAATGAAAATGTATGTTGAATAGTAGTGAAAACACAAACAAATAAGTGAAGCCCATCAGGCTGAATTCAAAATGTAATTTAAAAAGAGATACACCAAAAAACAATCATGGCTAATCTTGACTATGAAAACATCTAACTGCCAAAGACATTCAAATGTAAATTGTATCAATTTCACAAGAAATCTTACTAATCTAAGACCAGTGAATGGCCAGTAATTATATGTCAATTATTTTAAAACAGAAATGTTATTGTAATAGTTTAATTTAAGAAAGATATGTTATTTATTAAATGTCAAATAGTTAGACTATAGTTAATGTATAACAGAATATGACCTTATGAGGTATCGTTGTAAACTTTGAAAGGAAAGAAAGATAATAGTGATGTCATTTATTACCCCAAAGGAATTATAAAGGAATAAAATCATTAGGAAAATACTTAATAAATTTGAATAAAAATTCAAATATTTTAACAATGTCTTTAAAGGAGTAATTAACCAATCACAGAATTGCGGTTACTATGACAACGAGACGTTGAGGGCTTATTTTCCGTTAAATTATAGAGACTCGAAAAAACGACGCGTGGGTAAGCGGCATGCAAAATTGGAATGATTGAAATTTTAATTAAATAGTTACAAGAAGTTTAAAAAGTGAACCAGGATGACCAAAGATGAATAGATGTCGATCTACAAAGAATTAAAGATGTCCAGGAACCAAATTAAAGAAATTAATTAGAAAAAACCCAAGACCCGATTGAAAAAGATGTTAGAAGTTTAAAACCAGCCCAAAATTGAAGAATACCCAATAACCCGATGACTACACTTCAACGTGATATGAACTGATAAGTATCGAATAAATTCCTTAATCCCAAAAACCCAAATTACTTAAAATACTTTTCAAATGATAAAATTTCTCACTATTTAACAAGTATTATTTTCTTTCAAAGGTGTTAATGCATAATTTACTTACTTAAAAACATTTTATTAATCAAAATATAACCTTATTTAAGAGCACAATTTTTGTAACAGAAATACGACACTACCGAACAAATTGTAAAAACACATTATAATTTCTAAGTACGTATAAGGTATGGTAGTGTACTTTTTTAATGTAACCAACGTTTATGTCTTATTTCATGATCCAAAGAACTCCAGATTTTAAACATAGTAATTTATTGAATGTAACTGACGCCATCTCGGCAAACGATAGTGTTTTAAAATCAATTTTGCCAACTCTGAGATATTTTTGTGTTTCAAGCTCTAAGCCGGAGCCAACTGTTATCAAAGTATTTATAATTCATTTGTCATATTTATTGATGACCAAATTTGTATTAAAAACACAGTACCGAGTATTACTATCTTGTTATTTCATAGGATTTTGTAGAGTATGTGTGTTAGCCAGTTTTATTCAACAGCCAACTAGCGCTCATCACGAGTGGACGAAACGGCAACTTATATAGCGGCGGGAACCATTCGAACGATCCAGCTGTCCATGCTAATCACACGTATCAATTTAGAATTTAACTATTTTAATTGTTTTAATAGAAACAATTTGGCGCCACCCGGGATTCGCAACCCCTATGAATTAACAGGTAGGTTGTACTGGTAACATTGACAACTCTACGAACTTCAGTAGTGACATCGATTTATGTAACGACCGGTGTGAGGCAAACACACTACATTCACACTAATACACAAAATAAACAAGTGTGATACATTTTAACAGGTACGACCACAGTTTCTCGTTACATATTGGCGACCAGCAACGTGAGGCTAGAAAGGATAACTAGCGGCGGTCATGAATAGACATGGTATGGTTACGAGGTGCAAAGGGAAGGAAACATTAAACCAAGAAGGAAACCCAGAAGAAATGGAGGAAGTTGAGGAAGTAGAAGTTGAGGAAACGACTGGAGAATTGTCAGAAGAACATCCACAGGAGGACCAACTAGAAAATCCCAACCCACCTGAACCAGAAATAGAAGCAGAAGTTATGGTAAACCAACAACCAGTCAAACCAACAGAAGAAACAAAATTAGATCACATGCTGAAGTTCATGATGGAACAATTTGAACAAATGAACAAGAGCCATGAAGATTTAAATAAAAAACTAGTCAGACAAGGAAAATTTGAATAAAATATTGGAAAAACTGGACCTAAACAGTGAAGAATTGAAGAAGCAAATGAAGGAGAGCATAGAATTTCTGAACAACAAAATAGAGAACAACCATGAAGACCTGAAAAGAAGTCAGGAGACATTGGAAAAGAAGAGCGAAGAGCTGAAGAAACAGATCAAGAAGGATCTAGAAATAGTAAATAAAAAGATGGAAAATAATCATGATATTCTCCAACAGAAAATCGAGGAAGAAGGTGAGAAGAACAGAGAAGAATTGAGATTCATGTTTGTAGAGTTTCGTGAAGAAGACAAACGGACAAAAACGGGGATGAATAAGAGATGGGAAGAAACAAGTTACCCAGTAAATCAACTTCAAGAAACTTTAGTTAGTGATTTCAAACCAAGGAATGAAACACTAGACAGCACTCCTGAAAGTATCAAAGAAACGTTGAATGAGAACCTGGAACCGGGGAATCAGAAAATAACACAGAAGGAAATGGTCAAGGAACTAGAGGAGAGGCACCAAGAACTACTAACAGATGTAAACAATCGTATGAAGAAGAATCGAATCATTAAGAAGATTAAGAAAACAGAGGAATTGAGAAAGGTATATAAGAGGAAACTCATCAAAACACGAGAAGAAGTGGAGATGATGAAGAACGGCCTCATCGATGTATTTAATTTACCCATTACTGATCAAAGCAGATTAATAAAGTATAAAGATTGTAGGAGGACTCTGAGGGAAGTTATAAAAGAAATTCACAACCAACCAGTGGATGAAAATTTCAACAAATCTATACTTAGATGGAAGATGCCAGAAATGGAAATACCAAATAAAAAGGCAAAAATAATATTAATGAGAGAGGCACAATTCACTTCTCTGATTAATCGACAAACTAATCAAATGATGGAGGTAGAAATAAATACCACGGAACATATGGTATTAAAGGAATTATGGTACAAGATGGAGGAGACCTATTTCACCAGTAAGAAAACAGTTCTACACGCCAGAGTTATCCGAACCATAAGGGCAGAGGAACTGATGGACCATGGGTAAACTAAGTGAAGATACCACAAACCAAGAAAAGGGACGGATCTTCGAATTACTGACCAAGCAACCCAATGGAATAGAAGGAGATATTAAAATTAAATAAAGCTACTAGACAATCACCAAAACAAGGGGGTACAAGAAATGACAATGACTAAGACGAATTAAATGAGAAAAAAATAAACCATAATTAATAAATAAATTTAATGATATCATCTAGAATAAGTGTGACTATCAAACACTTGAAGGAGAAGAGGTGCAGAATAACAAAGTGTCGAACAAGGAAGAGAAGGCAATAATAAAGGAAAGAAAAGGAGAAGTCAACTTACCAAAAATAAATAACAAGGACCGGTATAAAGCAATATGAATAGAACAATTATGTATATAGCACAATAAATAACCGTATATCATCACAAAAGATAATGGTAATAATACTTACCAGATCAGTAATATCAATACAAGGAAAATAAAGGGAGTTTATAACCAAACTTCAATAAAAAAGTATTACGAAGAAGAATAAAACCATTGTGAAATGAAACATATTTCAAAATTCCAAAAAAGATTGTAAGAGCAGCTTACTAACTTATTTAGATGATATATGCGGAACAATAAAAAGAATTAATATAAGTGGATAATAATGAAAAAAAAAAAAACAAAGGAAACAGTTACACAAATTCCTTTCAATTTAAAGCAACTCACAGTCTAATAAAAGATTGAGATATGAAGTATGAAGTAAAAAGTGAGATAATAAGGAATAAGTTACACACATTCCTATATAATAAAAATGTAAGAATCACAAACTTACTATTATGATTAAACAAAAAATAACTAAAAAGGAATACGCTACAAACATTCCTTTAAGGTAAGACAATTAACTTACCAAAGAATTATCAAAAATGATGTTTAATACAGAATAAAATAAACCAAAAAATAAAATCAAGCTCAAATTACTGAGATAAATACTTGAAATCATACTGAATTAAAAATATTCTAAGAAAAAAAAAATTAAAATTATACCTGGTACAAGGAGAGAGAGAAATTATGTATATGAAACAAATATACAAATATGGCTAAAGCAGAATCCTGCTAAATGACTAAGAAAAAATTATAAAAAAAAAATGTCTAAGACAATTAAAATGATCACAACGAGCATTGAAAACAAAATAATGAAAAGTGAGATATGATGAAATTAACATATGAATAAATATAAAAACACCCAAGTGTATGAGGAAATGATAGTGTATAGTTAAGGTATAGCGGAAGGAAGAATGAGTAGTAATGACAAAGTGATCTAAAAACAAACCACAAGGTGGACAATCCCAAAGTATATTATTATATTATTATTGTATTATTATTAAGTCACAAGTTGACAAAGAAGGTATTTAAGATTGACTGTTGAAAAGTCCAGCAATCCAAATGAACTGAGCAGAGAAGATGTGCCTCTGGTCTCAGAAAAATGAGTAGTAATGGGAGAAACCAGCTACTGTGTGAAAGTTAGGGAAAAAATTGTGTATGAGGGAAAATGCACCAATGGAAATAAATAAAAACAGATCCAAATAAAATAGAATGAATTAAGTAAGAAGAGAAATGAAGAATGGAGAAACAAACAAGGAAGAGAAGAAGAAAAAAAAGTTATCTACAACTGATAATTTCATAAAAAACTATGCTAGTGTTTTATTAAAATGATCAATTTTAGAGGAGAGGCATTATGTTACGATACAATTAAGCCAAATCCTGTACCAGTGATAAAAACGATAATTCTTATATAAAAATACTTCATATAAAATAAAATGTTTAAAAAATGATTAAAATGTAAATATTTTGACACGACGTACAACGATATTACCCAACCCAAGTGATTGAGCCAACAACATAAACATAAAGAAGGGAACCATGTAACATACTCAAGAAAAAATATGATAGACAAAACAATGATGAACACAGAACTAAAAAAGAACCAGAGGAAGAGAACAGATCTCTACAATTAAACCAGAAGAGAAGATGAAGACTATTGAAGATGAAGACTATTGAAGATGAAGAAGAGGAAGAATGAAGAGGAGACAGGTTAAACCCAAGGGGAAACTAACACACATATAAAGGGGAAAGATAGTATACTCAAGGATAGAATACGGTAAATAAACCTCGAATAATTATGTATTGATGAAACCAATATTATTGTTATAATTAAATTAACCTATGTACCCATTTTAAAGACAATACAATTGTAAAGTAATGTAATATAGAAAAAGTACACTAACACAGTCAGAAAGGTTAGATTTAACAAAAAAACAACTAACCTCATACTATTAATAGTAAATGTCATGCTAGAAAGAAATAGTGAGAAATGATAGGAGAAAGTATAGGGATTACCCATTAAATAACACTCAATACAAAACAGTGAACCAAAGTGAAGTGCCTTAGTGAAGTGTAAGTACCCTAAAAATAGTGAAAGTGTATGTTAAACATTAAAAATATAATGATAGGTAAGAAAACACTTTATAAAACATTGATGAACAATCAATGATTGGAGTGACATTGTAAACATTAATATAACTAGAAATAATTAGCAATAGTATTCCAAATTAATATAAAGGAAGCTTGTGATGTTATTCAGGGAGAAAGCCCAGACAAAAGTAACTTGTGTTAACATGGTATAGTAGAATAGAATTAAAGTTTTTGTTGTTGAAATTAAGACTGCAAAGAATACAACACCCCATGTTGAAAGGGGAATTAACTTTCATAATTTTATGAGAAGTGGCAATATTTATCACTCTAGATTGTAACAAAAGAAAGAAATCAATATTAGAACTAATAATAACTACTGACTTGTAAAGAATAGTTGGTTCAATGTTAAAAGGGGAATATGGCTGAAGGGAACCTACAGTCCATAAACCTAATTATTATATTTTAAAAGAAGTGTAATGAAAATGTATGTTGAATAGTAGTGAAAACACAAACAAATAAGTGAAGCCCATCAGGCTGAATTCAAAATGTAATTTAAAAAGAGATACACCAAAAAACAATCATGGCTAATTTTGACTATGAAAACAAATAACTGCCAAAGACATTCAAATGTAAATTGTATCAATTTCACAAGAAATCTTACTAATCTAAGACCAGTGAATGGCCAGTAATTATATGTCAATTATTTTAAAACAGAAATGTTATTGTAATAGTTTAATTTAAGAAAGATATGTTATTTATTAAATGTCAAATAGTTAGACTATAGTTAATGTATAACAGAATATGACCTTATGAGGTATCGTTGTAAACTTTGAAAGGAAAGAAAGATAATAGTGATGTCATTTATTACCCCAAAGGAATTATAAAGGAATAAAATCATTAGGAAAATACTTAATAAATTTGAATAAAAATTCAAATATTTTAACAATGTCTTTAAAGGAGTAATTAACCAATCACAGAATTGCGGTTACTATGACAACGAGACGTTGAGGGCTTATTTTCCGTTAAATTATAGAGACTCGAAAAAACGACGCGTGGGTAAGCGGCATGCAAAATTGGAATGATTGAAATTTTAATTAAATAGTTACAAGAAGTTTAAAAAGTGAACCAGGATGACCAAAGACGAATAGATGTCGATCTACAAAGAATTAACGATGTCCAGGAACCAAATTAAAGAAATTAATTAGAAAAAAACCCAAGACCCGATTGAAAAAGATGTTAGAAGTTTAAAACCAGCCCAAAATTGAAGAATACCCAATAACCCGATGACTACACTTCAACGTGATATGAACTGATAAGTATCGAATAAATTCCTTAATCCCAAAAACCCAAATTACTTAAAATATTTTTCAAATGATAAAATTTCTCACTATTTAACAAGTATTATTTTCTTTCAAAGGTGTTAATGCATAATTTACTTACTTAAAAACATTTTATTAATCAAAATATAACCTTATTTGAGAGCACAATTTTTGTAACAGAAATACGACACTCCCGAACAAATTGTAAAAACACATTATAATTTCTAAGTACGTATAAGGTATGGTAGTGTACTTTTTTAATGTAACCAACGTTTATGTCTTATTTCATGATCCAAAGAACTCCAGATTTTAAACATAGTAATTTATTGAATGTAACTGACGCTATCTCGGCAAACGATAGTGTTTTAAAATCAATTTTGCCAACTCTGAGATATTTTTGTGTTTCAAGCTCTAAGCCGGAGCCAACTGTTATCAAAGTATTTATAATTCATTTGTCATATTTATTGATGACCAAATTTGTATTAAAAACACAGTACCGAGTATTACTATCTTGTTATTTCATAGGATTTTGTAGAGTATGTGTGTTAGCCAGTTTTATTCAACAGCCAACTAGCGCTCATCACGAGTGGACGAAACGGCAACTTATATAGCGGCGGGAACCATTCGAACGATCCAGCTGTCCATGCTAATCACACGTATCAATTTAGAATTTAACTATTTTAATTGTTTTAATAGAAACAATTTGGCGCCACCCGGGATTCGCAACCCCTATGAATTAACAGGTAGGTTGTACTGGTAACATTGACAACGCTACGAACTTCAGTAGTGACGTCGATTTATGTAACGACCGGTGTGAGGCAAACACACTACATTCACACTAATACACAAAATAAACAAGTGTGATACATTTTAACAGGTACGACCACAGTTTCTCGTTACATATTGGCGACCAGCAACGTGAGGCTAGAAAGGATAACTAGCGGCGGTCATGAATAGACACGGTATGGTTACGAGGCGCAAAGGGAAGGAAACATTAAACAAAGAAGGAAACCCAGAAGAAATGGAGGAAGTTGAGGAAGTAGAAGTTGAGGAAACGACTGGAGAATTGTCAGAAGAACATCCACAGGAGGACCAACTAGAAAATCCCAACCCACCTGAACCAGAAATAGAAGCAGAAGTTATGGTAAACCAACAACCAGTCAAACCAACAGAAGAAACAAAATTAGATCACATGCTGAAGTTCATGATGGAACAATTTGGACAAATGAACAAGAGCCATGAAGATTTAAATAAAAAACTAGAGTCAGACAAGGAAAATTTGAATAAAATATTGGAAAAACTGGACCTAAACAGTGAAGAATTTAAGAAGCAAATGAAGGAGAGCATAGAATTTCTGAACAACAAAATAGAGAACAACCATGAAGACCTGAAAAGAAGTCAGGAGACATTGGAAAAGAAGAGCGAAGAGCTGAAGAAACAGATCAAGAAGGATCTAGAAATAGTAAATAAAAAGATGGAAAATAATCATGATATTCTCCAACAGAAAATCGAGGAAGAAGGTGAGAAGGACAGAGAAGAATTGAGATTCATGTTTGTAGAGTTTCGTGAAGAAGACAAACGGACAAAAACGGGGATGAATAAGAGATGGGAAGAAACAAGTTACCCAGTAAATCAACTTCAAGAAACTTTAGTTAGTGATTTCAAACCAAGGAATGAAACACTAGACAGCACTCCTGAAAGTATCAAAGAAACGTTGAATGAGAATCTGGAACCGGGGAATCAGAAAATAACACAGAAGAAAATGGTCAAGGAACTAGAGGAGAGGCACCAAGAACTACTAACAGATGTAAACAATCGTATGAAGAAGAATCGAATCATTAAGAAGATTAAGAAAACAGAGGAATTGAGAAAGGTATATAAGAGGAAACTCATCAAAACACGAGAAGAAGTGGAGATGATGAAGAACGGCCTCATCGATGTATTTAATTTACCCATTACTGATCAAAGCAGATTAATAAAGTATAAAGATTGTAGGAGGACTCTGAGGGAAGTTATAAAAGAAATTCACAACCAACCAGTGGATGAAAATTTCAACAAATCTATACTTAGATGGAAGATGCCAGAAATGGAAATACCAAATAAAAAGGCAAAAATAATATTAATGAGAGAGGCACAATTCACTTCTCTGATTAATCGACAAACTAATCAAATGATGGAGGTAGAAATAAATACCACGGAACATATGGTATTAAAGGAATTATGGTACAAGATGGAGGAGACCTATTTCACCAGTAAGAAAACAGTTCTACACGCCAGAGTTATCCGAACCATAAGGGCAGAGGAACTGATGGACCATGGGTAAACTAAGTGAAGATACCACAAACCAAGAAAAGGGACGGATCTTCGAATTACTGACCAAGCAACCCAATGGAATAGAAGGAGATATTAAAATTAAATAAAGTAACTAGACAATCACCAAAACAAGGGGGTACAAGAAATGACAATGACTAAGACGAATTAAATGAGAAAAAAATAAACCATAATTAATAAATAAATTTAATGATATCATCTAGAATAAGTGTGACTATCAAACACTTGAAGGAGAAGAGGTGCAGAATAACAAAGTGTCGAACAAGGAAGAGAAGGCAATAATAAAGGAAAGAAAAGGAGAAGTCAACTTACCAAAAATAAATAACAAGGACCGGTATAAAGCAATATGAATAGAACAATTATGTATATAGCACAATAAATAACCGTATATCATCACAAAAGATAATGGTAATAATACTTACCAGATCAGTAATATCAATACAAGGAAAATAAAGGGAGTTTATAACCAAACTTCAATAAAAAAGTATTACGAAGAAGAATAAAACCATTGTGAAATGAAACATATTTCAAAATTCCAAAAAAGATTGTAAGAGCAGCTTACTAACTTATTTAGATGATATATGCGGAACAATAAAAAGAATTAATATAAATGGATAATAATGAAAAAAAAAACAAAGGAAACAGTTACACAAATTCCTTTCAATTTAAAGCAACTCACAGTCTAATAAAAGATTGAGATATGAAGTATGAAGTAAAAAGTGAGATAATAAGGAATAAGTTACACACATTCCTATATAATAAAAATGTAAGAATCACAAACTTACTATTATGATTAAACAAAAAATAACTAAAAAGGAATACGCTACAAACATTCCTTTAAGGTAAGACAATTAACTTACCAAAGAATTATCAAAAATGATGTTTAATACAGAATAAAATAAACCAAAAAATAAAATCAAGCTCAAATTACTGAGATAAATACTTGAAATCATACTGAATTAAAAATATTCTAAGAAAAAAAAATTAAAATTATACCTGGTACAAGGAGAGAGAGAAATTATGTATATGAAACAAATATACAAATATGGCTAAAGCAGAATCCTGCTAAATGACTAAGAAAAAATTATTAAAAAAAAATGTCTAAGACAATTAAAATGATCACAACGAGCATTGAAAACAAAATAATGAAAAGTGAGATATGATGAAATTAACATATGAATAAATATAAAAACACCCAAGTGATGAGGAAATGATAGTGTATAGTTAAGGTATAGCGGAAGGAAGAATGAGTAGTAATGACAAAGTGATCTAAAAACAAACCACAAGGTGAACAATCCCAAAGTATATTATTATATTATTATTGTATTATTATTAAGTCACAAGTTGACAAAGAAGGTATTTAAGATTGACTGTTGAAAAGTCCAGCAATCCAAATGAACTGAGCAGAGAAGATGTGCCTCTGGTCTCAGAAAAATGAGTAGTAATGGGAGAAACCAGCTACTGTGTGAAAGTTAGGGAAAAAATTGTGTATGAGGGAAAATGCACCAATGGAAATAAATAAAAACAGATCCAAATAAAATAGAATGAATTAAGTAAGAAGAGAAATGAAGAATGGAGAAACAAACAAGGAAGAGAAGAAGAAAAAAAAAGTTATCTACAACTGATAATTTCATAAAAAACTATGCTAGTGTTTTATTAAAATGATCAATTTTAGAGGAGAGGCATTATGTTACGATACAATTAAGCCAAATCCTGTACCAGTGATAAAAACGATAATTCTTATATAAAAATACTTCATATAAAATAAAATGTTTAAAAAATGATTAAAATGTAAATATTTTGACACGACGTACAACGATATTACCCAACCCAAGTGATTGAGCCAACAACATAAACATAAAGAAGGGAACCATGTAACATACTCAAGAAAAAATATGATAGACAAAACAATGATGAACACAGAACTAAAAAAGAACCAGAGGAAGAGAACAGATCTCTACAATTAAACCAGAAGAGAAGATGAAGACTATTGAAGATGAAGAAGAGGAAGAATGAAGAGGAGACAGGTTAAACCCAAGGGGAAACTAACACACATATAAAGGGGAAAGATAGTATACTCAAGGATAGAATACGGTAAATAAACCCCGAATAATTATGTATTGATGAAACCAATATTATTGTTATAATTAAATTAACCTATGTACCCATTTTAAAGACAATACAATTGTAAAGTAATGTAATATAGAAAAAGTACACTAACACAGTCAGAAAGGTTAGATTTAACAAAAAAACAACTAACCTCATACTATTAATAGTAAATGTCATGCTAGAAAGAAATAGTGAGAAATGATAGGAGAAAGTATAGGGATTACCCATTAAATAACACTCAATACAAAACAGTGAACCAAAGTGAAGTGCCTTAGTGAAGTGTAAGTACCCTAAAAATAGTGAAAGTGTATGTTAAACATTAAAAATATAATGATAGGTAAGAAAACACTTTATAAAACATTGATGAACAATCAATGATTGGAGTGACATTGTAAACATTAATATAACTAGAAATAATTAGCAATAGTATTCCAAATTAATATAAAGGAAGCTTGTGATGTTATTCAGGGAGAAAGCCCAGACAAAAGTAACTTGTGTTAACATGGTATAGTAGAATAGAATTAAAGTTTTGTTGTTGAAATTAAGACTGCAAAGAATACAACACCCCATGTTGAAAGGGGAATTAACTTTCATAATTTTATGAGAAGTGGCAATATTTATCACTCTAGATTGTAACAAAAGAAAGAAATCAATATTAGAACTAATAATAACTAGTGACTTGTAAAGAATAGTTGGTTCAATGTTAAAAGGGGAATATGGCTGAAGGGAACCTACAGTCCATAAACCTAATTATTATATTTTAAAAGAATGTAGCGGGTCAAATTTTGGGTGTTTTTTATTTTTACCGTATGGGGCAAGTACATTTTTATTTCTTTCATTTTTGTGCGGGTTTGTAAAAAAGAAGTTGTGAAAATTATTGGGTAACAAAATTCATTCCGTTATAATAGAACGCATGTGCAACGTATTTGTCCGTGTAACAGACCAGTGTTGAGATACAGCGTTTGGAACAAAGGCGATGCGCAATTTCAGTGGTGTAACACGGCAAAGGAATTTACCACCTTGAAAATTCTAAGAACTTTGTACATGTGTGTCAACGCTCAAGCGCAACTACACCTGCACGCGCTCAAAGGACGCTCTAACAAAAAACTCAAGATGGCCAGAGCGTAAAAAATATTCATCATCTTCTCTAAGACCTCCCGGAAGTCGCATTAAACTCCGCCTACTGTTGGTGACATCAGCAGAGCAGATGACAATATCGGCCTCTGGACACACACACATACCGGCTTTAATCCATATATAAAGTGGTTACTTCCCAACAAATGAGGCAGGAGCGACGAAAACATCATGGCAGTAGAGAACCAGCGTCCCTCCAGGAACAGGTACAGGTACCTGTTACGTTCACCGTGACGGAAGAGTCGACTTATAGCCGCGGCGTCGGCCAGACGCGCGCCAAGACTCGTGGGCCCCAAAAATCTTGTAAAGTTTATTTGAAAGTAATAGTTTTGCATCTCTAAGTAAACCAGTAGCTAAGAAGGGAATACGTGGAGTGACGGCAAAATGTAAAAGCAGTGAACTAACAAACGTTTGTGACCGAGTGCGGGAATATTACGGGGACGTGCCACGTGGTTGTCAGCGACGCTATGGAAACAAGTAACTGTATTCTAATCAATCAGTTTTATTACCAAGGCTTAATATGAAATGTTAAAGGGTTTGTAAATTCAGTATATATGTGTGAATGGCAAAGCTGGGCTATCTTTTGTGTGTGTGCTTTATAATTGTGCTGGTTTCTGTTTATGTCAGTGTTGAAAATTGTATTCCGTGTGATGTAAAAACAAAAATGATACCTAAGGTAAGCCATATTAATAAGTAAGTAAGATGCAAAAAGCAGGATAAAATCTTCATTTGTTTTTATTTTATGATTAAAATTTTTGTTTTATTTTGATGGTTTGAGCAAAATTAAAATCGATTCTCTTCAAAATGTGTCGAGTTAGTTATTTCGATAACCTCTAACACAGGTTTGCATCTGACGTACATGTGATCGAATTCTGGACCCGAATATAAGAAACCTTGCAGGTAGGTGGAAACTGTATTCTTGTATTTTTGTATTTTATATATTTAAAATGTATTTGAATATAACACTGGCGCCCGAACAGGGACGAATTTAATAAATTAATTAAATTCAACATCTACAAAGATGCAAACGTGTGTTGTTAGGTTAGCGGAATAAAATAAAAAGTGCGTCATTCGCACAAAATTGGCTAGATAGTAGATTACATATTGATTATAGTATATATACGCACAAGTATTATAAAAAAGTAAGAATGGCAGATAACAATGAAGTCAGCTTATCTGACAGTCAGACCGAGAGTCAGATAGACTCCGGTATTCAAACGGAAGCAAGGTCAATAGACGAGCAGAATGTAGAAGTATCCATAATTAGTTCGCCGGGAGCGATTTCTACTCCTGTACCAATTAAAATAAATACAAGAGAAAAAGAGTTGTCATTAAATGATTTATTTAATCTCATTAACAATAAATTTGATGAACAGAAAAACGAGATGCAGGAATTCAAAAGTAGTATAAATAAGAAATTAGATATACAGAATGAGAAATTTGACGAGTTGAAATATAAAATACAAGAAATGAATAGACATTTAGAAAGCACTAACGAAACAATAAAAACTAGTTTAAATAAGTTAGAACAGAAGTTTGAGAAATTAGGTGACAATGTTTTAAATATGACAAAATGTAAAAATGACGAAATAGTAGACAATTCTGAGAGTATAGTGGGGGTGAAGAATAGTGTAGAAGCAAATGATGAAAATAGAATAACAAATAATAACAATAATGTCAAAAATAATGAATTTAATATTGAGAATAATAAGGTGTTTGAGAAATTGGTATCAGAAAGTGATACGGTAAAAACAAATAATGAGAGTACTAATGAAAGTGTAGAATGCAGTGATTATGAGATGTTAATGTGTGTCAGTGAGTTAGAGAGAGAGAGAAAAAATAATGTTGTAATAGAGTGGGGACAGAGGGGAAATTTTCCTTTTATTATTTATGATGATTTAATGTGGTCACAAGTGTTTTTGAAGGGCAAGAGTCCCGTATTAGTAGAAGATTGGAGTTGTTTATTTTATTTGTATGATGTTATACCCTCTGTGTGGAATGATTTTATAAGTATGAGATGGTGTTATGATGAGGGAGATTTAAATAGAGAATTGTGCGTTGAGAGAGAGATAGAATTATATGAATTAAAGAGAGATTATGGTGAGTTGAAAGAAATATTAGAAGTGTATTTAAACAAGAATGATTTAATTGATAATACCAAAGTAACTAACCCGATATTGGAAATATTTACTGACGGAGATGTAACAGAAATACTTAACGTAGACTTGGTGAATGATTATTATGGTATAACGGACAAATTGAAATTATTTGGTTATGACACACAAGACAACAGTATGTATGTCAATATAATTGAACAGTGTTATACAAAACCAAGATTAATCTTTGACGATGGAGGGTAGACTGTAAAACAATAAAAGACAATTAAACATTATGTTTTATGGTGTTTTGACATGGCAGATTTGGACAGAAGTGTGGAAAAAATGGAATAATAATTAACAAGAGTTGTAAATAAAATATAGTGAATTTATATGTGTGTATGTAAGATGATTGTTGTGATAATAATATTGAAATACTTGCAATTTAAATAAATAAACCAAATTAATTTTGAAAACAAGTAATCAGAGAATTATAATTGTTTGGAGGGTAATGAATTCTATATTGTTAATAATTAATCTAATTAAAAAAATTTGATATATTTTAAATATTTTAATTGATTATGTAAATGTTGTATAATTAATTTTTTTGTAAATTCAGTTTGTTTTACGAGATGGAAATTTGGTAATGAATGATTAATTATTTAATTTAAATTAATAAATTTTGTGAAATGTTTCAGAGATGGTGGTGATTATGTTTTGTGGGCATATCATGTTAAATGGATTGTAAGTAGAAAAATTTTATAACCATGTGTAATAAAAATAGTTACAGGTGTGATTGAGGTGTTAATGCAATAGTGAAATTTTAATGCAATCATTGTGTTGAATAAATATAATAATTAAAAAATTTTGATAATAAATGAAAAATGATATATAATGATTATTAATAATAAATTTTGAAAATTTCAAGAAAGTTAAACGGTAAAAGGTCATGAATGGGTTAAATGAGTGTTGATGCAAATATTATATGATAATGTATATACAAATTTTAATTAGTTGTTATGTGGCTATTGTGGGGGTGGCCTGTGCTCTCACAAGTAGCGAAATGGGTTGGGGGTAGCAGTGAGTGTTACCTCCATCGGAGGCCAAACTGGCGATAAATGTGCGGCACACCTTATACGTGTAAATAAAAAATTTTTTACACACCATATTAAATGACAGTGTCGCACATAAAAATATTGATGTGAAACAGGCAGTGAAATTACAGTTGGATTTCCTCGACTTTTTGGGCGGTTACTGTCTTACCAGCACTAACCGTGGCTTTGGCTAGCGGCCAGCTATGGTCATACCAAGTCCCTTGACCATAGCTGACTTGAAATTGGTATATAAATTTGAAATTCAATGGGGGGACATTAGAGGAAATCTCCCGGAAACTATGGAACAGCGGCTGCCACTCTGTTCGAGGAGGAACAGCAGAGCCAGGTGGCAGAACCGTTTTAAGGGTGTATGATTATAGAACAAGAACATGTTGATGTTCACAACTTTAAACTTAACAGCGGAAGCAGAGACACGGAGAGGTAAAACCTACTCCAAAATATACAGTCTCTGTGGAAGCGAAAAGGCGAGACAGTCTTACATAATCTGAAATAGTGTGTGTGGCTGGGAGGTGACGTAAAGGAGTCACGAATTTAAAATTTTATGACGTAAAAGTTTGCTTATTCAAGGTTTAATCCAATCAAAAATGCTTGTGCTCTGTCCACATAATTATATGCTCAGACTCGTAAATTAAGGTGTTCATGCTATAATTTTAAGTGTATTATTTTATTGTTGTCTATTAGATAAGAATATGTAATTTTATTATGTGTGTATGTGTTTAAGCAAATAAGTAAATCGTCTGGCAGGTTAACATAAGCATCAGAATTAGAGAAATGGGAAACAATGAGGTGAGAAGGGAGAATGAATAAAAATAAATATGTATATTCCATGTAATTTGTTCAATTTTGAGATGTGTTTTTATTATGTTAGGATATCAGCTGATCAGCAATAACGTCACTGGTATATTGGTTTGTAAATGTTACAAGTAATTAATGTTTAGTGTACTACAGATATTTTGAAGTAAAGATAAAAAGAATATGAGAAATAAAAGAACAATAATTTATGCCAATTAATAAAAGATAATTGATGGGTGATAAATGTTTTATGGGACATGTAGACCTGTCCGAATTGAATTAAAAGTTGAATGTGAAATGATAGAGATGAGTATGATGTAATGTTGTTTTTGAGTTGATGTAATGTAATAGAATTTTGAGAAGTATTGAGGGTGACACGGTAGTTGTGGAGAATTTATGTAGAGTTTTGAATGATATATATTTATGTTTATAATTAATGAGGTTATTTTGTGTATTTGTAGTGAGGTAATGAGATTGAGATTTTTGGGGATGGCAATTTTGTATTAGGGGGTAGTGTATTTGGGGAGTCCGCAACAAAGGTTGGGACGGGATAGGGATAGATTTTAGTGGGGAAGGGGCCGCCTTAGGTAGAATCCGGGCCGCCAAATAAGGGAATTGAGTTTTTTGGGTAGGGGAAACACGTATCCTATATACAAAGGGTTAGAGAGTATTTTATATGTAGAGAAGGTGGCGAATTGTGTTAAATGATAAGTTGGGGCTTAGAGTGTCTTGATTAGTAGATATTTTGATAGAGATGGGTGTCATGGGAGTTGAAGTTGATTGATGTTAGAGTCAGAGGGAGAAAGTTCATATATGTATACAGATCTAGTAATACAGAAAACGAGAATAAATAAATTACATCACCCACAGTATATTAAAGTAAGATTGTTGAAAAGAAAGAGAGATTTATAATAAGGATACAATGTTCATTTTTTCAACCAGTGACAGAAGTTTGATAAAATTTGAAAATAATGTAAAGTCAAGAATTGTTTATTCTAAATAATTTAAATGTCAACTTGATTATTATATTAATATTTTGTTTGTTTTAAATATTTTATTTTATTATGTTTTGTATTTCAAGTTAGGATATTACAGATGTTCAAGGTGTTCTCAGAAATCATACATAACATATGTAGGTCAAGGGTTTTGGACTTGACCTAGTTTCGATCAGCTGATGAGGTCAGACACCTGCTAAACTTGTATAGTAGGGAATTAATTTTATTTGTTTATTTAATCACTTTAAACCAGTTTTGATTTTTAAATATAAATGAAACCTTTAAACAAAATGTAAATTTTTTTGAATTTTAAAATTTTTGGGGAATTTAAAAAAAAAAAAAAAAAAAAAAAAAACGATTTTCGCCTGCCAGCGAATGAATATTTTGGGTAATGATTGTTTTATTATGTGTGCATTAACCAGGTTTATTTTATTGTATTGGTAGACTATAAGTGGTTCTCATGTTAGAGTAAAGAAATGTGTTTAGATTAGTAGAAATGTCTAGGTTAATTCATTTGAAACAACAATTTAGAAAAACAAGGAAGAGAATTTTTTGATAAAATATTATGTTTTTTTTTTTGAATTTCGGATTTTTTAAATTTTTAATAAATTTTAAAAGAAATTTTTTATTTTAATGTGTTATGGTAACATGTAATGTTAGTATGTGTGAGCCCAGTATTTGCTAAAGGCAGCCCAGCTTGCAAAAAGGGGATCCATATCGGCGGAGGAGCTGGGATAATTTTAGCCAGGGATTGAGGATTTTTGGGGTTACATGTTAAAAGGCGAGGCGCGCAGTGGTGCGAGTCTGTTCGATTTCTTGGTGTTGGGATCTCTTACGGAGAAGTCCAGTGATCTCGTTCAGATGAGTCCATGGTCGCTGAGCCAGGGGGGTCGTGTACCCATGGGATTAAGAACCAGGGGGTTGTTGGCACCAGTTCCTCACCGATCCTCTTCGGGGTTATCGATGAGATTTCTTCTGTCATGAACAGCAGAATTCTCATCGAGGGGGTATTGTAGCGGGTCAAATTTTGGGTGTTTTTTATTTTTACCGTATGGGGCAAGTACATTTTTATTTCTTTCATTTTTGTGCGGGTTTGTAAAAAAGAAGTTGTGAAAATTATTGGGTAACAAAATTCATTCCGTTATAATAGAACGCATGTCCAACGTATTTGTCCGTGTAACAGACCAGTGTTGAGATACAGCGTTTGGAACAAAGGCGATGCGCAATTTCAGTGGTGTAACACGGCAAAGGAATTTACCACCTTGAAAATTCTAAGAACTTTGTACATGTGTGTCAACGCTCAAGCGCAACTACACCTGCACGCGCTCAAAGGACGCTCTAACAAAAAACTCAAGATGGCCAGAGCGTAAAAAATATTCATCGTCTTCTCTAAGACCTCCCGGAAGTCGCATTAAACTCCGCCTACTGTTGGTGACATCAGCAGAGCAGATGACAATATCGGCCTCTGGACACACACACATACCGGCTTTAATCCATATATAAAGTGGTTACTTCCCAACAAATGAGGCAGGAGCGACGAAAACATCATGGCAGTAGAGAACCAGCGTCCCTCCAGGAACAGGTACAGGTACCTGTTACGTTCACCGTGACGGAAGAGTCGACTTATAGCCGCGGCGTCGGCCAGACGCGCGCCAAGACTCGTGGGCCCCAAAAATCTTGTAAAGTTTATTTGAAAGTAATAGTTTTGCATCTCTAAGTAAACCAGTAGCTAAGAAGGGAATATGTGGAGTGACGGCAAAATGTAAAAGCAGTGAACTAACAAACGTTTGTGACCGAGTGCGGGAATATTACGGGGACGCGCCACGTGGTTGTCAGCGACGCTATGGAAACAAGTAACTGTATTCTAATCAATCAGTTTTATTACCAAGGCTTAATATGAAATGTTAAAGGGTTTGTAAATTCAGTATATATGTGTGAATGGCAAAGCTGGGCTATCTTTTGTGTGTGTGCTTTATAATTGTGCTGGTTTCTGTTTATGTCAGTGTTGAAAATTGTATTCCGTGTGATGTAAAAACAAAAATGATACCTAAGGTAAGCCATATTAATAAGTAAGTAAGATGCAAAAAGCAGGATAAAATCTTCATTTGTTTTTATTTTATGATTAAAATTTTTGTTTTATTTTGATGGTTTGAGCAAAATTAAAATCGATTCTCTTCAAAATGTGTCGAGTTAGTTATTTCGATAACATCTAACACAGGTTTGCATCTGACGTACATGTGATCGAATTCTGGACCCGAATATAAGAAACCTTGCAGGTAGGTGGAAACTGTATTCTTGTATTTTTGTATTTTATATATTTAAAATGTATTTGAATATAACAAGAAGTGTAATGAAAATGTATGTTGAATAGTAGTGAAAACACAAACAAATAAGTGAAGCCCATCAGGCTGAATTCAAAATGTAATTTAAAAAGAGATACACCAAAAAACAATCATGGCTAATTTTGACTATGAAAACATCTAACTGCCAAAGACATTCAAATGTAAATTGTATCAATTTCACAAGAAATCTTACTAATCTAAGACCAGTGAATGGCCAGTAATTATATGTCAATTATTTTAAAACAGAAATGTTATTGTAATAGTTTAATTTAAGAAAGATATGTTATTTATTAAATGTCAAATAGTTAGACTATAGTTAATGTATAACAGAATATGACCTTATGAGGTATCGTTGTAAACTTTGAAAGGAAAGAAAGATAATAGTGATGTCATTTATTACCCCAAAGGAATTACAAAGGAATAAAATCATTAGGAAAATACTTAATAAATTTGAATAAAAATTCAAATATTTTAACAATGTCTTTAAAGGAGTAATTAACCAATCACAGAATTGCGGTTACTATGACAACGAGACGTTGAGGGCTTATTTTCCATTAAATTATAGAGACTCGAAAAAACGACGCGTGGGTAAGCGGCACGCAAAATTGGAATGATTGAAATTTTAATTAAATAGTTACAAGAAGTTTAAAAAGTGAACCAGGATGACCAAAGACGAATAGATGTCGATCTACAAAGAATTAACGATGTCCAGGAACCAAATTAAAGAAATTAATTAGAAAAAAACCCAAGACCCGATTGAAAAAGATGTTAGAAGTTTAAAACCAGCCCAAAATTGAAGAATACCCAATAACCCGATGACTACACTTCAACGTGATATGAACTGATAAGTATCGAATAAATTTCTTAATCCCAAAAACCCAAATTACTTAAAATATTTTTCAAATGATAAAATTTCTCACTATTTAACAAGTATTATTTTATTTCAAAGGTGTTAATGCATAATTTACTTACTTAAAAACATTTTATTAATCAAAATATAACCTTATTTGAGAGCACAATTTTTGTAACAGAAATACGACACTACCGAACAAATTGTAAAAACACATTATAATTTCTAAGTACGTATAAGGTATGGTAGTGTACTTTTTTAATGTAACCAACGTTTATGTCTTATTTCATGATCCAAAGAACTCCAGATTTTAAACATAGTAATTTATTGAATGTAACTGACGCCATCTCGGCAAACGATAGTGTTTTAAAATCAATTTTGCCAACTCTGAGATATTTTTGTGTTTCAAGCTCTAAGCCGGAGCCAACTGTTATCAAAGTATTTATAATTCATTTGTCATATTTATTGATGACCAAATTTGTATTAAAAACACAGTACCGAGTATTACTATCTTGTTATTTCATAGGATTTTGTAGAGTATATGTGTGTTAGCCAGTTTTATTCAACAGCCAACTAGCGCTCATCACGAGTGGACGAAACGGCAACTTATATAGCGGCGGGAACCATTCGAACGATCCAGCTGTCCATGCTAATCACACGTATCAATTTAGAATTTAACTATTTTAATTGTTTTAATAGAAACAATTTGGCACCACCCGGGATTCGCAACCCCTATGAATTAACAGGTAGGTTGTACTGGTAACATTGACAACGCTACGAACTTCAGTAGTGACGTCGATTTATGTAACGACCGGTGTGAGGCAAACACACTACATTCACACTAATACACAAAATAAACAAGTGTGATACATTTTAACAGATACGACCACAGTTTCTCGTTACAATATATGTGAACAGTGGTTTTGAAATGGACTGTATATGAACTGATTTTGGTCAATGATAAAATAATAAGTTGGATTGTATATTTTTTTCATGTATTAATGTCGATGTATTTGTGTATTTTTGATGTTGTGTATTACAGGTAAATTTTATGTACACCATGTATGTAACAGGAAGTTATAGTTTAATTGATTTAATAATAACAATTAACATTGTTTCTTGAGTAAACAAGTGAGGAAAGTAATGGTGAAATTTTAAATAATTGAACTAAATAACTGAAGATTAATTACTTAATTAAGGTGGTACAACAGAAAATTTTGATAATGAAGTTAAATGATTAAGCATGTAATATTTGGATATTGAGATGTATTGTTATTAGTAGGTGAGGGATGAATTTTCTAATGCAATTGTCAATGATTACAGTAATGTAAAGTGTTTAAAAGGGATAGCGCCTGGGTGATAATTATTAAAATAAAGGCATTTGAGTTAGTCAATTAAAGTTAATGGGAGTTAGATAAATAAGAATTGTGAATTACCAGTAACACACAAAGAAGGTGTTAGATATTTTAGGGACACAGTAGTAGTGATTATATGTAGAGAGGTGAGTAAAGTGAAGGGTAAACATATATTTGTTGATGATGATATTTTGTAGTGGGGGTGAGGTGTAAGGAGTGACCAACGTATATCGTTGTGGCAGGTAATAGCGTAGTTTAAGGGAGTGTTTGCCGATATTTTGGAGGGCAAATGGTTAGGTATATATATGGCCAGCTAGGGAACACACATCCTAGTACAAAGACGAGCGGTGCCAGAGGATTTAAATGGAATTAGTGAAGGTGTTTATAATTGAGAGATTGGTGTCATAATATGTAAATCTGGTTGTTAATAGTGGTTGTTAGTACGAAGCAAGGGAGTAAGATTATAAATGTCTATTCAATTGAAAGCATAGCGAATACAGGAGTCACCCAGACTAATCAAGGATAAAAATGTGAAGGGTTAAGTAGAAAATTCATAGTAGAAAGGTAATAAGAGATGAAATATAATGTAATATGAATATTAATAATAAATTTGAATTTTTGTGAAGAATTAAATGGTAGTAAATGATAAATAATTGATGGCTAATTAATAAAAGTTTAATAATTAAAAGTATTAATTAATTAATTAAAATGTAATGTTATAATTTTATACGCAAATTTAAATATGTAGGGTGTGTAAATTTTAATCAAAGTTAAATCCGAGTTGTTTGTTGAATGTAATAATCGCAATGTTAATTATGAGTGTATTATTATGTATTATGTTTATTATGTATTAGCATAGGAATTTGAACATGAATTATATGTATGTGTAAATTGTTAGTTTTAGGGTAGTTACAAATGCAACTGCATATGACACAACGTGTCAAACTATTGCGATTCCCCATATTTCGGGTGATTACTGTCTTACCAGCACTAATCGTGGTTTTGGACGACAACCAGCTATGGCCAGCAATTGTTAAACCTGACCACAGTTGGTTGCCTATGAAATTGGTTCAACTTAGAAATTTAATGGGAGATTCAGGGGAATCTAAGATTATTTGTTTGCATAGGCTATTTTCATCTAAGTATGGGTGGTAGACCTTAGGGGCATGTAATAAAATAATAAGTAGGGGTATTGACCTTGAAGTTTCTGTAACGCCGAAGCAAGGATGGGAGAGAGAGAAAAGAAAAAAGTGCTCACTCCTTCTGCCTCAGTCCTTGTGGAGGCAACTGAACGCAATAGTTCAGGGGGGGAAATAGTGTGTGTGGAGGAGAAAGAGGGGTAATTATTGTTAACAGCGCCGGATTACTTACTGTTAATGATATTATTAATAATAATAATAGTAAATTTTTTTTTATAAAATGTTTTAGGAAGAGGGAGATTTTGGTAATTGTATCCATAAATTTTGGATTATATGTTTCAATTGTAGTATAAAGATTTGTGTTTCTTCTATAATTATATTAATTATGAAAACAAAAAAGGGTTAATTATTATCGTTGGGAATCGAAAAAGTTTTATAATGTTAAGGGTAGTCAATGAAGAGAATGGCACTTCTATATAATTCTTGTTGAGTTGAAGCAAACCCAGTGCTTCTTAACACAAACCAGCACATAGCTAAGGGGAAACAGATCAGTTAGGGATATAGCATTATACCAAGCCACTATTTTGATATTTTTGATTTATTGTTTCAGTGTTTGGTGATGTTGTGACGGCGGTTCTGAGCTGGTCAGAGCAGGAGCGTAAAGACCCTGATTGGCCTTATGGTGTTGGGATCTCGTTGGAGAAGTCCAATAAGGTCATGCAGGTACTGTCACCATCATCGGACCACGGGTGAGTTATTGTATTCTTTTCATATAAATAGTAAGGGGGTTGTGGCGACATATCCTAGCTGATCCCTTTAGGAAGTACAAATGTGTCAATGAGAGTTTTTATGCTTCGGCATAAAACCTTTCATTGAGGGGGTTTTGTAACGGTACAATTCTGGTCCTATAATATTTTGGGAAATAATTGTTATAAAGTATAATTGTTATAATTGTTTTTAAAGCCCTATAAAGAAAACAGCGTAAAGTTGTCCAAACGTTTTCAACGACGTAATATTGAGCGGACAGGATTTGTGTCGAGGTCAGGGGAAAATCACAGTAATAGCAAAAAACAGTTCGTCATATTAAAGTAAACAAGCCTAACCCAATGATGACATCAGCTACAGGAATGCGATACGCAATAAATACATTTGTAAACAACAGGGTTTAGCCGTTTCGAACAAAGGACTAGTGACGCAGTTTGCCCCACCTCCACATTGCAAAGACTACTAACCGCCAGCAGTCTCGTCTCATCAGAGTAGCATGCCGGCCGGCAATTCTGTAAAAGCTACTTATATCTAAATTTTACACAACCAAGAGTTTGTTAAATATGTGAAAGTGCAGTATTTTAAAATAACAGTTCGACGTTAACCCCACATAAAATTTTGGGTTACGACAACATCGAGAGTGTGAGATCAACGATAGGACATCTTTGAAGAATTTCCAGCTAAGTCATAAAATGGGGGGGTCCAAAAAAGTCCAACTAAGGGTTTAGATAATCTTTTCTTTTAAATTTAATTAATTAAAATGAGCTCAATTTTGGGGAAGTCAATTAACTAAAACTTGGTACCATGAATGAGAGTGCGAGTGAGAGAGAGGATATTTCATTACAACAATTAATAAGTGCTGGGTTGTGAAGTAATTTTTTTTAAATAACTATTGTAACGAGATAGTCTGGTCGTATCTGTAAAATGTACACCAATTTTGTATGTGTATTGAATGTTAGTGCGTTCGTCTCGCACCGGGGTCGTTACATCAATGTTCGCGGCTAACGTTGTCCGTAGCGTTGCGGTAATCACCAGTATAACACGGCAGTAACCTTACCTGTTTACTTATAGGGGTGTGTTAATCCCGGGTGGCGCCAAGTCGTTTATTAAAACAACTAAAATTATAGTATAATGAGTTTTCAGCGGTGACGGTCGGGCGTTCAAATAATTCCCGCTCGCACTGCCGTCTGAATTGTCGATGCTGCTGTGCAAATGACAACTTGTTCGCTTCTCGTCAAACCTATTCTTCATAAATAAACACTAGTAATATATAAAGCACTCCCTATGAAATAATAACAGCGGTTACTCCCTGTAATAGTTATTTTTAATAGGTGATAATTAAAATGTTCAAATTGACAATTATTTAATAATAATTTTGCACCGACATTGTACATAAGACTCCTACTCCTCAGGTAGACGAATCGATTAAGGAAATGATCAGCATCAGTATGGCTGTGTACGTTAAGTTATTACAATTATTTTTGTTCCCAAAATCGTGGATTCTTGTGATTATGAGCTAAAGAAATTCCTATGGTTACAATAAAAATATTTTACCTTATTCTACGTGTACATAAATAATAATGTGTGATGTTACAATCTGTTCTGTAGTGTCGTTAAATGTGTTTTGAAAGTTCGTGTTTTAATAATAGGTTATGTTTTATCTTAACAAATTTTCAGTGAGTTTTATTTTACTTAAATAATCTGTGAAAGAGAAATATTTGTTTATAGTGAGATAAATTTACCTTTAGTAAAATTTAGAGTGATTAGGTTTTTTGGAAATAGGTAATTTAATTGTACTTAACACCTCAGCATGACTTGGTGTCTTCGTTCGTTTGATCGGGTAGGATTTGGCTGCAGTAATTCCTTTTTCATTAATTTTTGGGCTTCAATGGGTTGGGCGTCCTTTTCATAACGTATCTGGTCATTCTTTTCGGTTAATTTTCAGTTTAATTATCCTGGATCTTGAGTGGACTGCTATAAATGGGTCGTCTGCTTCTTATACCGTCATGGTTATGAACCTTGATTACTGTTTTACATTATTTTAATAGAAAATCGTTCTTCCAAACATTGGCTTCTGTATTGTTTGACTGACGCTTCACTTCTGTAACGGTATTCAACCGTAATTCTGTCTTCAACTGCCGTTCCTATGGCAACTGCATGATTTTGATTGGTTGATTTTGAGATGATGTATTGTTATCAAAATTCGAATTCCTCTTATATCTTCTGACTGCTGTTATTCCTCTAGCTTCCTTCCTGGTTATTAAATATTGTCACTATAGTATTTATTTCCTTTCATAGATTATTTTTATACCCCACAAGTTTGGGTAATTTTAGATTTTATGTTTTTACAATTATGTTAATACTTGTTAATTACATTTCTTTTTGTATACAAACGCTTATTATAATATTTTGTTTTACAAATGATTTACAATTTATTCTTGGTGAATCCTTCACCTCAGATTTGCTAATTTCTTTGTTAATTTGTTATAATTTGTGGTTGTTTGTTTCTGACAGTTAGGCACTTTCATAGGCATAAGTAGCCATTATGGTATTTGACTTATTTTATTTACATTACATTTCATTTCAGCCTAATGGGCTTTATTTTGTTATTATAATTGGTTGTATTGTGTTTTGAGTCTGTTTATGTGTTATTATTATGTCACTATGATTTTATACACAGTTATTTACTCTTTGGTTTCCATGTTTTCTAGTCATACATTTCTTAACATTTTTATTTATTTCCTTTGCCAATAATAACAATGTGGCTATTATTTACTACTTCTTTGATCTTATTTAAATATAACATGTAGGCCTATGGTCTGTATAATTCTTACAGCCATATCCAATTCATAAACATGATTGAATAATTATTTAACTAACTTATTATTTGCTAATTTTTGTTCACATTACATCTTATTTTATATTATTTTTTAGTGTGACAAACAACATTACTTTTATGAAACTTATAACTATCCCTTATAGCATGGGTGTTTTTTGATTTGTATCTAACTCCTTAACTTTCTAAACAATCTTTACTCTCTCTCCATGTTAACACTTTCAATTTACTCTTTCCTGGGGTTCTCCCTTTCAACTACGATTACTTGCTTTTAAAACTCCTTAATTATATTTTTTGTTTTGTTTACTATGGTAATTATCACTTTTCAGTGTTCAATACCTCTTTATAGTTTATACTTAATACTATTTTTCACAACATACTTATTCACTATTAAACTTTTAGCGTTCTTTAGGATTTATTAATTAATGATTTTATCACTCACTGTTTTTCACTATATTTCCATTCTATACTTTACACTATTTTCATTCAATCATCACCTTCACTCTTAAATTATTTATAGTTAATTATAATTTAATTAGTGTACCTTCTTTATCACTACACTTTGGGGTTTTTACACTTTCATTTTGCACTTCACAAATGTTTTTTGTTTTTTAAGTGTTTCTGAATGGGTAATCCCTCTAATTACTATCTCACTGTTCATTTTTTCTCTTTCATTACAATATATCCTTAGTACTATTAACAATTTTATGTCCTTACAATACTATTCTTACATCTAATTCTGAATTGGGGTTTAGTTTGCTTTTTTATCATTTTTATCTCTAATATTGTTTAATAGGGTTTCTTCCCTAAATTATTATAGTCCATTAATGGATAATGACGTTTACTTTTTCCTTTCTCATAGGTTAATTATTGGTCTTGGTTCCAATATTATTTTTGATTGCATTATTTCTCCTTCTCCTATGCTTTATTACTTGTTTGTGTATCATTATTGGTTTTCGTTTTTATCTATTTCCCTTCTTCTTCATTTTCATTGTATTTGGTTAATACCTTGGTTTTTCCACCTTCTCCTTTGGGTTCATTTCAGCGTGTTACATTGAGTCATTTAATTCCATGAACTTGTTTCATTTTTGTTTGGGTTTTGGGTTTTTCGTGGTTTCCTTCTTCTTTTGGTTTGGTTAATCACCTTCTTTTCTTCTTTGGTTTTATTCTCGTTTGTTTTTCATGGTTCCCTTCTTCTTTGTTTCCTTTTGTTGGGTCAATCACTTGGGTTAGGTCATGTCGTCGTTTGTCGAGTCATAGTTTTTATATTTTATTTAAATTAATCATTTTTTCTTCCATATTCCTTAAGGAATAGAAGTATGGTGATGGCAAAAAAAATCGTGTTCGACATTATTGCAGATTCTGATTCTACTACACTCAAAACATGAAAAAAAGTCGTTTTCAGAAAAGTGTCTGTTTGTGTGTGTCTGTCTGTCTGTGTGTCTGTAGATTTTTTTTCTATGGCAAACGATAACTGCCGCAAATTCAAACAGAATCAAATAATTTTTTGCATACAGCCCTGATTTGTAGAGTACTCACGACCTATTGTTTTTGGTGAAGATCGGTTGAGGGATAGGGGTAGTTTACCTGCAACGGTTTTTTTTTATCAAGGGAAATTTTTTTTTTTGGCAAACGATAACAGCCGCAAATTCAAACAGAATTAAATAATGTTTCGTATACAGCCCTCAATTGTAGAGTTTTCAAGACCTATTGTTTTTGGTGAAGATCGGTTAAGGGAAAGGGGTAGTTTACCTGTAACGTTTTATGTTTTAACAAGGGTATTTCCTATGGCAAATGATAACAGCCGCAAATTCAAACAGAATCAAACGACTATTTGCATACAGCCCTAAATTGTAGAGTTCTCAAGACCTATTGTTTTTGGTGAAGATCGGTTGTGGGAAAGGGGTAGTTTACCTGCAACGTTTTTTTAACAAGGGTATTTTCTATGGCAAACGATAACAGCCGCAAATTCAAACAGAATCAAATAATTTTTTGCATACGTCCCTGAATTGTAGAGGTCTCAAGGACTTTCGATTTTGGTGAAGATCGGTTAAGGGGAAGTGGTAGTTTACCTGCAACCTTTTACGTTTTAACAAGAGTAAAGTACTTGAAAATTTATTTAAACTTTTTGAAACAATGGTAATTGTTAAAAATAAAATAATTTTGTTGCCAACAATAAAATTAAAATTTTTTCATTTTAATGTAATATAATATTTTTCATTTAATACGGCAATAAAAAGGCAGGTAAGACAAACACACACACACACACACACACACAATTCACGTTATTTCTGGCCTCACTCATGTTTATTTTCTTACGTTTGCACGCTTTTTAAATGGAAAGTGCCGAAACCCAAACCAACATAACGCGTGCAAGCCGAAAAAATGGACATCAATTTGCTTACTGGCGAAGCTAGTAGTTAATGAATGGGTAGGCAAAAATCTTATCTTAAATTTTTTTTTAAGGAATCACTAAAAGGACGGTGGGTCAAATCGGACGCTGAGGTAGAGTTTGCTGTAAGCGAATGTTTCCACAAACAGCCGTAAGAATTTGACTAGCAGGGAATCTACAGGTTAGCGCAACAGTGGAACTCATGTCTTAATGTTATTGGAGACTTCTTTTAAAATCGTTGAATAAAAAATGCTTTACAGCTCTATACGTGTGTCTATTGAACAATCCTTGTATTAGTCATACACAATAATACAACTGATTGAACTTCAAATTTTTAAACTTGATTAGTTTCTATATATATGTTTAATGTTACAAATAATTCAAATAACAATCTTGATCATCTGTTAGTTCAGCGGAATAACAGTGACACTTTTAATAACCGCATAAAATAAACACTTAGAAACAACACAGGCGCTTTAACTTAACTGTTTGGACCACAGAAGTGAGGCATGCCTCAACGCTCTATGTGTACAGCGCGGGACAATCCCCCCTCCCTACACTTCCCTATCACACCACTACATTGCTTACATACGATGTATACAAAAAACGCTGAGGCAAGTTCAGGTTGCCTCATTCGCTTTAAACGAACTATGCCGAATCTCACCTGTCACCATCTAGCGGTCGCTCAATAAAGCACGTTTCGGTTTAATAAATTTGACAGTCGCAGTAACAATGTATAATCTTTACGTTATGTAGTTCATACGTATTTATAATTTTTATTCTACAGAATTTTTTAGGGTAGGCATTGCCTCAATTGCCTCCATGTAACTTCGCCACTGATATATATGTGTACAACGTTATCGGCAACAAAGAAGTAGTTTTTGTTAAAATTCCTTCCCGGGATATTTGGCCGTAGTCCAATGTTTTCTACAAAACCAGACATTTCGGCAATGCCATCGACTTCCATCATCAGTGAAAATCGAGTGCGATAACGTGAGGTGGTATACGTTAGTGACCACAGTACTGTGGTTAAGGCTGAAGCAGTAAGTAGAAAGAAGTAGTTTCTATGGTAATATTTCATTTCGAAAATGATTTTAAATATAAATCTTAGAATATGGAAGTCATGTATGGTTCTCCATACCGATATTTTTTTATGAAGTATTATTTTAGATTCAATATTATCTTATTCATCCCTGGTATTGGGTTGGCTTATTTGTGTTGTAACACTATATATTATGTTTATTATGTAATAAGTATAAAACATGTTATTTTGGAGGGCTTATAAAATGTTTAAGGGATATTATATGTTTAAAAAAAAAATGGGACTACGCCCCGAGGCATAGTAACGTGCGTGTTTGGCACATAGTTCAGTAGAGTCATTTTCATATGTACGTAGAGTCTTTTTGATAATAAAAGGTAATGTCATTGGTAAACAATATAAGCCAGAGTGAGTTATTTCAGGTAATACATTCCGCAAGTACTGGTTCGCTAACACGAATTCTGACCTTAGGTAAGTATACATATTTTGTTGTATTTCAGTTTGCAACATGGCGCCCGATGAAAATTTCAATTACAAAATTATCGATAATAAAAAGTAAATAATAAAATAAAGTTACAGTTCTAAATGTAAAACATAATTTTTAACAAAGTTTGGCCAGCTGTATTTTTATAAGCTCAGAGTGGCAGCAGTAACTCTTAGATCTCAGGTTTTTTTAAACATTTTATAATTTATTTTTTTATAAATAAAATACATTTGTTCAGTAGGTCCTTTCGACTACAATATAACAACAGTATTGACAGGGAAAGTACCAAAATACTGTAGCGTTTTTCTTCTCTTCTCACATTTAATTTTATACATTTACTGATATAGAGTAAAACACATGTACTTACCATAACACTTTTGGTATGGTCACATGGTTCATACCCAACATGAATTTCCTCTTTAAGGGCCAGGATTCACACTCAGCGAGATTAGACACATAGAGGTAATCGAAATAATAACTCTGGCTACCATTTGAATATAATCAACTCGTTTTTAATTTTCTGAATTAGATTTATAATACTGAATCATAACCCAAAGATGGCGTCACATACAAATACAAAACAAAATGGCGTCTATACTTTCTTATGCCCTTATTTATTAATATACTTTCTATAGCCGTCTATACTTTCTATTACGGGGAAGCTTAATCCCATTCTAAATTTGATTCTAGCTGCAGCTTAAATAACATTCGATTGATTTCATTCCATGTTTTGTATGTTTCACAAACCAATGCCCTGATATTCTATTGTCATGGCCATTCGTTCACTCCCTCATGCTCTCACTCACACACACGCTATCACAGATACATTTTATTAGATTTATTTCTTATTGAGCTCATTAAGGTATAAAATATGGTAATTCTTTTGACTTCTCTGTATGTGGATGCTGGTAGCTCCGCCGCTGGTGTTAGTTCCTCCGTATTAGAATGGCTGGTGGTCGCCGCATGTCCCTCGTCTATTTATTTTGCTAGCACTGATTCTACATTTGATATTTTAAATAATAACTTGTTGTTTCGAGTCTTTGAAGCTCTACTGTTACATTTTGATGATGAATAGTAATTTGTCTAAAACACTTCTGGTTAAAACTAAGTCAACAGCGATGTGAGCTGTTGACCCTTTAATGTGCTGTGTGGAACTGAGAACTGGTAATAAGCAAAATTTGCGTACGTATTAGTGTATTTGACGTCACCGTCTTTTGTTCTCTCGGCCAACGCCTTGTTTCATACGCTGTTGTTTCTGCGTCATTGTCGTTTATTAATGACGCCACAGCCTTGTGAACCAATAAGAATTGTTATTAAGAGTTCGTCTTCACATACACCGCCATCATCTCTGCTCGACTTCGCCCGTCCACCGGTGACCTTGGAATTATTCTCCTCTTACTGAATATGCGTTGTTTGTTCACACACAGGGGAAATGGACCTAACCATACTTTATTTAACTTTGATACAATAAAACATTATGAAACATCCTCAAACCCCATAATTAAGATAACGGGCCTTTATGTACTGTGTAATGGTACATATCTTCACCTAACCATAATGAAGAAGACATGACCAGATAAATTATTTAGTCATTAACACTAGAATAAAAAGGGATGAATTAGAATAGAAGAATGGGTGAATCAGAATAATAAAACGACCAGACATATCAAGGTAGTCAGAACAGTAACTTATATTAATAAAGTAGTAACAAACAAACAAACCAAAATGGTAAATACAGAAACAAGACGATTTAACCCGAATAGCCCAATAGATGGTAAGTGAGAGAGTAGAACTAGCCCCAAAGGACCAAGAATAACCTAATAGTGACAACTGCAAATGGACTAGAAATAGCCACCGCACCCACATAAGTGTAAATAAGAAGAATAGTGACTAAAAGACAATTAACATATAAGTGTAGTGATACAATCAACCACAACACTAAGGAAGTGACGTATAATGTATGACAAAAGAAAATGAACTAAGAAGGAACACCAAACTTGTATTAAACCAAAGAAATAGAATCACTGATGAAAATTGTATATAATATTAATAATTGTAAGGACAGACAAGTTAGAAATACTAATCATTAAGTACTTAAGATATAGAGGGGCACAATAACCCCAAACAAATAGAGTAAACTAAGACAAATCACATTAGCATAATACTAACATATTAGTGGTACAATAAAACGACATGAACTTGTTAATATTATAATTAAACCTTGTAAAATGAGAGGTAGAGAGTTAGAGAAATAGTGAACATAGTAAAGTGAGAAAGAGAATTTAAAGTTAGGCAATACCCACTAGTAACACTTAAATTAAACATATAAAGTGCAAAGTGATAGTGTGAAAACCCCAAATTAAATAGAACCCTATTGATAGGGATAGACACCAAATAATCAGTGAAAAAACACTAAAGAGTTAAGAGTGATCAAAAACCATCAGTGAGTGGTAAAAAATAAGTGAAGGCTGATAATGGCTAATCACAGAAAGGACTGTGGCACTTAATAGCAATTATCCAGTGAACACAAGTGTATCAATAACAAAATGAAACAAAGTGTAACAGACTAGATAATAAGTACGTTTTAGATAATAGTAGTACTTACTACTTGTCATATTTTAGTTTGCAAATCTTAATGTTAGGTAATAATTTGTTAATTAGTATTGTTGCTCATGTATTCAAGAACGAATGATTATCAGTGTGTTAATACACCAAAATATATGATTTTATTCACAGAAAAAAGAATCCAATATCATTAATTTAAAATGATACATTAAAGAATATTTTTCATGACAAACTGATAATAATAAAAAAAGATATTAATATTAGATAGTAAACAGTTGTTGAAGATTCACTTATGGCTTAATGTCATTTAGAGTTAGTCATAACAATATACCATTGTATTAATATAATTAATTCATGTTTATGTCTTTATTTTTTATTTCAAGTAATAATTATAATTCATCAAAGAGTATGGGGAGATGAAGAGTATGAGTGGATAATATGTTTCAAATAATTATGTTTAAATGAATAAGAATTATGTTTTAATGACTAAGGTTTATGTTCCAATAATTAAATGATAAGAATTATAGCTATGGGAATTGTTAAAACCATTAGATGTTATGTTATATGTTGTAAGAAATAAGATCTTAAAACCAACAGAAACCAGTAAACAAGAAACAAACAATACATTCAAATACAATGACACTAAAAATGAGTTATCACAGTAGACAAATTAATATAGGGAAACAATAAAATTACACACAAGTACAAGAACCGACTTAAACATTGAACAAATGAACAGAATCTTGTATTCAAACAATCAGGACCCATTACAAGGAGAATAAAATGTAATATCAGTAATTAAAGAAAAATAGTCAATTGCTGTTTAAGCCTATGCAAATTCCCAACTGTCAACTACAAAAAACTTCAATTTATAGAATTAAACACTGACATTAGGAAGACTAAACCACATAAACTATGAAATACAAATAGACAATCATGTTAAGGCAGAAATATTATGATAATAATGTAAATTAAGAAAACAGTATAATTAAATAAAATTAACAAAACTGTCAAAATGTTGATACCTAAGTGAACACTATAATATTGGATGTCAAATTAATCCTTTGAGCCAAAATATGAACAGTGGTGATAATATTTACTATTAAAAAGGGAGTACTGAAGATTAATTACATTTAGAAGATCTGTAACCAGTTTAAATAAAAATTCAAATACCCTAACAATACTCTTTAGCCAATTTCAGCCAATCAAAAACCTTGAGTAACCATGACAACAACCGAATATTGACTAATTTCAGTTAGGAACAATACTTTATGTAGTGACGCTAAACTGGAGAGACGCCACGCCGTGAAGGGCCCAAATTTTCAATAGAAAAACAGTATAAGTGCCCACAATTTTGAGAAGGAGTAGCAGTACAACAGATAAGAGGCCACTACAACTAATTTACACCAAGGACCAGCTCGGAATTAATCCAGATGACCGGAAAATACCTGTAATTCAACTTGAAGAAGATGACAACCAATTTTTGAGCCCAAGATCAGAAGTAGGAAGAATCTACATCGGCCCATTACTTTACATGGACGACTGACAATACCCATCATATCTACTAACGTTGAGTATTGCTGAATTTATTTGAATATTATAAAACAAATTCTCTTTCAAAAATTCTAACTATAAAATAAAACTCTCACTATCACTGAATATTTTCAAGGATTAATAAAATAACTAAATAACTTTGTAAACATTGAATGAACACATGATAACCTATGTTACACAACGACACTGTCACACTTCAACACCACAATATTTAATTTATAGCAAACCTTGTATAATTTTAATGATCACAAACTTTTAATTATATGTTCTAATTTTGTTATCTTGTTATGTAAACCTCTGTTTCGTACTTAAAACAACCCAATTGGCAGATTTATTTTGTGAAATAATAACCAACATATCAATTGTAAACTTGCACTGCCAACCTAGCGCTCCGCAGAGCGAGAGATTATATTGCCGTGGCTAAAATTTTTATTATAAGTTATTATTTTTATGAAGCGTTAACGATATTTAACAAGCAAAAGCCTAATAAAAAAGTGCGTACTGATAACAAACTGTCCAGTATTTATTTGTAGAAAATATTATGTATGTTTTGTTTACTAGCAGTGGGTCGACATAACCAACATTAATTCAAGTTGGCAACACGTGTTCCCCCACTCACACGAGAATCAGTTACAAGCCAAACGGCGAACTATTCGAATTTTTGATAACAAATCACCATACTATACAAATACAAACTTTTAATTGTTTTCAAGAAAAACAATTTGGCGCCTACCCGGAATTACTAAGAGTGCGAGAAGGGACAGGTAAGGCATGCAGGCTACCAGACGCTTCCGCAGGCTTCAGACAATTTACGTTCGACAAAACTAACAACTACACAAACGTTAAATAATAATATTTTAATACAAACGACACATCTATTTTAACAACTGTTACAATACATATGATGATAAATAGTCACAATGTATCTTAAAAGGATTATATTAAGAGTGTAAAACAGTTCAATGTATAGGTTAAGTTATAAAAATGTTTTATTCTTCGTATTGTTTAAATTAGCAGCCATCCTTACTTTTCTTTTATAAAATTGCTAAACTGCTATAATTGTTTTTATTATTTAGACAAAGCTTTTCGTCATTACTGACATCTTCAGGTCTTAAACAACCATTAATCTTTAATCGTTGTTTAAGACCTGAAGATGTCAGTAATGACGAAAAGCTTTGTCTAAATAATAAAAACAATTATAGCAGTTTAGCAATTTTATAAAAGAAAAATATAAAAATGTTTTTTAGACTTAATTAGTTTTAAATTATGTTAGCACTATACATCAATGGTGGCTTATGCTTATGCCCATATTATTAATCATTATTGTTCTCAGTGAAAGTTAATTATGGTTTTTATAAAATAACATATTCAAAGTTTTTTGAAACCTTTAGATCAGGTTTAACAGGGAATATTTCAGATTAATTTTAGATCAAAAAATACTTCTCTCCCTGTGTCAATTGGTCCAATTTCTTCAGAGATGTCCTGGTTTAATTCTGTAGAGTCTTGTAGCAATTCTTTCTTCTATTTTAATCTTGATATATATAATTATTCAATTGTTTATCTTGAGATGCACTAATATCACATATATTATAATTTGTTTTTCACTATAAGTATTTAAATAAACCTTTTTGCATTCAGTTTTTTTAGAATCAATCTATTTTTTCCTCAACGTATTAGTTGCTAAGGCCTCTCTTAGATATCTCCTTGGTTTCCAAGTAACATTTTTATATCACCCTGGTGACATCATAAGAATAATATAAACAAACCTTTTACTATTTTATATGTCATTTTCTTTTAAAAGGATATACCTTTTTTATACGAGCTCTTATCTTCTTTTTATTTGTTTCTTTATTCTTCTGATAAAAAACTGATCATTTTGACATCACTCTTGACTATTTTCTGATCTATATTTCCTGAGTTAATGATTTACATTTTTTTTATTATTTTTGTTCCAAACTTATTTATTATTTCTTTTGTACCTTTCACTTCTTAAATTTATTTTATACATTTGGTAATCTTTTAACATAAACTGACATTGCTTCCTTATTATTTTAATAGAAATCTTATTCATATAATTTGACTGACTATGATTTTGGTACTTTCTTGTTAAGACTAACATTAGTGTTATTAACACTAGTATACATAATATTAATAGATGTGACAGAAACTGATTACTAATAACTATTAGTAATATGTTATAATTCCCCTTAACTGACTGTGTTTATAACTTTACAGTCTGCACATAAAAAACAAATTTCATAAATAAGTTCTTACTTTAATTATAATAAACATAACATACAATAACCAATTAAAATTAAACATATTCAATTAAGTCTTTCTTAAAATATTATGTCTCCTGGTACTTTTTAATCATGGTATATTTATGTTACTAGGGCATGGTAAAAATGTCACGTAACAATATATATATATATATATATATATATATATATATATATATATATAACCAGTGTAATTTGTAAATTATGATCGACAAATTATAAATTTCCAGTATTCTAACCAAAACATGTTTTGTAGAGATGGGTTTGGAGGTGTAGAGACAGCATGCTTGGATGAATGAGAGAGTAAATTCTTTTAAAATGTAATTAAAGATTTAATCATTAGTTGGTGCTAGATTGTAAAATTATGAATAAATTAGTTTAGGTAAACAAGTAAATATTTGGTTGTACTCACTATCTGTACGAAGTGAAAGCTGGGACTTGCAAAAAGTGTCTATATTAAAATTTTATAAAAAAAAAAAAAGAACTTGTTATTATGCAAGATCCATGGGTGATTTTGGGGGGTTGTTAGGTGTCAACAGAGAGGGAATAAGTTGTGGTAGGTAGTGTAGTAAATGAAGAAGGACATAAGTTTAGCTATAAGATAGGCTATTGCAGTGGCGGCATGTGTCACTGTAGATAGCGGTAAGTGTTGATGAGTAACATTAAAGCATGTTACCATCATCAGAGGCCTAAATAGGGTGTAAAATACACTGTACAACCTTATATAATATTATATTATATGTGAATTTAATAAGTACAGTGTATAGAAAAATGAGGCAGTAAAAACATGCTAATGACAAGCTTTCCCCGCCTTTTCGGGCGATTACCATTTCACCAGCACTAATCGTGGTTTTGGACGACAATCAGCTGTGGGCAGAAATTGTAAAACTGACCATGGTTGGTTGCCTTTGAAAATTGGTGTGAATTTGAAATTAACAGGGGGGGGTGACTCAAGGGGAAATCCCCGGAACTATGGATAGGTTATCACCTTGTTCGCGTGGGAACAAACAAAAGGGTGATAGACCCGTCTTAAGGTTGTGACTATGTAATCAGGTATTATGATATCTGAATTTTAAAATGTAAGGCCAAAGCAAGGACAGGAGATCCCAAAATTCCTCCCTAATTTCAGTCCTTGTGGAAACAACTGGGCGTTACAGTTGTAATGGGACAAAATGGGGTATTTTATTTTATTTTATTTTATTTTATATTAAATTCATGTGACTAAGGCAGCAAGTCCCCGACATAATACGGTTTCCGTGAGCCAAAGAACGCAGTAACAACATTGTAATTTTGCAAGCAGGTGTGTTGAGACGCAATAATTCCAAGAAAACGGGTGATGTGTTACGCACTCAAGCGCGCAACTTGAGCATGTGCGCGGACAGGACGCCAAGACGCCTTAACCAGGAATCAACCAACATGGCTAAATTGTTAATTTGTTTGCCACATGCTAGGTTGCGGGCGGAAATATACAACGAACACCACACCCATTTGAGTGACGTGACTAGTGGCCTCAAAATTTCGTCAACGTCCAATACACCTGGACAACCCATGTTACCTGTACAGTGACGAACATTTTAATGCCAGAAGGCATTGGTAATTTCTGTCTTGTATGATTTTGGAGGGGGGGCATTTGGTTAACACTCCCGGCAGTCATCACCCACACTCCGCCTGGCCAGGCAGCTACCAAACGTGGCTCATACAAAAAAAATTTTTTATTATTAATTAAAAGAGAATATAAGTGGTGAAATGATGTCCTAAAGTTAACAGTGAGTGCAGTATCTGGTGAGGAATACAGAAATGTGAAATCATAAACTTTTGGACACCTAAAAGAGAACTTTCTGTGTGACGTGCCATGAGGTCGGGGAGACGCCACTACAGCAAGTAACCGTATTAAATCAAAATTATTTTAATGATTGCCTAAAATAAATAAATGGGGGGTAAAATGGAATGAGAGTTGAGTGTGAGCAAGCTGGGTTCGCCTTATTTAGATTTAGAAATTAACAAGTAGCATATGAAGTATAAATGTATGGTAATAATATTATGGCTAACAAACGCTTGTAAGAAATGTATTAAGGCACAGTTGAGCAAAATAATAATGTGCCAATAGTGGGGAGAAAGTATGTACAAAAGAAATTTAGGGAATATAAAATGAACTAAATTTTAATAAAATTTGAAGCTTATTATATTTTAATGAGAGTCGAGTGTGTTATTTTAACAACCTCAAAATCATGTTTACATTCACAGTTCGTGATGGAATCCCGGGTCCAAATTTAAGGTAAGTGGGAGATTTATATTGTTTTTGTAAATGTCTATTAAGAAAATAACTTCACAGATGTCGCCCAGAACTAGGGACTTAATTGTTTAAATAAATAATAACTTCACAAATGGCGCCACGAACTTGGAAGGAGTTCTAATTTTTTTGGAAATTAAAATTCCGCACCTACAGTGAACATAATGATTCGGAGGTTGAGTAACAGTACGTAAAAATTACGTAAAGTACATAAAACAACAAATCAAGGTTAGATTAAGTATAAGATGTTGTATGTGTAAATTAAGAATTAGTTAACCAAAAAATCAGTAAATTTACAACTAAAAAATGGCAGGAAATAATGAAAACGATGTAAATGAAATAACTAATGTTGACAATTTTTATGAGTCAGCTATTATGAATAATTTTGAGGTCCGCTCGACTCCAAACGTGGGTCAGGACAATAAAATAGTCGATATTGTAACGTAGCGGTTTTTGTAGAGGTCTTAGCGAAAACTTTGTATGTGGCCTATTGGGTGTTCGTCTTATTTAATTAAGACCCAATGTTGTAAGCGCCAATCTGTAACGTAACGCAGTGAGGTATAGTAGAGTTATATTATATGCCCCACGTTGTATGCGTCAATCTGTAACGTAGCGGTTTTTGTAGAGATTTCCGCCTCTAGAGAGTGTACTACAGTTACAGGTATATTGTTAATTCAGCACCACTATTGGAAGCGCCAATCTTGTAACGTAGCGGTTTGAGATATTAAAGTTTCCGCCTCTCTGTCTCATTTTCCTCATTGGTCTGTCTCAAGTTTTCCTCCTGTTTCTTAAAATTTTCATCTATTTTGTTATTGGTTTGCTTTGAAGTTTCCTCCTGTTTTCTAAATTGTTCAGCCATAAATTTCATCATGTCTTGCCAATTAGGTTCTTCTCTGGCTACCGCTTTGTCTGGTTGGTCCCCTTGGGCATCCTCTTCCACTATTTCCTTTTCCATATCCATAATTACTTCGGTTTCTTCTTTATCGCCTGTCTGTTGGTCCATTTCACTGTCCGTGACTAACTCTATTTCTTGTTCCTGTCCACCTTCTTCCTTCTCCTTTTCTTCTGCCCTCTTCTTCGATTTGCCTCAGGTATTATGAATTTCTTGTTTTCTCATAACTGCCGACGATAATTAGATTTTTTTTTGGTATATATTTTTATTAAATATATCAAAATTCTTTTCTAATTACAGCCCTTTTACGTTGAGCGCCAATCTGTAACGTAGTGGTTTTTGTAGAGGTCTTAGCGAAAACTTTGTATGTGGCCTATTGGGTGTTCGTCTTATTTAATTAAGACCCAATGTTGTAAGCGCCAATCTGTAACGTAACGCAGTGAGGTATAGTAGAGTTATATTATATGCCCCACGTTGTATGCATCAATCTGTAACGTAGCGGTTTTTGTAGAGGTTTCCGCCTCTAGAGAGTGTACTACAGTTACAGGTATATTGTTAATTCAGCACCACTATTGGAAGCGCCAATCTTGTAACGTAGCGGTTTGAGATATTAAAGTTTCCGCCTCTCCGCAGTCGCCACTTATGAATTATAATAACTGAAGTTTTAAAAAAAATAAATAAAGTATTTTTTAATGTTACTCAATCTAAATAGAAATCGAGAGTGTGTGATTTGGGGTCAAGGAGTGAAGTTGTTCAGCCTTATGAGGAAGAGAGAGTAAGTACCAATTATTTACACTCGGTTTAGACGATTTCTGATTTTTTCAAATTGTTCGCTGTGATTTAAATCAGCTGATTGTGAAACGAGTTTCCACGCCTAGTTCAACCAGCCTACACTATAGCAAAATATGATCCGATGGGTTGATCTCTTCTGTTTATGTGCTGAAATCTATTACAACTACCCACTACAAAAATTATAACACACTTTATTATTCAATATCATTTTTCAATAATATTATTTATTTATATTATTGGTTTTTGTTTCCTTCCACCAAAATACAAGTATCACAATTGATCCTTCCTTAAATTAAAACACAATTTCGACTTCATCGAGTAAACATGGAATTGTCTAAAGAAAAAAACATATATGGTTTTGTTTACCAAATTTTACTTTATTTTTAAAACATCAATTAATATATAATTCTTAATAATTCCCCAGGGTTAAGGGTAAGTTCTTTTTGTTGCGAGATGGTCAGAAATGGATAATTACTAAGCTTTACAAATACCGAAAAAATATTAAATAAATTTGTTTATTTTTCGTTTAGTATGTAGTTCTAGAAATGTCCGTAAGAGAGCAGCGTGCGTTTGTTTACTTTAAAAACATGTGATTAAATTTGACTAGTTTCGTGTTCTATACCAACATTCGGAATGCGTTTTCTTCGCTAACTATTAAACGAAATGTTTATATTACCTCTCTTCGTATGGTTCTTACTGGAATGAAGCTTTTTCTCTGGTGAGGTCCGTCTTGAGTTATAATTTCATTACCGTCTGGCTCATATTCTATCGTCAACTTGAACTATGGCGAAACTAGGTTGAATCATCAGAAGGTTTTCTTTCACTGTTTTTTAGGGAGTATAACCATTTAATTTTGATAAATAAGGTATGATTATATAGTGTTCATGTTGTTTTTTAATTTTGTACTAATTTTCACCTCTCCAAAGTTCCAGAAAGGTTATTTTATTAGAATTGTTGTAGCATCATTTTGTCAACTCGCCAGGTTTTATTCCAAAAAATTATTATTAACAATACTTGTTATTCTCGTCACTCTTAGTAACCCATAGTATTTTTATTATACAGGCAGTTTGTAATTATTATAAATTTATATTTTATTTACCGAAAAATAATTCTTTTCCATTCCGGTTTCTTTACCAAATTGGTTTACATAATAAGTTTTTGTTCATTTTCTTATGACCTTGTATATAAGTATTTGATAATTTTATTATCTTTAAATAAATTTATATATATTATTTATTAGTCTCTCATAGTATTCCTACACTGCACTACTTCCTGCTGCCATTTCCCTCATAGTATTATTTTAATTTTTTATTATCCTTTGATATTTAAATTTTTGTTTTTTTTTTTCTTTAAAACTAACCCTGGGTTATCTTATATTATAACACAAATATTTGAAAAAATATAACATTAACTTAGGTATAACAATTGGTTGTCCATACAATATAAATATTACAATAAATAAATAAAATACAGAATCAGTTAGTAGTATTATAGTCTACTCTCATAGTTTTATAATTCCCAAACCTACAGCACAATTCTGTAATAAGTTACCTTCACTTTCATTTTTTACCTCAATGGGTACACTATAACTCACTTTGCACCGTATATCACTCGAATTGTTTATCATGTTTAGTGATATACTTTAATTTAGAGCTAGTTATAGGTTACCCATTTCTGACCTTAATGTTCTTACATGATTTAATTTATTGGGACCGGGTTATGTAACGTTACAATATAAGTATAACAGATGAAACAAATGTGACAGAGGACTCGGTGGTGCAATTAACTCTGACCTCAACCAAATGTAATAAATTTGATAATGACGTAATGAGTTTCTTATTAAAACAATTTAATGAAGTAAAAAATGACTTCGATAAAATAAATAATCGTTTTGATAATAATGATAGAAAATTTGATGAACAAAAGAGTAGTTTTTATGCTAAATTAGATGAACTTAAAATTGATATTAATGAGGTAAAAATTAAGTGTGAGAGCAAGTGTAATGAATTAAAACGAGATATTGAGAAAGTGGTAGAGTCGGTAGAGGACAAATTAAAAGTAAAGCAAATCAAATAATTAATAACAAGGTAAGTGATGACTATAAAACAAGTGAGAATTATAATGATATGTGTAAAAACGTGGTATTAGAGAATAAGGTGATTAATGTTGAGAGTGATAAGGAAGATTTTATTGAAGTAGAATTTAGTAACGAAGTGTTATTAGCGAATGCTGATGAGAGTGAGAGAGAGCGTGAAGAGAGTTTAGATAAAAGTTTAGATGGGCAAAGGGCAAGTTTTCCCCTAGTTTATGGTGAAACAGAGGTTTCACAAAAGTTGTATGAGGACAGAGTTTCCTCCGGTAGTTGTGTGGAAGACGAGGTGTCTTCAAATGGTCCCTTTATTTTTTGTGATGGTCTTGGAAGTGCCAAGACGTATAATAAGTGTTTTGTGGTGCCCTTTGCATGGAATGAGATAGTTCAGGGGGGTAGTGACAGGTGTTATGATGATGAAAGTGTGACGGTACAATTCTGGTACTATCATAATTTTGTAAACCTATGGTCCTAAAAACCATAATTATTGTATTTTTATTCTCTAACCATTTGTTGTTTAATAATAATAATTTTATTTCATAATCCCTATAAGAGTTTTGGTGAATATTTTAAACAATGCATATTTGAGTTAACAGGATTTCTGTCAAATTCGTTGGAAAATTACAAAAGCCGCAAAAAACTGTTTGTCACGATAACAAGTAAACAACCAAGCCCATGATTATGTCAGACGCAAAGAATGCAAGACACATTGTATTCCACTGGGCTGGGCCGGTTGAACAAAGAGCCAGTGACGTATTTTTGCCCCACCTCGGCAATGTTGACTGATGAAACTGTGTCATTTTCGTCCGGACCGTGAAGTGTGCCAGCCGGCGTATTCACTAAGAGTATTTATTTAAACTTTACACCACCAAAAGTGGATTAAATAACAGTGGTCCGATGCAGTATTAACCGGAAGAGTGTAATAATTCACTATATGACCGTTCAGGTTTTGTGACAGTGCAATCGCAGGATTCGAGGTGTTCAATGTCACCAACCTAAATCTCCAGCTAAGTACCGTTGGCCATAAAAAATTTTAATATTCAAAAGAAATAATATAATTTCAAAATTATAAATGACCATTTAATTCATTAAAAAAACTAACTTTTTTTATGAGCTCATAATAATTATACCAGAGAGCGAGATAGAGAGTGTATAATTATCAGATATTATTAACAAGTGCTCGGTTGTGACCATTTATTTAAATTTATGCATATATAGATATGTTTAACATTGTTATAATATATAGTAACAACATTTTCATATTATGTATTTTGGAGGGCTATTGAAATGTTTGAAGGGAAATTTTTAACTTGTATAAAGGAACTGGGTCTCATGGCGCAATCTATCATATAGTAGCGTGCGTATATCGCACGGATCACATGTTGTGTAATTAAACAATATTATTAAACGGTAATGTCATATGGTAAACAATTTAACAAAGTGTCATTATTTCAAATAACACTTTCCGCTACTCTAGTTCGCTTAACCGAATTTCTGCCCCTAAAGGTAAGTAAAATTTCACGTTTTAATATATCACAAGATGGCACCCAACATTTGAAATCAAATGCAATTATTGGCTAAGTGTAAAGTGTAAAGTTATATTTTATTAGCAGTAATAAAAAATAATATAACACTGGCGCCCGAACAGGGACACTACTTAAAATTTTATTTTATGTGGGTAAGCCTACGGAGAGAGCGGAAAAGAGTTATCTGAAGTAATAGACATAATTTTAAATACGTAAACATAACCTATCTTCCACGAGGTTATGTTATAAGGTTGTATGCATGCATGTATTATAAATAAGCAAAATGAATACCGATAAAGGTGATCATGTAGATGAAACAGTTGCGAGTGAGATGGACGTTAAATTGAACCCAATTAGTCAGACCAGTGAAACCAGTGTTACTGAATTAAATACCGTTCCATTAACCCCATCTCAACTCAAGACGTAAATAAACCAGATGAGACAGCTGCTTTGATGCAGTTACTATTACATAAATTCGATGAACAAAGTAACAAATTTGATGAAAAGTTTACTAACTTGAATGACAAATTTGATGAACAGAGTGTAAAGTTTGATGAATTAAAGACTGAAATTAAAAGCCGAAATTGTCACTTTGATAAAAAAATAGACGAAATGTATGCTCATTTCGATAATATCCAGAAACAAACAGTAACGTTAGTAGACGAGATATTTGATATATCAAAGAGTAACGAGAATTACAAGACCAATAGTGGGGGTAGTAATGATGATACATTCACAGAAAATAGTGTTAGTTTAAGTGCTAACAAGGTGAGTAACAATGATAATTTGAATAATGAGTTTACATGTAGTAACAATGATATAGTTAAGAATATGGTGTCAGAAAATGATAATCTGATGTTTGTGTGTGTTGAGTCAGAGAGAGAGCTGAGAGACAGTATATTTGTAAAAGAGATGCAGGGGGTAGAATTTTCCTTTGATGTTGTGGTAGGGGGTGAAGTCAAGTCTTCACATATTTTTAATAAGGACGAGAGTTCCTTAGATTTACATTTGGGAGACGATAGGTCTACAAATAGAGTTCCTTGGTGTTTTTGTGTACCTCATAGGTGGTGCAGTAATTATGAGTTAGTGACCCCTGCATATTTGGAGAGAGAGAGTATAGCTTGGTGTTATGGTGAGAAATATATTGAGAGAGAGAGAAAGGGAGTAATAGAGATTTTTAAAGTAAATAGAAAGTATAGAGAACTTGTAGAAAGGTTAGGAGTAGAGATGTTGGATGATTATAATGAATACTTACCTTGTAGTAAAATTGAGATAACAATAATAATAGATGATGAGAATAATGATAACAATCACTTACCTTGGGAAGTAACGGGTGTAGCAGTAGATAACTATGACGACTATATGACTAACATGATTATAACAGATAATACTGAGGTAGACAGAACCATACCCGATAGTGACATGGTATATGATAAAAAGTTACAGAATAAACATATTAATTCTGGAAATGAGATTGTGGAAGAGTATAAAAGTTTAAACCAATATTATATAAATAATAATCATATCATTTATATGATAAAAAATATGTTGTACCGACCTAAGACTAGAATGTTATTCAATGATGGAGGATACATTGTTTTATTGTGTATGAACATTTAATATATGTGAAAAGTGATTTTGAAATAGACTGCTTATGGACTGATTTTGATCAATGATAACATAAAGAAGATGGATTGTATATTTTTGTTGTGTGTTAATATCAATGTACTTATGTATTTTGATGCTGTGTATTATAGGTAAATTTTATGTACACCATGTATTATGTATTGTTTTAATAATTAACAATTAACATGTTTTCATTTTGCTAAACAAGTGAAAGTAATAGTGAAAATTTTAAATAATTGAATAATAATTAAAGAGTGATTACTGAATTAATGTGGTACAAAAGAAAGTTGTACTAAATTTATAATTGCAGTAGTAATGAAGTTAAATTATTAATTTGTAATGAAGAAAATTTCTAGTGAATAATAAATGATTAAGTAAGAATATATATTTGAAGATTGAGATGTATTGTTATGAGTAGGTGTGAGATAAATTTTATAATGCAATTGTCAATGATTACAGTAAGGTAGAATGTTTAAAAAGGGATAGAGCCTGGGTGTAAATAAAGGCATGTGAGTTAGTCAATCAAAGTTAAGGGGAGTTAGATAGATAAGAATTTTAAAGAAAATAATACAAAGAGAGTATTAGATATTTAGGGACACAGTAGTAGTGATTATATGTAGAGGTGAGTAAAGTAAAGGTTAAACATTTATTTGTTACTGATGATATTTTGTAGTGGGGGTGAGGTGATAAGGAGTAGTCAACGTATAGCGTTGTGGCAGGTAATAGCGTAGTTTAAGGGAGTGTTTGCCGATATTTTGGAAGGGCAAAATATTATGAATGTATATAGCCAGGTAGGGAACACCCATCTTAATACAAAGACGCGCGGTGCCATAGGATTTAAAATGGAATTAGTGAAGGTGTTTATAATTGAGAAATTGGTGTCATGATAGGTAAATATGGTTGTTAATTAGAAAGAAAGGTGAGTAAGATTATATAAATGTTAGTGCCTATATAATAAGTAAAAGCATAGAGAATACAGGAGTCACCCAGACTAAACAATGATAAGAATGTGAAAGGTTAGGTAGAAAATTCAGAGTAGAGGGGTAATAAGAAATAAAATAATAATAATATAATATGAATATTAATAATATATTTGGATTTTTTTTTGTGAAGAAGTAAATGATCAATAATTGATGATAATTAAATGAGTTTAATAATTAAAAGAATTAATTAATTAAAAATTTATTTTTATAATTTTATACACAAATTTCAAGATGTAGGATGTGTAAATCTTAATCAAGTTAAATGTGAATTGGTTATTAACCGTATTACTGTATTAACATAATGATGAGTGTATTCGTATGTAATATGTATTATGTATTAGCATAGGAATTTGAACATGATGTGTGGAGGAGAAAGAGGGCTAAATATTAACAGCGCCAGTTTAATTAACTGTTAATAATAATAATATTTATAATAATATTTTTTTATTTTTTATATAAAATGTTTGCTCCCTCTTACTCAAACAGGGAGATTTTGGTAATTATATCCATAAAATTTGGGATTTATATATATTTATTATATCCATATATTTCATTTATATAAAGATTTGTGCTTCTTCTATAATTATATTAATTATGAAAACAGAAAAGGGTTAATTATGATCGATGGGAATCGAAAAGATTTTATAATGTTAAGGGTAGTCAATGAAGAGAATGGCACTTCTATATAATTCTTGTTGATTTGGAGCAAACCCAGTGCTTCTTAACAAACCAGCACATAGCTAAGGGGAAACAGATCAGTTAGGGATATAGCATATACCAAGCCACTATTTTGATATTTTTGATTTGTTGTTTGTGTTTGGTGATGTTGTGACTGCGGTCCTTAGCTGGCCAGCGCGTCAGAGCAGCAGCGTTACGCACCTGATTGGCCTTATGGTGTTGGGATCAGGAAGGAGAAGTCCAGTAAGGTCATGCAGGTACTGTCATCATCATCAGACCACGGGTGAGTTATTGTATTTCTTTTCATCTAAATTGTAAGGGGGTTGTGGCAACATATCCTGGCTGATCCCTTTAGGAAGTACGAATGTGTCAATGAAAGTCTTTATGCTTCGGCATAAAATCTTTCATTGAGGGGGTTTTGTGACGGTACAATTCTGGTACTATCATAATTTTGTAAACCTATGGTCCTAAAAACCATAATTATTGTATTTTTATTCTCTAACCATTTGTTGTTTAATAATAATAATTTTATTTCATAATCCCTATAAGAGTTTTGGTGAATATTTTAAACAACACACATTTGAGTTAACAGGATTTCTGTCAAATTCGTTGGAAAATTACAAAAGCCGCAAAAAACTGTTTGTCATGATAACAAGTAAACAACCAAGCCCATGATTACGTCAGACGCAAAGAATGCAAGACGCATTGTATTCCACTGGGCTGGGCCGGTTGAACAAAGAGCCAGTGATGTATTTTTGCCCCAACTCGGCAATGTTAACTGATGAAACTGTGTCATTTTCGTCCGGACCGTGAAGTGTGCCAGCCGGCGATTCACGGCCGGCGTATTCACTAAGTGTATTTATTTAAACTTTACACCACCAAAAGTGGATTAAATAATAGTGGTCCGATGCAGTAATAAAACGGAAGAGTGTAATAATTCACTATGTGACCGTTCAGGTTTTGTGACAGTGCAATCGCAGGATTCGAGGTGTTCAATGTCGCCAACCTAAATCTGCAGCTAAGTACCGTTGGCCATAAAAAATTTTAATATTCAAAAGAAATAATATAATTTCAAAATTATAAATGACCATTTAATTCATTAACAAAACTAACTTTTTATAATGAGCTCATAATAATTGTACCAGAGAGAGAGAGAGATAGAGAGTGTATAATTATCAGATATTATTAACAAGTGCTGGGTTGTGACCATTTATTTAAATTTATGCATATATAGATATGTTTAACATTGTTATAATATATAGTAAATATCGGTATGGAGAACCATACATGACTTCCATATTCTAAGATTTATATTTAAATCTTAATATCGCCTGCCAAGCGCGATATATTTTCTCTTATACATGATTTACATTAAAATGAAAAAATTTTAATTTTATTGCCTGGCAACAAAATTATATTATTTTTAACAATTACCATTGTTTGAAAAAGATTAAATAAATTTTCAAGTACTTTACTCTTGTTAAAACGTAAAAGGTTGCAGGTAAACTACCACTTCCCCTTAACCGATCTTCACCAAAATCGAAAGTCCTTGAGACCTCTACAATTCAGGGACGTATGCAAAAAATTATTTGATTCTGTTTGAATTTGCGGCAGTTATCGTTTGCCATAGAAAATACGCTTGATAAAAAAACGTTGCAGGTAAACTACCCCTTCCCCTTAACCGATCTTCACCAAAAACAATAGGTCTTGAGTACTCTACAAATCAGGGCTGTATGCAAATCATTATTTGATTCTGTTTGAATTTGTGGCTGTTATCGTTTGCCATAGAAAATACCCTTGTTAAAAAAACGTTGCAGGTAAACTACCCCTTTCCCTCAACCGATCTTCACCAAAAACAATAGGTCTTCAGAACTCTACAATTTAGCGCTGTATGCAAATAATCGTTTGATTCTGTTTGAATTTGCGGCTGTTATCATTTGCCATAGGAAATACCCTTGTTAAGACATAAAACGTTACAGGTAAACTACCCCTTTCCCTTAACCGATCTTCACCAAAAACAATAGGTCTTGAGAACTCTACAATTCAGGGCTGTATACGAAACATTATTTAATTCTGTTTGAATTTGCGGCTGTTATCGTTTGCCAAAAAAAAAAAATTTCCCTTGATAAAAAAAAACCGTTGCAGGTAAACTACCCCTTTCCCTCAACCGATCTTCACCAAAAACAATAGGTCGCGAGTACTCTACAAATCAGGGCTGTATGCAAAAAATTATTTGATTCTGTTTGAATTTGCGGCAGTTATCGTTTGCCATAGACAAAAAATCTACAGACACACACACAGACACACACACAGACACTTTTCGGAAAACGACTTTTTTCATGTTTTGAGTGTAGTAGAATCAGAATCTGCAATAATCTCGAACACGATTTTTTTTGCCATCACCATACTTCCATTCCTTAAGGAATATGGAAGTAACAACATTTTCATATTATGTATTATTACTTCCATATTCCTTAAGGAATGGAAGTATGGTGATGGCAAAAAAAATCGTGTTCGAGATTATTGCAGATTCTGATTCTACTACACTCAAAACATGAAAAAAAGTCATTTTCCGAAAAGTGCCTGTGTGTGCGTCTGTGTGTGTCTGTAGATTTTTTTTCTATGGCAAATGATAACTGCCGCAAATTCAAACAGAATCAAATAATTTTTTGCATACAGTCCTGATTTGTAGAGTACTCATGACCTATTGTTTTTGGTGAAGATCGGTTGAGGGAAAGGGGTAGTTTACCTGCAACGGTTTTTTTTTTATCAAGGGAAATTTGTTTTGTTTGGCAAACGATAACAGCCGCAAATTCAAACAGAATCAAATAATGTTTCGCATACAGCCCTGAATTGTAGAGTTCTCAAGACCTATTGTTTTTGGTGAAGATCGGTTAAGGGAAAGGGGTAGTTTACCTGTAACGTTTTATGTTTTAACAAGGGTATTTCCTATGGCAAACGACAACAGCCGCAAATTCAAACAGAATCAAAAGATTATTTGCATACAGCCCTAAATTGTAGAGTTCTCAAGACCTATTGTTTTTGGTGAAGATCGGTTAAGGGAAAGGGGTAGTTTACCTACAACGTTTTTTTAACAAGGGTATTTTCTATGGCAAACGATAACAGCCGCAAATTCAAACAGAATCAAATAATTTTCTGCATACAGCCCTGATTTGTAGAGTACTCAAGACCTATTGTTTTTGGTGAAGATCGGTTGAGGGGAAGGGGTAGTTTACCTGCAACGTTTTTTATCAAGCGTATTTTCTATGGCAAACGATAACAGCCGCAAATTCAAACAGAATCAAATAATATTTTGCATACGTCCCTGAATTGAGAGGTCTCAAGGACTTTCGATTTTGGTGAAGATCGGTTAAGGGGAAGGGGTAGTTTACCTGCAACCTTTTACGTTTTAACAAGAGTAAAGTACTTAAAAATTTATTTAAACTTTTTGAAACAATGGTAATTGTTAAAAATAAAATAATTTTGTTGCCAGGCAATAAAATTATAATTTTTTCATTTATGTATTTTTTTCTCAGTTATGTACTGTTTACGTTTCCATTTTATTATTATGACTACTGCAATGAAAAGGCACGGAAGACACACACACACACACACGCGCACACACACACACAATTCACGTTATTTCTGGCCTCATTCATGTTTATTTTCTTACATTTGCACGGTTTTTAAATGGAAAGTGCCGAACCCATACCAACATAACAAATGCAAGCCGAAAAGTGTCCAGCGTGGATAGCAATTTGCTTCCTGTGGATCGCTGGGCAGTGTAACTGCACGTGTTTACAGAGGAACGATTCATAGACAGACTTTTCGTCTTTAGGGAATGAACCCTCTGCAAGATGCTGAGGGTCCATGAGTGACTTCGGAGCGCTCCTTCTTTTCCGCATGTTTGTTCTGTGAAACGTACACTGTAGATTCGCAGCTTTATTCTAAGCAACGCTCAATAGGAAATGTTGAAAATTTTTGTCCACGGTGTACCCTCATACACACTAAACCTGCTCTGATGTTTTAATTACGGACATCATAATATTAAAACTTTGGAAACTTAAGCACTACTTAATGGAGATCAATCATTAACTTATACAAGTCATTAATTTTATGCATATTTTTTATATATATGTGTACAACGTTATCGGCAACAAAGAAGTAGTTTTTGTTAAAATGCCTTCCCGGGATATTTGGCCGTAGTCCAATGTTTTCTACAAAACTAGACGTTTCGGCAATGCCATCGACTTCCATCATCAGTGAAAATCGAGTGCGATAACGTGAGGTGGTATATGTTAGTGACCACAGTACTGTGCTTAAGGCTGAAGCAGTAAGTAGAAAGAAGTAGTTTCTATGGTAATATTTCATTTCGAAAATGATTTTAAATATAAATCTTAGAATATGGAAGTCATGTATGGTTCTCCATACCGATATTGGATTTTGGAGGGCTATTGAAATGTTTGAGGGGAAATTTTTAACTTGTATAAAGGAACTGCATCTCATGGCGCAATCTATCATATAGTAGCGTGCGTATTTCGCACGGATCACATGTTGTGTAATTAAACAATATTATTAAACGGTAATGTCATATGGTAAACAATTTAACAAAGTGTCATTATTTCAAATAACACTTTCCGCTACTCTAGTTCACTTAACCGAATTTCTGCCCTTAAATGTAAGTAAAATTTCACGTTTTAATACATCACAAGATGGCGCCCGACATTTGAAATTAAATACAATTATTGGCTAAGTGTAAAGTGTAAAGTTATATTTTATTAGCAGTAATAAAAAATAATATAACAAAAGATGTTTTGAGAGAGAGTTGTGTGCAGATAGGGAGATCATAATATATCAGTTACAGAGAAATTATAAAGAGTTGAGAGAGAGGTTAGAAGTGGTGAAGATAAACAATATAAAATACTTACCTTGTGGAATATGTGAATATTTTGATAATACCGTTGTAAATGATGCAAACTTACCTGATGTTGTGATGAATGTAGTGGAAGAATGATAGAATGTTAAACAAAAACACTGACGGTGACAAGACCAGAATTCCAAATGTAGACAGGTTGTATGAGATAATAATAATGTGGGGTAAGCCTATAAAACATTGTTACTGGATAATGGAAACATTTGAGAACACAGATAGTTATTATAATAATAAAAATAAATTGAAGGTCGATAAAAATGATTTATGTTTTAAATATGTTAGATATTTATACGATGATGGAGGATAATTATAAACTAAATAAATGGACATTTTAAATATTTTAGTTTATGGTTCTGACCTTGATAATTTAGGAAATGAAGTGTGGTAAACAGAAATGATATGATGAAGAATTGTAAATAAATTATAGTGAAATTAATTGTGTTGTATTGTATCAAGTATGTAATGTAAACAATATGTGTATGTAGTAGAAATTGTTTAATAATTGGACGGTAGCGCAATGATTTTATTTTCTAGGTTGGCTAATCTGATTTATATCGCGCATCAATTTTCACGTAGTTGTACCTTGACCAGTGCGTATCAAACGCTCGCGGCGGTCATACCGAGCCGAGCTCAGCTTTCGCTGTCATTGTCGACATTAAATGTAGGCTTTAGGCCCTTACACTCTCGCTTATGGCCAACTAGCGCCATAATTAACTTATATTCTCGCTTATGGCCGACTAGCGCCATAACTTCACTCTAAATAATTTCATACAAATTCGTAACATGCAGTATTAGCCAGCCTTGAAATTTCTCAATTAATTACAATATAATTAACTCTTACCTTAGGGTTTTATTCCAAGGGTCGTTCAGACGAAACTGCTGCAAAAAGGATTACTTGGATTTGATATGTTCAATAATTACGTTAACACATGTGATACTGTCTTAAAACACATACTTATTTTTATTTATCAAAAATTCGCCTTTCTTTTACGTTATTACAATCTTTCAACTATAGTACAACTGGTTGAAATTATTTCTTATCTCTATTGAGTTTTATTTTGGTTACTATTATAAGTGATATTGTTAAATAATTAAAACATTGAAAATGAACCAGTGGATAACCTCCATCTTAGCACACGCACACTCATTCTGTTACATTGATCTTTAAATAAACTCCGCCCCTGAGAGAACTCTATCGTACAAAGTATTGGTGTTATATATTTTCCTTTTATAACGAATAATCACCGGTTAGTTGGCATTGGTTTTAATATGCATATTAAATGTTTTTAGTTACCCATACGCAGCGTACTCCTAGGGTTGGTTGCGCGAACTGGTGTTGAATACTTGCTTCGATCTCACGCACTCCGGTACTCGTTTAATACGTTTACTGTTTGTGTTTAAAGGCCCTTACTGTTTTATTGGTTCCACATTATACATTATGATTAAGTCGGCCGAATTAATTTTATTCGCACTAATTTTTTTGCAGACTGGCCGCGCGGAACTGTTTTGAAGTTGTTTAAATAGATAGGCCCAATTAATCTAGGCCTATCTTATGCCCGAGGCCACTGGTTTTAATTTACGCACTTTACTGTCTGATGCTGGCTGTCTGTTGTGCACTCTCTACTGACACACTGCAGACTGGACTGTGTCACAAGGCTGCTACTGGCGGTTACGCAATGCGTCTGGCAATTGTTTTGGCTGACTGTATGTATGTTGCATTGCTGTACTGGAGGCTCCCCACAGGTGAAAGTCTGGCAATTTGAAAAGTGCTTAAAATGATGATTTGAATTAATATATTAAACTGGGGTGGCTCACAATTCTGTACCGTTACAGCCTCATTCAAATTTACATCTGTAATGACTATTCAAAGTATTAAAATTATTCGTATACAGTCCACTTCTTGTTATTTCTTAATGCAGAATTAATTCATTTTACACATCATCTCAATCACTACGGAAGACCAGCCAACAGAACATTTAATTCAAGAATAATACATTTAGCCCACTCGGGCCCAATTAATTAGCACTTCCTGTCCACGCTTGTGGAACATTATTTCATTCAACAGTTTCGGTCCACTTGGACCGGGACTAATCATTTTTTGGTCACTCCGGACCTGGATTTCCACTCAATATCTTTATATCTGTTTCTGGCCATCACGGGCAGATTAGCGCGTCAGCTAATGCTCCATTAGTGATTTGCGTCGCCATTTCGCTCGTCATCTTCGGACAACGTAATAGCAAGTTCCTGCCGGCTGCAGTGCTTCAAAGTGGTCATCTCTGCCAGCTGTTCACCATCGTCACCAAGGAGCCGACGCTGTGGGACGTCGCCAACCAGGTACCACCAGCAACAGTAAAAAGGTGCGTAAAAAATGTCTGAAGAAGGCCTCAAGGTGCTGACCAGAAAGAGAGGCGGATTAAAATCCGCGATAGTGCGGATACAATCCGCGGTAAATTCGTTTGATATTAATTTAAGCACAAAACATTTTCTGACTGTAAGATTAGAAAGTCTTAAGAGCTTAGCCTCGAAGTACTATGAGGTACAGTCTGAGATAGAGCTTATCAGTAAAGACACAAGCGCTGCTCAGGCAGACCGAGTCGAGGTTGAGGAAATGATATACTCAACTGAGGCAAACATTTTACAACTTCTTGATACTTTTAATACTCAGACTCTGCCTCCTGTACTATCGACGCCTATGCATTTAAAACCGATAAGTTTGCCCTGCTTCTCAGGCAACATACTTGAGTGGCAACACTTCTATTCAATTTTCAATGATCTAGTGCATTCAAGATCCGACTTAACACCAGTACAGAAACTGCATTATTTGCATTCCTCGGTGAAGTGCGAACCATTAGACTTAATTAAATCATTACCCATTTGTCAAGAAAATTATGTAATAGCGTTGAACTTGCTGTCCGAGAGGTATTATAATCCATTTATATTAGCCAAATATTACGTACAAAACCTACTTCAGGTTAAGTCCACAATAAAGGACTCAGTCCAAAGCTTGGCGGAGTTTACGAACACAATAACGTCTTCCGTTAATTCACTGGCGGCAATGAAGCTGTCCGTAAATTCATTTGAGTTTATTACCATACAGTTGCTCTCCACCAAACTTGACCCTATTACTTTAAAACTTTGGAAGGAGTCAATAGACCCTGACAACTTGCCCAGTTTTCAAGACTTTACGCATTTTTTAAACTTGCGCCGACAGCTTTTAGAAAATACAATGCCAATTGAATCCGGACAGCAATTCAACAAACCTAGCGTAAAACCAAACAATAAATTTGAGAAATATAGCTTAAGAAATACTGCTGGCAGCAATACCTTTAAGAGTCATCACGCAGCGGCAAGGCATCATTTATGCGTGTGCTGTAAATCTGACCACCCGCTTTACATGTGTAACAATTTTCGTATATTAAGTGCCGCTGAGCGGGGGCAATTGGTTGCAAATCATAAATGCTGTATTAACTGCCTTAGAGCAGGTCATTTGATAACAAATTGTAAAAGTAAACGAGTCTGTAAAATTTGTTCAAAGGGTCATCACACATTGCTGCACGCAAATTACGTGCCACAATCAGCAGCTGCCAGCAGCAATTATTGCTCATTTAAATTACAGTGTAAAAACAATATTCTTCTATCCACAGCGGTTGTATATGTCGTTGATCAGGCTGGCAACAGGCATGAAGCTTGGGCTCTCCTAGACGCCGGGTCCCAGATCAATTTTTGTACGAAATCATTTGCGAAAAGGTTGCACCTTAAACTAACCCGATCTAACATTCCAATTACAGGAATAAACAACACAGCGTGTTGCGCTACTGACATTGTTTCTATGCGTATTATTTCTCGCTATCAGAGACATAGTTTTGAGGCCAAATGTGCCGTCCTATCTAACTTAACTCATAATCTACCTTCAATCTCGTTTGACATCAACCGGTTCCACATTCCAAACAAAATTTTTCTCGCCGACCCAGATTTTAATATATCTTCACAGATCGACATACTATTAGGGCCACAATTTTATCTGGATTTAATATTAGCCAATAAATACACACGCGGACCCAACTTCCCTATCATTCAGGAAACAAAACTGGGTTACATTCTGGCCGGCAATCTGCCCGAACACTGCCACACCCAGGGTCCTGCGGTTTCATTCCTGGCAAGGAACAATGACAGTCAAATTCTGCAATCTCTCGAGAGATTTTGGGAGGCAGAAACAATCCCTGGCGATACCCCTGACGGCGAGTCGGCTTGCGAAGAGCATTTTGTGCGCTCTACTCAGCGCAATCACGAGGGTAGATTTATAGTGTCGCTCCCATTCAGGTCTGATAATCCCCACTTGGGGGAATCGTACACAAGTGCCGAATCAAGATTTTTAAGTTTGGAGCGTCGATTCAGGCGCGATGCCAAGCTCGCTCGCGACTACGCGGACTTTATCAGGGAATACATGGATCTTGGGCACATGACACTCATCGATCATGGCGCTATCAATTTAGGAGCGTCAAATATTTATTACTTGCCTCACCATGCCGTGTTTAAACATTCTAGTTTGACCACAAAACTGCGGGTTGTTTTTGATGGTTCGTCCAAGACTACTAATGGTCTTTCGTTAAATGACATATTATTAGTAGGCCCCAATGTTCAGCAGGATCTCTTCTCTATTCTGTTGCGTTTTCGCATACATAAGTATGTCCTGATTGCCGACATCGAAAAAATGTATTGTCAGATTCGCGTGGCCGAAGGAGATTGTCACTATCAACGCATTTTGTGGCGTGACTCTCCCCTCGAACCACTTAAGCATTTCGCGCTGCAAACAGTAACCTATGGCACGGCTAGCGCCTCTTTTTTGGCCACTCGGTGCCTTCTACAAATTGCTAGAGACAATCAAACTTCCTTTCCCCAAGCGGCTTTAGCCATAACTAACGATTTTTATGTCGACGATTTACTTACCGGTTCGGACACTATCCCCGATCTAACCAAGCTGAAATCCGACCTAGGTGCGTTACTTGCTCAATATGGTTTCACGTTGCACAAATGGGCATCAAATGAACCCACAGCGGTCGCAAATCATCACAACTTTTCACGACCCCTAAATAAACAGGACAATGTGCGTACCCTGGGCATTCTTTGGAACAACACTGCCGATTCATTTTTGTTTGATGTCAAACTATCTCCGGTCGATCATAGCATATCCAAGAGAAAGATTCTTTCAATTATCGCCGGAATATATGATCCGCTGGGTTTAATCGGACCAGTTGTCTTTTTGTATAAACACTTTATGCAGCGACTTTGGCTTTGTAAGCTTGGTTGGGATGAGCCGATTTCCGGTCAGTCACTTTCGGATTGGCATTCTTTGTGTAGCAAATTGAGTCTGATTGGTAAAATAGTAGTCCCGCGATCTATTCGTTGCAACCGTGAGGCAGTTACGGTTCAGTTGCATGGGTTTTCGGATGCCTCGGAGAAAGGGTTCGGCTGTTGTATATATATCCGAGTCATTTATCAAGATGCTACTGCTTCCTGTCGTCTCTTGTGTTCCAAATCTCGCGTGGCTCCCCTACGCCAAGTGTCATTACCTCGCATCGAGCTCTGCGCTTGTTTGTTATTATCGCGACTCGTATCTAAGGTTATTTCTGCTCTTCATTCATTTATCGATGATGTACATTTGTATTCTGATTCTATGGTGGCTCTTTACTGGATTCATGCGCAGTCTACGCGTTGGAAAACATACGTCGCTAATCGGGTTGCTGAAATTCAGCGTCGCACGCAAACTTATACCTGGCATCACATTGATTCGCGACGCAATCCTGCTGATATTATATCTAGGGGTGTTTTCCGGACGTTTTGCGCGATTGCTCGCTTTGGTGGCACGGTCCTGGCAGTCTGTCTCAATCGTCAGAGTCTAATCCTGTCCCATCTTTCGTACCGGCCACTCCATCGTCTTCGGAAGTCACCGCGGAAGAGAAAACTACACACAACCGGTCGCTAATGTCTACCCTGGCTGTTGACTTATCGTTGGACTTTTCCTCGTTACACCGGCTGACACGTGTATACGCTTACTGTTTTCGTTTCATCAGAAATATTAGGCACTCATCTGCGGACAAGCTTTCGGGCGATCTGACCCCTGCAGAAATTCACCAGTCTCTCAACTTCTTCATAAAACAATCTCAGTCGATCCACTTCCCAACCGAAATTAGTTGTCTTCGGAACGGATCCTCTGTTTCCATTAGGAGCAAGTTGGCCTCTCTCGACCCGTTTCTCGACGACACTGGAGTGATACGCGTGGGCGGACGTTTGCAGCATTCCCAGTTACCTTACGATTCGAGACATCCTATCGTATTACCCCCATCGGCGCATATTACACGCCTTATCATCGAACGTGAACACATTCGGTTACTTCACGCTGGTGCTCAGCTCGTGCATCATTCGCTGCGTCAACGTTGGTGGATTGTTAATGCCCGGCTAGTCATCCGTTCCATTATTCGTAAGTGTCTCAAGTGTATCAGGTTTAGTGCCACAAAGCAGGTCCAGAGACTTGGCATTTTGCCATCCCCTAGAGTCACTCCTTCAAGGCCGTTTCTATTTTGCGCGGTTGATTATGGTGGTCCATTCATGATTCGTCATGGCGGGCAGAAGTCTAGAACCCTTACTAAGGCATACGTATCTCTGTTTGTTTGCTTAGCAACAAGGGCTATTCACCTGGAATTGGTGTCCGACCTTACTGCCAGCGCATTTGTAGCTGCTTTACGTCGTTTTATGGCACGTCGGGGTATACCTAGTCAGCTGTACTCCGACAACGGCACGAACTTCAGGAAGGCCCGCACCATCTTACATGACATTTACAACTTTTGGCACAATAAGGATGCCATCTCCTCGATTAAGTCATTCACATCTTCTCAGGGGATATCATGGTCATTTATTCCGCCCTCCTCACCTCACTTCGGTGGCCTTTGGGAGAGCGGCATAAAGAGTTTGAAGTTTCATCTGCAGCGCGTGGTAGGCAAATCTATACTAAACTTCGAGGAGTTCACGACCGTTTTGTCTCAGATAGAGGCATGTCTGAACTCTCGACCTTTATTTGCCATTTCTTCGGATGTTAACGACCCGGTGCCACTTACACCTGGCCATTTTTTGATTTGCGCGCCCCTAACTGCGATTCCTGACCCAGACCTTTCTCACGTTCCTGTTTCTCGCCTTGGTCGCTGGCAACTCCTTCAGAGGTTTGTCCAAGGCATTTGGAAGGCGTGGTCTCGCGATTATTTGCACCAGTTGCAGCAGCGTCACAAGTGGAAGTTTGCCAAAGATAATGTTTCCATTGGTGACTTAGCTCTGCTTATTGAGGATAACTTGCCTCCATTAGCCTGGAAATTTGGCGTGATCATCGCCACATTTCCCGGCCCAGATAACTTGGTTCGCGTCGTAGACATTCGCACGCCTACGGGTGTTTTGCGGAGACCAATACATAAATTATGTCTGTTGCCAGCGCGAGACGAGATTTGACATTATGATTATTTTAGCGCAATGCTACCTTATTCAGCCAATGGCTTATTATTTATTACGACCATTTGGTCAACATAATTGTGATGAATCATCACAATATTTTCTTGTCAATTGTGCGTCATTGCACGCTTCTAATTTTCATGTTTTGGTGGCCTCATTTTAAAATTGTAAAGGAGGCGAACAATAACGTAAGGGAATTATTTTGTATCTTGTATTTTGTTTTGAATTATTTTGAGGACACATAAGTCAAATGTTCCAGCTTGTTAAGTTATAAACACTCGTTTTAGCATAACCCTAATTATTTTTGAGTCAGCAACTGTTTGTTTGCTCAAGCAAGTATTAGTTTAATTAATATGCAAGGCCTTATTATTATTTGTATTTTCGTATGTGGAACATTTGATTCATGCCTCATGTCTTCCTCACTATTGTGTACAGCTTTGGTTACTTTTAAATTTATTTTCAATTGTTTCTGTAATCACAGTATTGTATGTTATTTAAATTATTGTCATTGTATTCACATAAATTGTGTTTATGTAAAAACTATTGTAAGCGTCTGCCGTATGTAACTGCCTCGTCTAATTTATTCATATTGTATTTTATATTTTATTCATTTTGTAAGTAAGCATGCACAATTCTTTATTTAAAATTATGACATACATGTCATAGCTGGGCTGCATTCAGCATCTAGCTTGCTCACATTGTTACATATTGTAAATTCCTGAAACTTCAGGAATAGCACGACTAGGTCAATACATGCCGCCCTGCTGAATATACAATAGAACATGCAACTACAACATGTTCAACAACAATTTTGTTCATGATGAACCTCCGTTCATACATTAAACATTGTATAATTATGTATTTTTCTTTCATGTTTTATAATGTTACATACTGCACACTTGTGACAGAAATATTGTTAACCAGACTGATTCGTACATGAAACAGCTGTTTGCCAAACCTTGGCCTACAATCGCCTACTCACAGGCTTATCTTATGCATGCTTATCTCTAAACTAGCGGCAGACTGCCGTTATCTAATCTCAACTCAAGGTTCAACTTAGCCTTGAAGCTAACCATTGTTAGTAAGAGCTGCACTCTTTTAAATTAAATTGTAAATGTATTCTAATTTATTAAAAAATGTATTAAAAAATCTTTTTGATTTTTGACGGGCAGCTTATGGACGGTAGCGCAATGATTTTATTTTCTAGGTTGGCTAATCTGATTTATATCGCGCATCAATTTTCACGTAGTTGTACCTTGACCAGCGCGTATCAAACGCTCGCGGCGGTCATACCGAGCCGAGCTCAGCTTTCGCTGTCATTGTCGACATTAAATGTAGGCTTTAGGCCCTTACACTCTCGCTTATGGCCAACTAGCGCCATAATTAACTTATATTCTCGCTTATGGCCGACTAGCGCCATAACTTCACTCTAAATAATTTCATACAAATTCGTAACATGCAGTATTAGCCAGCCTCATTCAAATTTACATCTGTAATGATTATTCAAAGTATTAAAATTATTCGTATACAGTCCACTTCTTGTTATTTCTTAATGCAGAATTAATTCATTTTACACATCATCTCAATCACTATGGAAGACCAGCCAACAGAACATTTAATTCAAGAATAATACATTTAGCCCACTCGGGCCCAATTAATTAGCACTTCCTGTCCACGCTTGTGGAACATTATTTCATTCAACAGTTTCGGTCCACTTGGACCGGGACTAATCAATAATAATAATAATATTTGAGCAGACTAAATAAATAATGAGAATAATTTTGGAGATGATAATAAATGAATTGTGATTGTTTTGGAGTAAGGTGATTAAAATATGTTGTGCTTTCAATACTTGATGGAATTAAAATATTTTTGATTGATTTAAAATATTATATAATTGAATTTTGATGATGAATTTAAATTATTTTATGAGATACAAATTTGATAATAATTAATAAATGAATAAATGTTAAAATGTGTTTAGTTTGTGGAATAACATGGTTGTTAAAATGTTTCAGAAGGTACATGGAGTTATTGGTGTTTGATGTTTATATTTGTTTTTCTATGATAGTGTTGAGTGATGTACTGTAAGTATGAATTTTATAATGCAATTTATATAAAGCAAAATGTTTAATGTTTAAATGTAAAGTATATATGAATCTAGAAATGTAAACATGAAAAAAGTAATTAATAATTAACCAAACATATAAGAGTTGACCTTCCGTGAATTGTAGTAACGGTGTCGAGTGAGCCTTATATGTCTTTTGGTAGTTTCCCCACATTTCGGACGGTCACGGTTTCACCAGACCCTGGCCGTGAAATTATGTAAGTAGATACAAAATTGGTGAATTTGGAAATTTGACAGGGGGGTAACACAGGGGAAACTACATAACTATGGAACAGCGGCTATCGTCGAAGGTGTCGATAGTGCCGTGATAAGGGTGCATGAATCATTTTAGTAGGATTACTGGTGTCCTCGGACTTCAGTAATACCGAATTTTTTATATAACGCTGAACCAAGAACGGTATAGGCAGCGTCTATACCTTATATATGTAACTTCAGTTCTTGGGAATGCAAATGGACGCCACAGTCCAACACCAGGAAACAATAGTGTGTGTGGAAAAGGAGCTGGCAGTTACAAGCCAGGGGGTAGAAGGGGGGATTTTAAGTAATTGATGAAGTAGGAGGGTAGCTGTAAATTCAGTGAGAGGGTGACGACCTCTGTAAACAGTGGGCGGTCAACATATAACACGTGGCTGGGGGTTGACAATCCAAAGAGCTGTTCAGTAACTGTTGCTATGACTATGACTCAATGAGTAGCGATGTATGTCCCTATGAGAGCAAAACTATTTTAAGCACTAGATTTCATTGTAATGATTTCAGATAACATTGTATGATAATAACTATGTAATTTTGTGTATTTGTAGTAATTGTATGCAGTATGTTAGGGAGAAGGATTATAAAAATATGTACTTTATATAATTGTTGAAATGTATTTAGAGTAGGGTCATTCACCTGACCAGGAACATCAGCTGATTGCTGGGGTTATATATGTAATATGTCACTTATAAATGATTTGCAGATTTTTCAATAGTTAAAGGTGTCAGTAATAGATTTTAATGTGGGTAAAAATTTAAAGAAATAGTGAAAGTAATTTGAGATAGTTTTGAATTTTCAAGAGTTAAAATGTGAAATGTAGTAAATGTTAGAATTTGGGTGATAATAATGTTTTAAGTAGGGCATTTAAGCTAATCAAATCAATTTTGAAGGGGTGTTAGAGAGAACAATTATTGTCAATAAACGTAATGTAGAATTTGAGTATTGATAGTGACACAGTAGCTATGGGGAAAATATGTAGAGTAATGATTGATATATTGAGGTAATAAAGAAATGGAGATAGTTTGTAGATGAAAGTGATGTAATGGGAGAGTAATTACTTGATAGGGGAATTTTGTAAGGGGGGGTGGTGTGATAAGGAGTCCTCAACAAAAAGCGTTGTGGCGGGAGGGGAACCGATATGTGCCGGAAAGGGTTACCTAGGGAGGGTCCAGGAACCAAATAAGGGAATGAGCATTGGGAAGGGAACACACATCCTGAGTACAAAGGGGTAGAGAGTATTTTGTTGTAAGGGTAGAATGATGCGAAATGAGTAGAGTAGTAAGTTAGGGGTAGAGAATGGTTAGTAGATGTTTTGATAGATGGGTGTCATACTAGATAAAGAATTTGTAAATGAGTATTAGAGTAAAAAAGGGGGTAAGATGATATATAAATGCCAAGTTAATAAATCAAATTGTTATGAATAACTAAGAGTCACCCAAGCTAATTGAGAATGAAAATATTAAAGAAAGAAAGTCATAGTTAAAATGTAAAAATAATTGAAACAAGTGACAGATTTTAATAGAATTTGAGAATGATACAAAGCTATAAAATGTGTAATTTTTGGTCAATTTAACTGTAAATTTTATTGTTTATTGTAAGATAATAATAACAATGTTAATTTGGAATGTTCTATTTTATTATGTTGTATTATGTTTGAAGGTAAAAAATTTTTAAAGCTGTTTCATGTCTTTTATGATGTAGCGTTGTATAGTGTATATATGTCAAGGTCGTTCACTTGACCCAGAGAGATCAGCTGATGGCTGATGTTAGAGACAGAACCATTTTCTAATAATTAATTCACACAATGGTGTTGCTTAATTGAATTAAATAATTTTATTTTTGAGATTGATAAAAGGGATATTTTGGTAAATTAAATTTTTTGAAAAAAAAAACAAAAATTTTATTTTTATTTATGCCTGAAATATAGATGATGTTTTGAGTGTCAAATATCTTATTGTTTATATGTAATCCTAGTGTGTCTATTGAATTATATTGTTTAGTAAATATTATATGTTAAAAACAAATGTTAGAATAAGTGAGTTTATGATTTAATAAGATGTTCAATTTGTGTTTTTATGATTGTTATTAGTAGTGAAGAAAACTGATAGAGAAGGGTAGATTCATGTAAAAGATTTTTTATTTTTTTTTTTGGTTTTGATGAAAGTAATGGTAATGTAACAGGTTGATTTTGAACTTATATGAAATTTTTAACCAAATTTAATGATTTGAATTTAATTTGTTTGCTATATTTTGATTTGGAAAAATGATTTTAAAATATTTTAGGGAGTTTGTCTAGGACATAGTAATGAGTATGTGTACGCACCCAGTACTTGCTAAAGGCAGCCCAGTGTGCATGTAAGGGGGAACATATCGGTGAAGGATATGGCATGGTATAAGGCCAGGGGTTTGGATTTTGGGGTGGAATGATAGAAGGTTAGGTGTACTATGGTGAGTACTGGTCCGAGTTTATGGTGTTGGGATCTCGAGTAGAGAAGTCCAGTAATCTCATTCAGGTGCAGCCATAGTCGTCGAACTAGGGGGGTAGTTTACTCATGATGCGTTAAGAATTAATGGGGGTTGTTAGCACCATATCCTCACTGATCCTCTTAGGGGTTTAGCAATGAGAGTTCTTCTGTTTCGACAAGAGACCTCTCATTGGGGGGGTATTGTAATGGGACAAAATGGGGTATTTTATTTTATTTTATTTTTTATTAAATTCATGTGACTAAGGCAGCAAGTCCCCGACATAATACAGTTTCCGTGAGCCAAAGAACGCAGTAACAACGTTGTAATTTTGCAAGCAGGTGTGTTGAGACGCAATAATTCCAAGAAAATGGGTGATGTGTTACGCACTCAAGCGCGCAACTTGAGCACGCGCGCGGACAGGACGCCAGGACGCCTTAACCAGGAATCAACCAACATGGCTAAATTGTTAATTTGTTTGCCACGTGCTAGGTTGCGGGCGGAAATATACAACGAACACCACACCCATTTGAGTGACGTGACTAGTGGCCTCAAAATTTCGTCAACGTCCAATACACCTGGACAACCCATGTTACCTATACAGTGACGAACATTTTAATGCCAGAAGGCATTGGTAATTTCCGTCTTGCCCGATTTTGGAGGGGGGCATTTGGTTAACGCTCCCGGCAGTCATCACCCACACTCCGCCTGGCCAGGCAGCTACCAAACGTGGCTCATAAAAAAAAATTTAATTAAAAGAGAATATAAGTGGTAAAACGATGTCCTAAAGTTAACAGTGAGTGCAGTATCTGGTGAGGAATAAAGAAATGTGAAATCATAAACTTTTGGACACCTAAAAGAGAACTTTGTGTGTGATGCGCCACGAGGTCGGGGAGACGCCACTACAGCAAGTAACCGTATTAAATCAAAATTATTTTAATGATTGCCTAAAATAAATAAATGGGGGGTAAAATGGAATGAGAGTTGAGTGTGAGCAAGCTGGGTTCGCCTTATTTAGATTTAGAAATTAACAAGTAGCATATGAAGTATAAATGTATGGTAATAATATTATGGTTAACAAACGCTTGTAAGAAATGTATTAAGGCACAGTTGAGCGAAATAATAATGTGCCAATAGTGGGGAGAAAGTATGTATGAAAGAAATTTAAAGGAATATAAAATGAACTAAATTTTAATAAAATTTGAAGCTTATTATATTTTAATGAGAGTCGAGTGTGTTACTTTAACAACCTCAAAATCACGTTTACATTCACAGTTCGTCCTGGAATCCCGGACCCAAATTTAAGGTAAGTGGGAGATTTATATTGTTTTTGTAAATGTGTATTAAGAGAATAACTACACACAGTCCAGGGAGGGCATAGTGTATGTAGAAGGAGGTTACTAAGGGTAGTAACGCATTAAAGTCTTAAACTGAAGTATGTTAATGAGCTGATGAAATAACTAAATGATTGTATTTTGAGTTAAGAAATGTTATGACAATCGCAGATGATTAACCTTTTCCAGTAGATAATTTGTTCAGAAGTAGTTGATTTAAATATGTTTTGCTCTATATAATAATTTTATAGATGAATTTATTGGTCTGAAAGATTAATTCTAGGAGAGAAGGTGTTTATGTGTTTTATTATGTTGTACTATGTTAGAGTGTAGGAATTATAAACATATGTTATGTATTTTACATTGTATAATTTTGTGTAGTGTGTCTAGGGTAAGGTCATTCACCTGACCATAAGGCATCAGCTGATGACTGGTGTCAGAGATGTATGTTTCTTATAATTGATTCATAGATTCTTTTGTTAATCAATTTAATTAAATGATTGAATAATTGTTTTTATTAATTGGCAAAATAGTTTTGGAAATTAAATGTCTGGAAAAAAAAATTTTTGTTCTTTGCAGTAAAGAGTTTTATTTTAAATTTTAATGTTCACTATAGGTAGAGAAGGTGTCAGCTGATTCATGAGGTTTATCTTATGTTATCTTTTGTAATTAAGTGTAGTTATATTTGAATTTATGATAGAAATAAGTTGTATTATAATTTCTATCATTGTTTATTATAATTTGATTATGTTTTATTATAATTATAATAATTTATATAATATAAATTATTATTTGTTTATTATAATTGTTAGCATTTAGTTAATAAGAATGATAAAGTAAATTCATTTAAAAGATTTTGGAAATTTTTGGAAAGATTTAAAATTTGCGATGAAATTAATTAATGGAAAGAGTGTAACGGGCCAAATTTATGGGTATTTTTATTTATTTACATTTTCGGGGATTTATAAAAATATGTGTAAAGTTTATTTCAACGGTGACCAGACCACGTGGAAAGAACAGTGTTGTAACGAAGCGGCAACGCAATATCACGTTGTGCAATCGGTAGAAGAATCCGCACCACCTTAGTTTCCAAGAACTTTGTTTGTGTGTGACAGCGCACCCATACGCATTATACATCCAGGGGCGCGGGGTGACGCTACTTGTGATGCTCAAGATGGCTAAAAGCAGTTTTTGGTCGCCTCCTTGACTAAGGCGACGGATATGAAACTTTAAGTCATGCCTACACTGTGACGTCGAGTCATAAGCACCTAAATATCATCGGCGTACAGGACTAAAATACTGCTATGTATCATGGGCATAGCCACTAATCTGCAACAACTCAGGCTGTGAGCAACGACAAAATCCGTTCGCCGACAGGCATTAATATCCGCCCGCATGAGATAGACGCTACAGCAGTCCACGAGCAACCGACTTCACTAACAGACGCTGACAGTTTTGTTCAGGCCCGGTCGGTGGAGTTTTATAAAATGTGACTAATTCAATAATATCGTTAATACCAACCGGGACCCGCGGAGTTAATGGATTGAACAAGTGTATAACTGGTGACGAACGGCAGACAATAGAACCGAAATAACGGGCAGCTAAATCGGGCGGCGAAAGCACGTGTTCGGTCGGCATCGCGACAGTGAATTACCGTAAATGAACATGAATGCGTAAAGACAAACTATTTTTCTATTTTTAATATAATATTTTAAAGGGGTTTCAAATGGTGTGGTAGTGTGTGTGAGCAAAGCTGGGCTGTTTATGTTTGTGTGTGCTATATAGAAGGTAAGGTAGTTATTCTGTTTTTGTATTAATCACTATATATGGCTAAGACTGTAATTCAAAAATTAAAAGAAAAACCAGTAGAGAGAATAACAATTTTTTTCTGATTTTATACATGTCTAAGATGTTTAACAATCATAAAAATAAAAACCAGTATCTTTCAAATGATAAATTTTGGTAATTAAATTCATTCAAAAACCTTATTTCATTTGATGTGCTGTCAAGTTCGCCGTACGAACGGGGTTCGTCCCCACTTAGAGATCCGGCCAGATCTAAGTTAAAGGTAAGTGGGAGTTTACAGTTTTATCCATAAATAAAAAAGTAAACGAGAGTTACATTGGTGCCGTGACAGCAGGATGTAATACAACAAGAAAGTTCTATTACGCCGGCCTATATGTTGACAGTACGTTGAATGAAGTACGGTTGCGAAAGTAAAATTGTATTTATGTAAACTTGCGTAATTATGGTATAAGGTTGATTTTATGTATGTTATAATATAAGGTTTTGAAAAGAGATTAATCATTGGTAGTTATTACGTAAGTAAAAATAAATCAGTTAAAAATGTCTGAGAATACTAAAAGTAATATAACCAACGTAGAGATGAGTGAAAGTGACCTTGAGTCGCAGTCGCTGAATGAAAGTGGTATGCTGACAGTTGAGCCGAGCGCTGTTACAGAAACAGCTGTTGGCGGCAATATCATCATTCATTCTACCCCAATTATTGCTCAAACACAATTAAGCGAAACAGATGTTGATTCTGGGATTCAGTAGACCCCAGTTTCAACCAATAAAAATAAACAATCTGATGAAATAGATATAATGAGTTTTTTACGAAAAATGGACAACAAATTTGACATGCAGAATAACCAATTTAAAGAATTAAATAAACACTTTGATAGTAACGAGATAACTTTGAATGAGATGAAAAGTGATTTTAACAGTAAATTAGATGAACAGAGAATAAAATGCGAACAACAGAATATTCAGTTGCAGCAGAGTATTAATGTACAATTTGATAATTTGAGTCGTGTACTAGATAAACATATTGATGAAAGTATGAAATCACAATTGTCAGAGTCCATAAATGAGCAATTAGAGTGCCGTGTTTCTGATATAACCAATGATATAACTAATAAAGTAGAGAAACAGATCACGGAACAATATAGCGTAATAAATACAATTGTTGAGAAACAAATAAGTGAATGCAACACCAATACTGAATGTAAGGTTAGTTATGTTATGAATAAGATTGAAAATAATAACATTAAAATAAGTGAAATAGAAAATAATTGTAAGATTGAGTTTAGAACAATACACAATACAATAAGTGACCTTGAATCTGATAGTAACAAGAAATTAATGAACGTTGAGAAAAATATTATTGATGTCAAAAATGAATTGAGCATGGCCATCAGCCAACAAGCAAACACTGTTACCGAACGAGTAATTATGACTCGTGACGTAAGCAGTGAAGTTGAGTTAGAGACATTTAGTTGCGATAATAAAAGAGTACATCCTATGCAGTTCATAAGTAGAGTGAGAGAGTTTAATAAATTTAATACAAATAGCTGGGAGGTACAATTATTGAAAATTCTAAAATGTTTCAAGGGTAGTTCGGAGATATGGGCCGAGGTACACAAAACGGAATGGGGATGTTTCAAAAGTTTTGAGTCCGCATTCAGAAATAAATATTGGTCTGAAGAAGACCAAGAAGTGTTACGAAGTAGAATTATGGGAACCGGGAATTTTGGGGGGCCCAATAATAATATAACAGGGTATGTGATGAGAATATTTAATGAGGCGAAATACCTAGAACCGCCATTACCATTTAGATCCTTCGTGAGGCATATAAGTAAGCATTTGCCAAGGGAGGTACAAATAACTCTGATGACACGGGAGGTAGCCAATATTAGTGAATTAGAAAACATTTTAGATATGTTTCAGAACATCCGGGACCAAGAATTGAGTAGCCGTCAGAACCAGCAGAATATGAATAATGGAGGTAATCAGGGACCGCCGAGGGGACCTACAAATGGACCGGCATACCCCAGACGAGAACAAAATAATCGAGGCCCAAAATGGACTTGTCCGGCGTGTTCACAGGAGATTTATGCGACACAAAATTTTTGTTTTAGATGCAGGAGAGAGAGACCGGGTCAGCGACAGGGACAACAACCCACGCACAACCAGCAAGTATACCAACGAAGGGGAGAGGGCCAAGGAGGAGCGCCGAGAGGCAACGCCCATGAACAGCAAGTGAATCAGCATGGAAGAGGATACAACCCAGCAGTGGCGAGCACGTCTGCGGGAAACTAAGAGAGACAATGGAACACCGGACCCGACGTTGTCGCCGGACGTTTCTGGGGTCCAAATGAATGACAAATATCGAAACAACATTGTAATCACTGATTTGTCTGAGGAATTATTGGAGGAAGAAGACTTCAAAGCTGTGAGACGGGAGAATGGACTGACTGAGGTGAAAATCAACATAGAAGGTAAGGAGATTAAAACTTTAATAGATACAGGTAGCGAGATCTCTGTTATTTCTGAACACGTACTAGATGAGTTAAAAGAAATAAATAAAAATATTCTATCTTTGCCAGTAGCGGGGGTGACGATTGCAGGTATTACGGGCGTTAGGAGTAAAAGAGTCACCAAACAAGTACATTTGAATATGATAATTAACGGGGTAGGGTACGATAATACTTTTCTAGTCGTACGGGGATTAAATCTTGAGGTTATATTGGGGAATGATTTTCTGATTAAACATAAGGCGGTGATTAATTTTTATAAACGGGTGTTAGAATTAAACAGTGAAGTAGAACCAGTTCGGATTAATTTTGAGCGGGTGGTAGATGCAGTAAGAATTTCGGGGGTAAGGGTGATACATAATCGGGTTAATAAACAAGAAACAGAAGTTAGTATGAATGTATGTAGTGAGAGTGAAATAGAATGTGATGAGAATGTAGATCAATTATGGGATGAGAGGGCACTTAAGTTTTGTAGTGAGGGTGGCGTAATAGGGAGTTCTCAACGTGAATCGTTGTGGCGGGTAGTAGAGGATTTTAGAGAAGTGTTTGCCGATATACTAGGGAGGGCAAGAAACTATGAATGCGAATTAAAGGTAAGGGAACACGCACCCTATGTACAAAGAAGTTATCCGGTGCCATATGCGAAGAGAAGAGCGGTTCAGATTGAGTTAGAGAAAATGTTAGAGGGAGATATAATTGAGCGATCCGTATCACCATATTCTAACCCTTTGGTAGTAGTGATCAAAAAAGATGGTAGAGTTAGGTTATGTTTAGATGCTCGCAAAATCAATCAAATAATTATTCCAGACCGGGAGTCACCCGAAGCCATCGAGGAAATTTTTCAGAAGTTCAGCGGGGTGAAATATATGACCTCTTTAGACCTAACCGCCGGGTATTGGCAAGTTCCGGTGGCAGCAAATAGTAGAAAATATACAGCCTTCTTATTCAATGGAAAAAATTATCAATTCAAAAGACTACCGTTTGGATTGAACACCAGTGTAGCTAGTTTTATCAAGTGTCTGGACGAAATTTTGCAACCTCATAACTTAGATTTTTTAACTATATATGTTGATGATATTCTAATAGCTTCTAGAACATTTGAGGAGCATGTCGAACATTTAGAATATGTGTTGGAGAAGTTATACCAGGGAGGTTTGATGGTGAACTGGGACAAATCAAAATTTTTAAAGACGGAAATACATTTTTTAGGTTTTATCATAACACCCACAGGAATACGGGCTAATCCGGATAAAGTAGAATCCATCCTGACGTTCCCGGAGCCTAAGAATATAAAACAATTACAAAGTTTTCTTGGTCTCTGTAATTTTTACAGGAAGTTCCAGCGAAACTACGCACAGACGACGGCCCGACTTAGCGCGGTGCTACAAAAGAACAAACAATGGAAATGGGGTGAAAACGAAAGAGAAGCGTTTAGCAAAATCAAGAATAAGTTCGCTGATATGATTTTAATGAACCACCCAAATTTTAATGATAATTTCTATTTACAGACTGATGCCAGCAATATAGCACTTGGAGCCGAACTGTACCAAGAGGACGAGGCGAAAGAACACCAGACCATTGCCTTCGCCAGCCGGACATTGCTAGCCGCAGAGCGTAACTACACTACCACCGAGAAGGAGCTTCTCAGTATAGTTTTCGCTGTGAAGAAGTTCCGGACGTATCTGCTGGGCAATAAAACGATCATCAGGACGGACCATAAAGCGCTGTCGTTCCTGAATACTTGTAAACTCACACACAGATGGATAACCAGGTGGGTGTTAGCTCTCCAAGAGTATAATTTTTCTTGGGAATATATTAAAGGTGTAGAGAACAGGGTGCCAGACACACTATCACGAATAGACACAGATAGAAATAGAACGGGTAGAGATATTAAAGAAATAGAGATTTACAGACTATCCCGGGAGGATAAACTTTTTGGGGAAGAATTGAAGGATATAAATGTAATGCAAATAGCTGACAGTAAATTAAATAAAATAATCACTAGTGTAGAATCAGATGTAGATGAATTTGGGTATAAACAATATTTTCAAGTATTTCAGGGGAGTTTGTTTAAAAAAGTAGGGGGGAGAGAAAGGGATTGGAGGTTAGTTATACCTGAAGGGTTGGTAGAGAAAATAGTGTGGGACTGTCACCTTAGATACGGGCATTTTGGGGCAAGGAAGTGTGTGAATGTATTAAGGGAATCTTGTCTATTTAAAAATATGGAAAAACGCGTCCGAAAGATACTTAGAGTTTGCGAACTATGTCAGAAGTCTAAAGTTGTAAATTATAGGTTAGAAGGAGAATTAAATTACATTAAGGTAGAAAAACCATTTGATTTAGTAGCTGTAGATTTGTACGGCCCATTGCCAAAAGGTAGGGGTGGAGTGATGTATATTTTTGTTGTACTTGACACATTTTCTAAATATGTAAGGTTATATAGCGTGAAGCGAGCAACAAGTAAGGTGCTGAGTGAGAAGATCACACGCGACTACATGATCAATGTGGGAAAGCCGAAGGTGATATTATCCGGCCATGGACCGCAGTTCATCAGTGGGAAATGGCACCAGACCCTCAGATGGGAAGGTATCATCCCAAAGCACACAGCAGTGTACCATCTGCAGTCAAATCAGGCGGAGCGCGTCATGAGGGAGTTGGGAAGAATTTTCCGAACATACTGCCATGCCAAGCACAGCGAGTGGCCATTATATGTTCAGAAAATTGAAAATTGGCTTAACTGCACCACCCACGAGTCGACGGGGTTCACACCTTATGAGTTAATAAGAGGGAAGCGTCCACACAGAATTTTGGAACAATTAATTGAGTATCCGCCAGAAACCAACACTATTGGTCGCGATGTAAAACTATGGCTGGCGAATGAAAGTTTATTGACGAAGGGGGAGAAGAGAAAACAGAGGCATGATATGAAAGGTAAGTGGACGCAGTACGAGGTGGGACAGTTGGTATTAGTACGATGACATGATTTATCGAGTGCTCAGGATAAGGAGATCAAGAAATTTTTCTTGCTCTACGAAGGGCCGTACGAGGTAATAGAAGTTAAAACGATGAATTCATATGTGTTGCAGAACAGGGAGACGAGGGAGATAGTGGGAACGCACAACGCTACAAATTTGAAATTATATTGGTCAGCATAAGGATTTTATCAATGATTATTATTTATGAATAGTATGAATGAAATTTAATTGAATGTTATATGTTTACAGAAGGGATCCTCCCCCATTTTCGGGCGGTCACGATCTTACCAGTCCTGGCCGTGGTATTCGGAACTTGGAGGCGGGCCATGGTTGGCGGATCTTCCTTCGGGCAGTGAAAACAACGATGGTCCGGCTCCACCAAAATTGGTTGAAGTTAGAAATCTAACTTTACATTTGAACAGGGAGGGGGACCCCAAAAGGTACGTGACACGCATTATTATTCATAATACACTCAAGGTGCAGCGGTCTTGGTGTACCTGTCACGTGCCTGCACTGCCTCAGAGTGTTTGTATATAATGGAGGCTGCACTTAAGTAAAAGGCAGTGTGTACAAATTTTGAAAAATTTTCAGTGTCAATGGCAAAATTAAAATTGAGCCATTGACAATAGTTTCTGTTTAATCTGAAAAGAAGAGTTTTGCTGAGAGGCAGACTGGGCGATAGGTTAGACGGTGGGTCTGGAGAAATGAGAGCGGTAAGGGAGTAGAGTTGAGTATAAGGGCAAGTAACTTCACAAAGTAGATCTAACTTGTTACCAAGCTTGCCTCATAGCAAGAACCCCCATTTTCAGGCGGTCACGATTTTACTATTAAGGATAGTTAGAGTCAGCCTCCAATGTAAAAAAAAAAAAAAATATATTTTGGATGTTTATAATTTTAAATTTAAATAAATTTTAGAATTAAGTGACCAAATATAATTGTCAAGTTTTAGTATCAGTGAGCAGGGGAACGTTTTGAAGAATGTGAAATAAAATAAAAACTTGTCAATACAAGATGTGGGGATAATTTTGGGGGGTAGATTGGTGCTCAAAGAAGTGATAGAACAGTGGAATGTGGAACTGCAATTGGAGAAAGTTTTAGTTCATTACTTTTAATTATTTAGTTATTAAGGCGCTAGTACTGGGGTGGCCTGTGCCCTAGTAGATAGCGGAATGGGTTGGGGGTAACAGAGAGTGTTACCTCCATCGGAGGCCAACATGGCGAAAATGTGCGGTACACTTTTTTGTACAAATTCAATTTGTACCCTGATAGACGCTCGTGCCGCACATAACAATGATGATGTAGAACAGGCATTGAAATGAAGTTAGATTTCCCCGACTTTTCGGGCGATTACTGCCTTACCAGCACTAATCGTGGTTTTGGCTAGCGGTCAGCTATGGCCATATCAAGTCCCTTGACCATAGCTGACTTGAAATTGGTTGATAATAGAAATTAAATGGGGGGTGAAATTATGGGAAATCCAGGAACTATGGAACAGCGGCTGCCACTCTGTCCGCGTGGGGACAGCATAGCCAGGTGGTAGACCCGTTTTAAGGGCGTTTCAATATAAAACAAGGATATGTCGATATCCACAAACGTTAAAATGTAAATGCCGAAGCAAAGACACGGAGATGTCAAATTCCTCCAACTATGCAGTCTTTGTGGAAGCGAAAGGGCGATACAGTCCTACATAAATTACAATAGTGTGTGTGGACCAGGGGGTTGCTCAGATGAGCAACGTACTTAAATTTTGTAAATTAAAAATGATAAATCAATTTTGCTCTAATAAAAATGCTTGTATTCCGCTTAAATAAATAGGTGCTCATACATTCAGTATAATGTGTTCATTCTATATCTTAAATGTAGTATTTTATTGTAGTAGGGTAGATATAAGAATTGATAAAAGGTATATGTTTTATATAATTTGTGTATTTTGAAACTAAGTAAATAACTAAACCGACTGGCAGGTGGTTAACATAAATTACCAGAGTCAGAAAAAGGGGAAACATTGATGGTAGACGTAAAGATTGGTAACCGTAGGTATTTCATAAAATGTGTATAATTTTGCAATGTGCTTTCAATGTGTTAGGAAGATCAGCTGATCGGTAGTAAAGTGTCACTGGTAAATTGGTTATTGATGATCAAGGTAATTAATGTCAAATATAATGTTTTAATGTGTTAAAGATGCTACTTAAAATAATGAGAAAAGTAATTGGATAAGGTGAGAAATAAAGTAATAATTTGTGAAAGCTAATAAAAGATAGTTTTTGGGTGATTAAGATTTTATTGGGACATATAAATCAGTCCAAGTCAAAGTTAAAGTTGAGGTAGTAGAGAGAATCATATTGTTTTGAATTAATGTAATGTTGTTGTGAGTTAATGTTATAGAGTTGGAGAAGTATTGATGCTGACACAGTAGATATGGGGAATATATGTAAAGTAATGATGGATATATGGATATTATTAAATGATGATGTTATTTTGTTGAAGTTGATGTGAGGTAATAAGATTGAGATTTGGGGATGGCAATTTTGTAATAAGGGATAGTGTAATGTGGGAGTCCGCAACAAAAGGGTTGGGACGGGAAGGGACCGTTTGGCGCCGGAAAGGGTTACCTTAGGTAGAATCCAGGGACCAACATAATGGGATGAGATTTTGGGGGGGGGAACACACTTATCCTAAGTACAAAGGGTTAGAGATTAATTTTTTATATATTGAGAGAATGATATAGATTGAGTTTCATGGTAAGTTGGGCTTCGAGAGTGTTCGATAGATATTTTGATAGAGACGGGTGTCCTGATAGTCAAAGTTGTTAGTGGCGTTAGAGTCAGAGAGAGGTAAAGATGATATATGTATAAATGTCAAGTAATAAGTTAAATGAGTATAAATAATTAAATCACCCAAAGTAAGAGAAAGTGAGAATAATAAAGAAAGAGATTTATAACAAGAATATAAAATTTTTAATTAAAACCAGTGACAATTTTTTATAGAATTTGGAAATATAAAGTTAGAAAGTGTTTATTTGAATAATTTAAATACCAATTGGAGTGTTATGATAATATTTTGTTATTTTGAATGTTTTATTTTACTGTGTTTTTGTGTCTCAAGATAGAATTTTACAGATGTACAATGTACTTTCAGATATAACTTGTGTAACCTATGTAGGTCAAGGTTCTTGACTTGACCCAGTTTTGATCAGCTGATGGGTGAGGTCATATACTAGGCATGTTTAGTATGGAAGTTAATTCAACTTTGGTTTTAATTAATTTGAACAAACTTTAAATGAGTTCTATATGGAAAAAAGAAAATATTGTAAGAAATTTAAATTTTTTTTAATTAAAAAATTTTTTTTTTTAATTTTTTGGAAAAAAAAATTTTCTTGATTTTGCGCCTGCAGATGCTGGATATTTTTAAACTCTGATTATTTTATTGTTTGTGTTCTAACCGTGTTTATTACTATTGAATTATTTTATTGAATTGTATGGTTAGACTCTAGGTGTAATCACATGTTAGTTTAAGGATGTTACTTATTTTAAGAAATGTTCAATTGATTTAATTTTTTTTATAACAAAAAACTAAGGAAGAGAATTTTTTGACAAAATATTTTAGTTTGAATTTTGGATTTTTCACTTAGATGAAATAATAAATTTTGAAGAATATGTTAACTGTACAATATGTAGAATAGGTGTGTGTGTGAGCCCAGTATCTGCTAAAGGCAGCCCAGCTTGGATATAAGGGGAAACATATCGGTGGAGGATCTGGCATGATCTAAGCCAGGGATTGAGGATTTTTGGGGTAGCATGATAGAAGGTAAGGTGCGCTGTGGTGCGTGTCTGTTCGATTTCTCGGTGTTGGGATCTTGTCCAGAGAAGTCCAGTGATCTAGTTCAGATGCGTCCATAGTAGCCGAGCCAGGGGGGTCGTTTACCCATGAGGAGTAAGAACTAAAGGGGGTTGTTGGCACCAGTTCCTCACCGGTCCTCTTACGGGTTTTATCAATGAGATTTCTTCTGTCTGTACAGAAGACCTCTCATTGAGGGGGTATTGTAACGGGCCAAATTTATGGGCATTTTTATTTATTTACATTTTCGGGATTTATAAAAATGTGTAAAGTTTATTTCAACGGTGACCAGACCACGTGGAAAGAACAGTGTTGTAACGAAGCGGCAACGCAATATCACGTTGTGCAATCAGTAGAAGAATCCGCACCACCTTAGTTTCCAAGAACTTTGTTTGTGTGTGAGCGCACCCATACGCATTATACATCCAGGGGCGCGGGGTGACGCTACTTGTGAAGCTCAAGATGGCTAAAAGCAGTTTTTGGTCGCCTCCTTGACTAAGGCGACGGATATGAAACTTTAAGTCACGCCTACACTGTGACGTCGAGTCATAAGCACCTAAATATCATCGGCGTACAGGACTAAAATACTGCTATGTATCATGGGCATAGCCACTAATCTGCAACAACTCAGGCTGTGAGCAACGGCAAAATCCGTTCGCCGGCAGGCATTAATATCCGCCCGCATGAGATAGACGCTACAGCAGTCCACGAGCAACCGACTTCACTAACAGACGCTGACAGTTTTGTTCGGGCCCAGTCGGTGGAGTTTTATAAAATGTGACTAATTCAATAATATCGTTAATACCAACCGGGACCCGCGGAGTTAATGGATTGAACAAGTGTATAACTGGTGACGAACGGCAGACAATAGAACCGAAATAACGGGCAGCTAAATCGGGCGGCGAAAGCACGTGTTCGGTCGGCATCGCGACAGTGAATTACCGTAAATGAACATGAATGCGTAAAGACAAACTATTTTTCTATTTTTAATATAATATTTTAAAGGGGTTTCAAATGGTGTGGTAGTGTGTGTGAGCAAAGCTGGGCTGTTTATGTTTGTGTGTGCTATATAGAAGGTAAGGTAGTTATTCTGTTTTTGTATTAATCACTATATATGGCTAAGACTGTAATTCAAAAATTAAAAGAAAAACCAGTAGATAGAATAACAATTTTTTTCTGATTTTATACATGTCTAAGATGTTTAACAATCATAAAAATAAAAACCAGTATCTTTCAAATGATAAATTTTGGTAATTAAATTCATTCAAAAACCTTATTTCATTTGATGTGCTGTCAAGTTCGCCGTATGAACGGGGTTCGTCCCCACTTAGAGATCCGGCCAGATCTAAGTTAAAGGTAAGTGGGAGTTTACAGTTTTATCCAGAGTTACAAGAGATGATGTAAATTAACATCAAAGTAAATTTTTGATAGTGGACTTAGATTTATTCCACTGTTTGAATAAAATTTGAATTTTATGTTAATAAATTAATGTGGAGATAGTGTGGTTAATGTAGTAATGAATAAGTGTACGCACCCAGTATTTTGCTAAAGGCAATCCAGTATGTATGTAAGGGGAGACATATCGGTTGAGGATCTGGTATGGTATAACGGCAGTTTTGGAATTTTATTGGGAATGTTAGAAGGTAAGGTGGTACTGTGGTGAGTGCCTGTACGATTTTACGGTGTTGGGATCTCGAACAGAGAAGTCCAGTAATGTCGTCCAGGTGCAGCCGTAGTCGCCAAGCTAGGGGGGTAGTTTACCCATGATGTGTTAAAGAATTAAAAGGGGGTTGTTGGCACCATATCCTCACTGATCCTCTTAGGGTTTAGCAATGAGAGTTTGTCTGTTTCGGCAGAAAACCTCTCATTGGGGGGGTATTGTAACGGGGCAGGATGGGATGATAGGTTTAATTTTAATTGTGAATATGACGCAGTGTAGTTACCCACACAAGGCCTCAATTATAACAGTAAAAATTCCTTGTCGGGGCACAGAGTTGCACATTTGGTTGGTATGCCCTGCAATAAGCACCAATTCCTGATGCTCTGGAATATGAAAGCGTGCGCACATGCTTGCTTGCACGTTTGAATAATCACATATTTTTTGCGAGCCCAAGACTATGGTAAGCCAGCCAGCTTACTGTAGACTCGAAATCAGAAAGGAGAGTAATTATTGTGTCACGTGGTTCCTTCCTGAGCCAATGGCATACCAAGTTGCCGTGGATGAAGCACGGCTGGCCATCTTGAAAACAGAGTTAGCGTCTGTTGTCTCACTACAGCGATCAAACCGCACGGTTCAGCATAAAGGCTTGTGAGCCGAAACTATTAAACTTTAAAAAATGTGTTCTAAATATAATAAAAAGTGATAAAGAAGGCATGCAAACTACAAATAAAATGTAATACAGAGTAAATAACAAACAGTGAGTAAAAAAATTAATCAGTGAAAACATATTTCGGAACAACAGTGAACAAAAAACTGGACTGAGTACGACACGTGCTTGAGGTGACCACAGGAAAGTAAACCTTACTAAAATCAACAATCTCTATTAAAATAACTCAAAATAAAGGCCATATTAAATGAAGAGATCTCTTAATTTAAAAGGGGGTAAATGTGTGAAAGTGAGAGCGAGCAATTACTGGGTTGTCTTATAAAATAAAAAGAAATATTTCATCTAATGATAGTAAGTAGATATATTAATTTTTCTATGTAACGTAAGAATCAGTAAAGAAATTTAAAAATTTAAAAAGAAAATACAAAGAAATGTTAAATAAAACTGAGATATTAACAACAAAATGAGAGTCGAGTATATTAATGATGCAAACCCAAAATCACATTTATAGTTCACAAGTTCGTGTGCAGAACCCTGGGCTACACAAGGTAAGTGTATTTTATTATTAATTAAAATATGGTAAGGTGTGTGTACGACTACAAAGTTCACTACATAATTCTCTGTATTAAAAATAAATCATAACACTACACCATTTGTGAACAAACAGAAAATGAGTTAATAAAAATAAATCTCCTCACAATCTGGTTGCTGAATTTTAAATTAAAAAAAAAAAAAATACAAAAAAGTGTGCTATTAATGTACTAATTATTTCAACTTACAATGACATGACATGACAAGAAACATTCTCGGTGGTTCGCCTGGTTTTTCACTTACAGAGGATGATTTAATCTTCGTTTCTCGTGTGTCGTCCACAGCAGCGTTAAATAAAAATCTTCTGTAAAACAAAACGGAAAATATCCTACAACAAGTAAACACTCTCACACGGTTGACTGACTTACAATGGCTTTCTCAGTTACATACATAGTGTGTTTGCAATCTGTGTAATTCCACATGGTGGTAGCCAATATAGCAGCTAATTATTTTGTGCTGGACAAGGCCTTTCAGTGTTTTCACCATTTTTAAGTCCCACCCAGCTAGACACATACATAATCCTCACACAGCTTGAAAATGATAGTTGTACACTCATATAACAAACATCACTTGCTAATGTGTGTTAGAGAATCATGATGGAACTTGCATCTTACATGAAATTTTCAGGTAAAATTGCTAAACTTTGTTATGTATGAAACTTTTTGAAGCCCCATAAAATGTGTTATACACTTTCAAAATAACTGTTTTAATTTTTTAATATCTTGTGATAGGAGTAGACCTGTGGATAAAAAACATAGCGCTAATTCAATCATTCTTTTGAAAATCTTGTCACCACAAATTTAAACTTCTGAACATAACATTAAAAGATAAAATTTAGTTCTTGAATTTCGTTGTCCATGACGTGTCTGTTGATTAACTCACAAGTATAACTCACTAACTAAAAGTATATCACTATCGACTCGAAACACATAGTTTTTTATTGGTAAAAACGTAAAAGTTTTACCTTATAGTCTGAACCAGTTTTTGCTTATTATACGCTTCCCACAACATCCCACTAGATGAAAAAGACTACAAAGATGAACTAAACATACTGGGAGAAGACTTTAAAAACATAATGGACACCGGCCATGGAACCCTATGTGAGAATACAAAACAAATTTGATCTACCTAGTGTTTACAAACTAAACTGCTCAGATTGCAACAAATTCTATATAGGGCAGACAGGACCGTTCTTCAAAGATACATTGAACACACCAAGGCACTACACGCCACTACCGAATCCACCTTTGCAAACCACCTCATTGAAGCAAACCATTCATACACAAACATTGACAACAACATGGATATTCTATATGTACACACAAAAGGCAGAAAACTAGACACTCTTGAACAATTGGAAATATATTATTATATACACACCACCAAAATCAGTAAAATTCCATTTTCAAATCAACGAATAAGGCCTTTTCGAAATATTAAAATTTCATCCTCAGTTCGTATACTGTAATGTTTCTGTTATGATGTTATTCTGTAAATGTATAATTGCTGTTAACTGTGTCTACTACCTCTCACTGTACTTCGTTTTGAACTTTCCACTGCCATCATTATTGGGTGAAACCAAGCCAGATATGTATTGAAACAATTGATCATTTTCAAATATTGTCTGTTGATTCATCAATTTGTCATATTTTTTATGAAGGTATATATATAATTTTTCTAACTGTATAATATCATTTTTATTATTGTTTATTTCCACTATTTCCATATTGTTGGTTATATTTGTTATACTATGATTCATACTAATAAGGTGATCTGCTATGTTGGAGATTCCCGTTTTTTATTATTAAAAGCTCTGAAATGTTCCATAAATTTCTGTTTGAAATTTCTATGTGTTCTTCCGATGTATATGTAGTCACAGTTATTACATTTTATTCTGTATATTCCACTTAATTTGTATATATCACAGTCCTTTCTATTCATTATTATATTATATATACTTTTATTTGGTTTGTATGCATATTTATATTTATGTTTATCCAATTTTGTATTCTTTATAATGTATTGTAGATCTTGATATGTGTATTTGTAAGTTAGGTATGTTACATGTTCTTCTTTTTTGCATGCATTTATCCTGTCTAATTTTGTTCTATTATTTAATATTGTTTTTTCCTTATATTTTTTATTTAATTTGTTTATAAATTTGCTGTCATATCCATTTTCTATTGCTATTTCAGGATAAATGCATGCAAAAAAGAAGAACATGTAACATACCTAACTTACAAATACACATATCAAGATCTACAATACATTATAAATTTCAAACAGAGATTTATGGAACATTTCAGACCTTGTAATAATAAAAAAACGGGAATCTCCAACATAGCAGATCACCTTATTAGTATGAATCATAGTATAACAAATATAACCAACAATATGGAAATAGTGGAAATAAACAATAATAAAAATGATATTATGCAGTTAGAAAAATTATATATACGAGGGGGTACCCAAAAATAACCGGAATAGCGCTGCGACTGGCGGAGCTTACGTAGTACGTATTTCTCCCGCTAGGCGAGTGTAGCGCAACTAGTTCCGAGTTCAGTCCATCATTGTTGTCGCCTGAGAAGGTTATGTCCGGTCACAGTAATTTGTTTTGTAAAAGCAGTTTCGCTTGCTCCTCGTTTTTTGTCATGGCGGATTTAAGTGAACAGCGCGCTGCTGTGAAATTTTGTTTCCTGCTTGGGAAAAACGCAGCAGAAACTGTTGTGATGTTGAAAACAGCTTACAAGGATAGTGCTATGGGAAAAACTCAAGTGTACCAATGGTTTTCTCGTTTCAATGAAAGTGAAATGTCAATTGATGACAAACCTCGTTCTGGACGTCTGTCAACTTCCAGAATTGACGAAAATGTTAAAAAAGTTCATGCAATCATGCTTGAAGACCGACGACGGACCATTGAAGAGATTAGTAAGTTATCTGGAATAACTTGGAGCTCAGTTCAGCGAATTTTGTCAGAAGATTTGGGGATGAGAAGGGTCACTGCAAAATTTGTGCCTCGGGTCCTGACTGAACAGCAAAAAGAGAATCGAGTTGAAACATGCCGTGCATTGAAAGACCAGCTCCGAACCGACCCAGATTTTTTCTCCAAGGTCATTACTGGTGACGAGTCATGGTGCTATGGTTATGACCCCGAAACTAAACAACAGTCAAGCCAGTGGAAAACTTCATTGTCGCCTCGCCCAAAAAAAGCTCGTCACGTGAAATCAAACATCAAGACGTTTTTCGATGTGAGAGGGGTAGTGCATTCTGAATTCGTCCCACCAGGTCAGACTGTTAATCAGGCTTTCTATTTGGAAGTTTTAAAAAGATTGCATAACAATGTGCGACAAAAAAGGCCCGATTTGTGGCAGACGAGGGACTGGTTTTTCCACCATGACAATGCACCTGCTCATGCAGCCATTTCAGTGCGCCAGTTTTTAGCAAAAAACAACATGACTCCCTTGCCCCACGCCCCTTACTCACCCGACCTCGCTCCGTGCGATTTCTTCTTGTTTCCGCGAATGAAGAGGGACATGAAAGGACAACGTTTTGACGACGTGGAAGCGGTAAAGAAAAAACGAGACAGGAGCTGTCGGCCATCACAACAGACGAGTTTGAAAAATGTTTCCAGAAATGGGATCGCAGATTGGACAAATGTATTAAGTGTAATGGAGAGTACTTTGAAGGTGATAAGGTTGTTTTGTAAAAAAAATTAAATACATAGCTTTAAAAAAAAATTCCGGTTATTTTTGGGTACCCCCTCGTATACCTTCATAAAAAATATGACAAATTGATGAATCAACAGACAATATTTGAAAATGATCAATTGTTTCAATACATATCTGGCTTGGTTTCACCCAATAATGATGGCAGTGGAAAGTTCAAAATGAAGTACAGTGAGAGGTAGTATACACAGTTAACAGCAATTATACATTTACAGAATAACATCATAACAGAAACATTACAGTATACGAACTGAGGATGAAATTTTAATATTTCGAAAAGGCCTTATTCGTTGATTTGAGAATGGAATTTTACTGATTTTGGTGGTGTGTATATAATAATATTATAACAAGTCAGTGGCATAATGTTTGGCAAAATAATTGGAAATATACAAACACACAAAAACAACATCCTAAATGAACAGACACAATTCAAATCACACGTATTATTCGAACATATCACACCCCTCACACACACAACATTGATCCTTCAAAAGTCGACATCTTCGCCAAGAACAAGACGGACAGTGCACCCAGTGGCAGCCTCTGATGAAGCTTATAATAACCGAAAACTGGTTCAGGCTATAAAGTAAAACTTTTACGTTTTTACCAATAAAAAACTTTGTGTTCCGAGTTGGTAGTGATATATTTACAAAATTTAGAATACTTTTTGACACAAGATACATAAATAAATGTATTTGTACCAAAATGTTTCTTTCTTGGTGAGTTTCCATATGAAATCAATACCATTAGGAAATTATTATATGGGCTGAAAATCAACTGCTTTTTTTTCTAAGGGGACTCTGCAATAGAAAAAGTTAGAAAAATTAGAATAATTTAGTATTTATGGATTCTTGAAAAGAAAAATGTAGAGAACTCTTTGACATGTCTGCTTAGGTGTAGCTTTTAACAAAAATGAAATGTTTCAAGTTACTCATCAGAATCGTCTACAAAATTTGATTATCCAGTAAAGTGCTGACACTGATAATGCCAAAATAATAGACACTCTACTTATGTTAATCAAGTTGAAATATAATTTTCGAGTATCATTAAAATTTATATATGAGGGCTATTCAGAAAGTAAGTTCTGATAGAGTATTAAAGAAAATTAAGAATATATTTACAAAACATTTTTATTGCAATTTTAAGTACACACCTTAAACTATGTTTCTATGTAGTTTTTGTCATTTTTGAAACACTTTTCATAGCAAGGCACCAGATATTGTATACCTTCGTCATAGAAATTTCCCACCTGTGATTTGAACCATGTATTAACAGCTTGTTTGACATCGTTGGCTACCAAGGAAGGATTGTTCATGCTTGAAAAGGTGATGATATTTCTCATTGTGTAAGGTGTGGATTGTAAGGCGGATGATCAAATTGTTGCCAGCCAAACTTTGTGCGAGATGTTGGATTGCAGTGGGAGAGTTTGTGTGTGTGTGTGTGTGTGTGTGTGTGTGTGTGTGTGTGTGTGTGTGTGTGTGTGTGTGTGTGTGTGTGTGTGTGTGTGTGTGTGTGTGTGTGTGTGTGTGTGTGTGTGTGTGTGTGTGTGTGTGTGTGTGTGTGTGCCATGATTCATCGCAATGTCCCGGGTAAGCATCCTACATCGCTTATTCTGTATAGGACTAAGCAAAAAAGTTGTATCCATCTTGGTACCACTGAATCGCTCACTGCAAGGTTACTCTATAATAAGGTTGGGCCCGAACCGAAACGAATTGCTATTGGCTGTTGAAATGACGTCACCATCGAGGAACGAGCTGCGCGGTAAATACCTCTCAATACAAATATGTTGTTATTTTTTTATTAACTACAGTTTGTTTGTTATTTATATTTTTATTTACGAACTTATTTTATTGAATGAAGTACGTAATAATGTTATATGAAGCGAATGTTTGCGTAATTTAAATGTGTACGCTTTTAATATTAATCATATACGTATAGCAACTGAAGAAGCAGTACGGATTTCCTATACATAATTGTTAATAAACCGATTGATAGTCGGAAAAATAATACCGAAACAGCTTGCTAAAAATTAAATTTAGTAATTAGATCAGTCTAGACCGATATAAACAAAGCCTGAATACTAATGAAGCAAATTTTAGTAGACTAATTACAGAAGTGACTCGTTTTATAAAACTATACACTTATTTGTTAGAACGTTTCCGTTCACCTGCATACAATAGACACGGTTTGAAAAAATTGAAAGTAATGACAATTGAATGCTCTTTGTACTATTTTTAGTTCCTATTTTCTACACCCTTTTTTTATAATTTTTTAAAGCCCGTGTTAGACTTTAGAAATAAAATTGCAGTACAATAGGCTTTATAACTTCTCTTTTTTCATTACAGTATTCCTTATAATTTGATGAAAATATATCATTATTTGGTAGCGCTCGTGTTCGCGCGCATACACATGTATTTTTTTCAACCACAACTTCCTCTCATGCTTTATCTAGGCTTGGGACTAGCTATATCTGTACAAAATTAATTTAAAATTTTAATTTTACAGAATATATGCGGTTTAAAAATTATGGGCTAGTTATACATTGAACCCGTTTGTTTATAGACGGAACCCAGAGTCCACTGACCAGTTACTTATCAGACCTCTACTCAGTTCAAAGTCCAAACCAGACAGCGGCTGTCTAAGTTCCGCCTTCCTGCAAAGAACAATGATGCCTATAATACCATCCTAATTAATACAAAAGTAGAAATATATTAATTAATGTGTGGGTTTAACTATGGACGATGCGTGCCACTGGCGTGATTTTCTCTTCTGTGCTTCTGCTGCTTTCACTGCTTTCATGCGGTCATTCATGAAACGAAGGCGAATGAACATTCTCGTCCTGGCGTATATTTTTACAACTTCTGTTGGCATTTCAGGAAATTTACTTAAAATTCTTGTAGTCATATTTTTTATAATATTTTTACTTTTATACAAACTATCCGGCCCATTGATGTCCCTAAAAATTATTTCACACTGTGAAATCTTGTGCACCCAGTCTTCTGAAGGAACAAGAAGACCTCCTCGAGATAAAAACTCTATCCAGCCTCCAGCAGAAGTACCAACGGGAGGGGGATATACATTTTCTGAAGGTGTTCCCATTGTAGGATCATGCTTTCTCCCACGATAGGCAATGTAGCCAGCTAGGTAGCGGAACCCCTCAGTAGAGCAGTCTGCTCCATCACTGATCGCAGGAACGTCAACGTCTGCATTAAATGACAAGGAGAAATCTTGCATTTCTGTTGACCCTTCAATCATAGATAGCTGCTCGGTCATGTCAGGTAAGATACCTTGCAAGAGATGAGAAGTCATAATTTCCTGATCATCATCTTGGACAACAGGTGCTTCCTTCGAAAAAGGTATTTTATTTGTATTTTGACCCACCAAAAGCAAACGAAGTCGATGTTTAACTTCTGTCGGTGGTGGGTTAATAAAAAAACTGCCCAATGCCTCGTATTTGGGAGAAAAGATTTTCCAGGCAGTCTTGATTTAGTCTTGCAGTTAAAATATATTTAAGATTGTTTTTTCGTATATGACTAAAAAGGCCAAATAACGAGTTGATGGTCATCATGAAACCTTTTTGAAATGGCAACAAATTCCGAGATTTTCCTACGCGCATTGTTTCACAACAAGTATACATTTTTTTAAGTACGCCTTCTTGTACTTCGTGGTGAGTGCCATACCCGGTAGCCAAAGGTTTTTTATCTACACATCTTCTTGAATTTAAAATATCGAAAGAATCGTTAATCAGTTTAAAAAATTTAGCCACATGTTCTTCTTCAGGAAATAAATATCGAATTGCTTCAGCCGTTGTGTTTGAGAATAACTGCGTCGCCAAAAACACGTCCTGACATTCCCTACCTTTGACGGTGAGATGGACATGTGAGAGCTTAGGGCACAATTTGAATTCACCATTATCCAATGCCAACAATTTTTCAACGGTCGTCTTTGTGATGTGTTTGTTGTCGGAGAGTGTCAGACCGTCATCTAGAAAATGGTTTCGTAAAAGCTTGTAAAGGTGGGGAACATCTGCGAAAACCCATATGACTTTTTCTACGTTGTGTGGGTTTGGGAACCACGAATTTGTATACGTTACATTTAGTTCATTCCACACTCGTCGATTTTTTGTCCCTAGATCTGCTACAATGGCAACAACATTGTACCCTACGTCTTCCACGCAACAAATAATGTTTTTTAACAATGCAGCCGACATTTGGGCATCAAAATCATAATATATTGGCTGCTTCCAACCAGCTACTAGGCCACGAAGCATGGCAATCTGACAATTGCTGTGAGGCCCTACAACACGATCTTCCTTCTGATCGTAACTGACGCTACTATCTACATTCATTTCGTCAAAAGAAATAACACACATTCTTTCAGCAGTGGTCAGTGTGTTCACCTCGGCTTTCATGAAACACAGAACATCATGGAGTACGCCCGGCTGACAGCAAAATGAAGCAGATGTCCATCTCTTCAAAGTCGATAGTCCTGGCAAGGGCAAACCACGTTTATTTCTCAAGAACAAGTAACATTTTCTTGATACAGTGTGTAGTGTAACTGCCTTTGCGATATCTTCAGAGTTCCATTTTGCACGGTTTTTATTTGACAGTAAGCAGTTAATTTGTGTTTCAGTAAAAATTTGTCCTAAAACTTTTTTTATCTTATCTTCAACAAGTTTTTTCAGATTCTCGTCTTGACGTTTTAAATTTTCAAGAGCAACCTTTCTCTGTTCCTTCAGAAGTGTATTTCTCAGCTTGAAAGTCCCGCACATAGATTTCAAAAAACGGTTTTCACTTTTCAACTTTTTTACATGCTTCTTAAGTGTTTGTACATCCTCGAGCTCAATCTCGCAGTTTTTAATAGTGCTTTGGTCAATTTTAATTTTTTTGGGTGACAAAGCCGATACTGTTTTTAAGGCTCTTTTCCTGACCTCTCTCGCATGACATCTCTCTCTTCTGCCACTGACTTTATTACTTTCAAGAACGCCTGATACCTCTGTATTATCATCACTGCGGCAAGGCATACCGTCATTACAAGCAGTGATGACGACGGGAAGATTCATATGGGGAACAGCATCTTCTCTGAGAACTCTTCTTGATGGTATATTTATTAACTCAGCACGTATTCAATATCTGTCCCCTTCGTTATTTTGTTGTGTGAATTACAACCGGCTACAGCACACGAAGGCATATTGGCAGTAAAATAAGGACAAGAGTAAGTTCAAACAACGGAAATAATAGCTATGTTCAATAACGAAAAATCAAAATGAGACGAAACAACAAAGTTTACCTTGGTGTCACAACAAAAAACGAATACGCCTTGAAAACTAAAAACTATCGCAACAACAAGCAACAAGAAATCTACTAATAAATAGAAAATTAAGAGAAAGTAACTGTACAAGAATAAAAGTACAACAACTAAAGTAATACGGTAGCTATGTTCAACAAACAACAAAACAACGGCAAAAAAAACAAATGATAAAACGTTTACCTCACTGTCACAACAAAAAACATACACGTATTAAAAAACCAAAACTATGTCAACAGACAAAAGAATAAATAGAAAATTAAGAAAAGTAAAATAATTAAATTTTCGTAAACACCGATACAAACGTATTGGTAACCTAACACTGTTACTGTCGAAACGTTCTTGTGAAACGTCACGAGATAAAACAAACACTCTGCTCACAGAAATACACCAACAATAACTGAAGTGTTTACCACAGAATTTAAACAGTTCTGTACCACTTTTTTTTTTTTTTTTTTTTTTTTTTTTTGCAAAACACTACACATATTTGTTCTAAATCTGTATTGTATTGCTATACCTACGAACAAACGCATAAATTAACAGTGATTAACTTCACAATTTATAACACCCGGATGACACTTATATAACAACGTAACAATACTAAGCAAGCAGTAAGGCGCGGAATCCCGCCTCGATGGTGACGTCATGCGCGGTAGCGTGGATTTAGAACGCGTACTGTGCAACCCATTCGGGCCCCCCCTGGCTCACTGCTTCTTCTCCATAAATATCAAAAATCTGATGGTGAATTTCAATTGTTTTAATGCCTTTCGCATTCAAGAACCAAATCACATTCCTACTTTCACACGTAGCGGGCGTCTCGAATTTCTTCAACATTATAAACACATCCAACAAAGCTTACTCAGTGTACAGTTGTTTACAAATAGTGTGTTGTTGGCTTGCCAATGAATCAACAAACTGCCCGCGCATGTGCAACAGTGTGTCAGCATTGATACCGCGGCAATATTTAAATACGGAACTTAGTTTCTGAGTAACCCACATACTTGATACGCCAAAGTACATGATAATATGAAATCCAAACTATTTAACTTACTTGGTTGGAAGTGAATTGTGTGATGTGGAAATAGATGCCCACAATTCTAATAACAACAGCGGATACAAACAACGTCTATAGTCTTCAAAGCTGACGAAATCGTCTTTCACATCACAGACAACTTGACTACACAACGGAGGAACAACGGTGGTTGGCATCCTCTGCTGTTCCTGAAAGAAGAGTTCAACTAAATACACTAGATACTGAAATGAATACAGCCTGCAAGTGTTTAAGTAAATATTCAGCAATGGGCGGATTTACCTTCAGTTGCTGATACTCCAAACTCTGGAGTCTCCTTAATTGGACAAAACAGTTATTCCCGCGACAATCTTTATTTACACCTAGTACATTTTTTATTATTCTTTAACTAACATGAATTTTCATGTTTTGTTGTTTTTCTAATTAAACTACACAGGTTGTTTTGGTGATAATATTTTTCAAACTATAGATTAATGAAGGTTTAAATCATATCCTAACATTTTTTTCAAAGTCACAAAAAACACTGTCGAACTAATGCTCCAGTAAAACGTGTCAAGAAACTGTATTTTCTTGGATTTCATTGTCCATGACGTGTCCGTTACTTAACTAAATATAATTAACTCACTACCGACTCGGAACACAAACACAAACAAATTTGTGTTCAGAGTCGGTAGTGAGTTAACTATATAAACTGTATTTTTTTGCATATGCTCTTTTGTATTTTATTAATTTTTAAACCTCAATAGTCCAGTTATCTTTATGTAAGTATACTCTGTCCTATCAATGAAAACTAGTGGTCGTCCAGTGGTCGAAATTCGACCGTAATTCATTAAATTTTTAAGTTTGAACGTTATTGAGGTTCTTTTGTCAAAGAGTATACCTCTATAATCATTGCATATAATTTTTTTGAATTTTGTTCTATTACGTCAGCTGCGAGCATGTACAAATACGTCATTAGCGTATGTTGTTTGCCTTAATTTCCTGCAATACCCATGAAATTTAAAATTTAATGTTAGTAACAGTTGAAAAAAAAACACAATTACAGCTTGTATTCGTATTTATTTTTTGATATAATTCATTGTCAGTTTTAATTTTTTCATGTTATTATTGAATCAAATAAATGCTAATAAAAATGAGACTTGACATTCATAGAAGTATAAGATACATTGTTTTCAATTCCAGTGGATTACATTTCATTTTTGGTAAGGTACAAAATTCGAAAACAGTTTGAAGATTATCTGCTACAAAGCTTATATAATTTTTTTTTCTATGCATTAATTTTTGAGTTATTTGAAAAATATGAAAGATAGGAAAAATGAGGTTTAGCTTGGCTAAGCCATATTTAAAAAGCAATAACGCGTTTTTTGACATTTCCTTGGGTTTTTTTTTATTGCCATACTGACCAGGTTTCGCCAAGGCTACACAGTTATTTTGCCTATCTTTTTCGAATTATATAAAATTTAAATAAAAAATTAATACAAAATAAAAAATGAAATAAAAAATACGTGCCTCGTATTTTTTCATGTATTTTTCATTAAATCAAAAAAACCGGGCGGTTAAAAAAATAAATGTTGTCCATTGAACTTAAAATAGTTTGAAAGTGAATTTAATGATTCAGAACTTCTGTGTAAATGATGTTTTTTGTAAAAACTCTTTCATCATTTGCTAAATGCCCTTGGCCATTATATTCGGAAACATAAAATCTCAAACCATCGAATGATCGAACTCTACTTGCTGCGACGTACAATTGACCATGTGTAAAAACTGGCTGCCTCAATAAAATTCCAATTTTTTCGAATGTTTGTCCTTGAGACTTATTTATTGTCATCGCAAATGCAGGTATAATTGGAAATTGAGTTCTTTGAAAGTTAAATGGTAAAACAGTACCGGAATATGTTAAATTTATACGTGGAATCAAAATTCTCTTATTGCGTGCGGTTCCAGTTAAAACTTCACAATCAATAGCATTACGATGCATACACTTGATGCGCATTCTTGTTCCATTGACTAATGCTTCCTTTGTATTTAAGTTTCTGATCAGTAAAACGACTCAATTAACTTTCAATACTAACTTATGTGGTGCCAAACCACTAATAGTCAAAGAATTCAAAAACTCTACTGGATAGTTATTGATTTCATTGTCATCATCACAAATTATTTTATCGTAGCTATGATATGTTTTCTGTTCACCTGGTATTCGATTAAGTATATCAGTATTAATAAAAGTACAATCATCATTTTTAGGTGCTAAAATAACTGACTTCAATATGTTATCTGAGAGTATGTTTTCGGAAATATTTCCATACACCTCATTAATAATATTATTTTCATCTCCTATTAATTGCTGAGGTATTTCAATAATATTTTCACCAAACTGAGGGAATTGTGGGGCTTCATCATTACCAATTTTTTTCAAGAATTCGACAAATTCTATTTCACTTGGTAAGGCTCTCATATTTTGAGTAAACGTTACATTATGAAAATAAACAAATTTATGCCAACTCGTGACACAATTTTCAATTAAAGTTGCACGTGATCCATGTGGGACAACTGGTAAGATTTACCGAAAATCACCGCACAGAAGTATCGTTTTCCCTCCAAATGGTTTATGTTTATCATTTTCATCGCATAGATCCTGCAATAATCTATCTATGATTTTCAACACTTGCAGTGGGCACATAGAAATTTCATCAATAATTATCAATGATGATGAATTTATGTAACGTCCATAGCTACTATTTGCAGTAATATTCGCTACAGAATTTTCCAAAATGGGTATAGGCAATTTAAACACATTGTGTTAAGTTCTACCTCCAAGTAACAGAGTTGAAGCTATGCCACTGAACGCTGTTGCAATTCAACTAAGATTAAGCGAATTTAATTTGTGAATGATTGCTGTTTGTGTGAATGTTTTTTCCACAACCTGCATGAGCGGTTAAATAAAAAACATTAGATCCAGTATCATGATGCAAAACTTCACGAATCACACGATCAATTAGATTACGCTGTTCAATATTTGCAGTTTCATAATGCTCACAAAACAGAAACTCTTGTTCTATTGGATCAATAGCATTCGCTTCGTCTGTTGTCTGCGAATACGTGGGAACTGGTAAACCAAATTCTTGACATGACAAATTATGAACATTCAAAATAACTTCAATTTCTAATAGAGCTGTATTAAAGGATACATCTTCGTTGTAATCTCTCACAAAACCTTCACTAAGATATACTTTAAATTCATTCCATAACGCCAATGCATTGGCTGGCACATTTAATGCACAAATGTAACCAAATAAATTTCGCATTTGTTTTGGTGAATGTAAGTCTTTTGCTTCATTTAAACATTCGCGCCATTCATTATCATTTGAAGCAATGCCGCGAGCATGGCACGCTTCAACAAAAGAAGTGTGTATAATTCCATTGTATGTTCTAACATCCTCAAATGATTTTGGACCACAGACATGTAATAAAAGCAATCGTAAATGGAAAAGTTCGATGTCTTTTGGTGATACTACATATATGCGTGTAATGATTTTATCACCTCCACACCTTCTCTTCTTCCATTTTTTTCGGGAATCTTCCCACACATAATGCAAAGGAATTTCAATATACTTATATTCATGCGCTGATGGATCTGATCGATTCAATTCAAAAAATGCTAATAATTTTGTTTGTCTTGCATTTTCAATTGCTTGACGTTCTTGCCCTTCTCGAAAGTAAACATTCTGTCTACGCGGTAAATGAATGTCGAGTCTAACGAAGACATGTGATTGAAAATGCATTGGTAATTCATAGATGCGCCATACAGCTTCAGTTGATCCGACATAACGGCCATTTAAAAAATTTTTAACTTCATCAATTTGTATATCTTGACCTGGTTCATTTCTCTCTGAACCTAATTCAACAGATGCACTGTCATAGCCTTTATACACGTATTTATAAATGTATTTAACACTTTTAACTGTAGTGCATACTTCAACATTTATATGGCAATTAAATTTGGCAAGTAAATACGGATTGTATGATACAACATAACGATTGTCGAGGCAACTACCGCGAACTTCAGCATTAATACCATTATCACGCCTTCTGTATAATGGATATCCATTTAATTATTCACACGTAAATTCATTAAATCGTTTTGGATAATCTTTTTTGCATTTTCCATCTCTCATACATACAGAATTTGGATTAAGTACACCGCATGGACCATGCATCATGTGTTTTACAACATATTCATGTAATGTAGGATGTGTTTGAATGTTAGGAATCTTCGCAGATACAACTTTATCAATATCGGTAGTGTTAACAATTTTATCTTGCTCATTTAAAGAGAGTAAAATGTGAGCATGAGGCAATTCTCTCTTTTGAAACTCAATTGTATAAATGAGTGCTTCAACTTTACCAAAGATTTTTTTTAGTGTAAGGCCCTCAATTAATGCTTTCAGTTTGGACTTACAACAATATCAGGTCGAAAATTAGCTGACTCACCTACACCAATATTGCTAACTATTTCAGGCCAACTTGGATTGCAAGTCATTGTAATAAACAAAGAAGGCTTTCCGAAATGTTGTACAATTGACATTGCATCTAAATAATTCTGATACATATTTCTTGGAGATTCATTGAATGAAGATGGTAAAATTACTCTACGGCCAACATTATTGGCATTGGGGTTCAATTCTAAATAATCTGTTAAATTGTTGTAAACTTCAGACCTAAGACTTGTTTGATTTTGTCGAATGAAATGTAACCTTGTGCCCTCTATTCTCACATACATATCAACTATCCACTGCAGAAATAATTTTTGTGAATGGTGCAACATGCTAAAATCTTCTCTAATTGCAAGTCGATAGGCTGCATACTGAAGCATGGTTAATTTATTTCTGGGCGCTCTTGAATTAGATGTAGTTGGTACATTATGAGAAATATTGATATGCCACCCAGTATCACCATTTGGAAAAAGTAATGGATATGCTAAAGGGTCCAATGATGAATCCAAAACAGAGATATTTTTAATGGTACCATTAACTTTTGAAAACGAAACCATATTTCGTTCAAAGGGTGGCTCACCATCAACTGTACTAAATATTACTGCTACATCAGTTTGAACTGCATCATTATAACGGCGTAGATCTAAATCACGATTTACTTTAATGAGCATACAAATTTCTTTATTTTGATTTTCAACTCTCTGACAATGATCTTTCATTGTAATGAATGACCGAACGAAAGAATTAATGCGTTCCAATTCAAGAGAGATTTCGCGCATTATATTGTTATTGCATGTTTGATTATAGTGTTCACGTAATCTATAATTGACAGCAGTGTCAACATCATAAAAATATAATTGCGCATAACATGGTGAGCGACCATATCCAGCAGTCATTGGACCTGATCTGTGATAAAAATCATCATGTATTTTAAAATGATACACTCCACGCGTAACTGTATCCGAAAGTTTAGCTTCTGAGCTAACCATAGCAAATTATGAATTGTATTTACGAATGTTTTCAAAATAATTTTTTGACTTTCTTTTTATTGAAGGTTCATTTGAAGTAAGTCCATCATACAATGATTAAAGTATTCATTTTGACTTAAGGCCGGTAATACTGCTTTACCCTTATGACAACATGAAGTGAATGCAGTCCTTTCACCTAAAGTGACCTCAGATTCGAAATGTTTTGCATTGCAAAACCTGCATTGTAAATTCATTAATCCACAATCAAAAGTATTAAAATTTCTTGGAATGACATTGAGTGCGCATTTAAATGTATCCCTCAAAATAATTTCATCATTTTGTATACTATTTACACTATTTAAATTTGCATTTGGTCTATTATCATTTTGACTTTCACGCGAATATATATTCCTTCTTCTTTGTCTCTCACTCCGACCCGTCAATGTTATACTATTTACACTATTTAAATTTGCATTTGGTCTATTATCATTTTGACTTTCACGCGAATATATATTCCTTCTTCTTTGTCTCTCACTTCGACCCGTCAATGTTCTATGTCGAGGCATAATGGAAGTAGGTGCGAATATCTGAATGTAAAAAAAAACATGTAATGAAATTACTGAAACTAAGATTAGACAGGGTTTAATTTAAAAATAATAACATGTACTCACTTTTTTGAAACCTCCAATAATAATTACGCAAGAGTAAGTCAATTCAAATTGCTGCTACAAAATTTTCCTTTTGCAACAGGTGTATATTAAGCAAGCTGTATTTCACTTTCAATTGCACACTAATATATAAAACACAGATATCTAATATACAAAATATAAAATAAACGCTTTTTTGCCTTGACATACACTCCACAGACTATTGAAAAAGGAACATTTGAAATCATACAAAATTCACAGCTCATTCAGTCAATCTGTCAGTATTAAGCAAGCTGTATTTCACTTTCAACTGCACATTAATATATAAAACACAGATACCTAATACACAAAATATAAAATAAACGCTTTTACTTCCATATTCCTTAAGGAATGGAAGTATGGTGATGGCAAAAAAAAATCGTGTTCGAGATTATTGCAGATTCTGATTCTACTACACTCAAAACATGAAAAAAAGTCGTTTTCCGAAAAGTGTCTGTGTGTGTGTCTGTCTGTCTGTGTGTCTGTAGATTTTTTTTTCTATGGTAAACGATAACTGCCGCAAATTCAAACAGAATCAAATAATTTTTTGCATACAGCCCTGATTTGTAGAGTACTCACGACCTATTGTTTTTGGTGAAGATCGGTTGAGGGAAAGGGGTAGTTTACCTGCAACGGTTTTTTTTTTATCAAGGGAAATTTTTTTTTTGGCAAACGATAACAGCCGCAAATTCAAACAAAATTAAATAATGTTTCGTATACAGCCCTGAATTGTAGAGTTCTCAAGACCTATGGTTTTTGGTGAAGATCGGTTAAGGGAAAGGGGTAGTTTACCTGCAACGTTTTATGTTTTAACAAGGGTATTTTCTATGGCAAACGATAACAGACGCAAATTCAAACAGAATCAAAAGATTATTTGTATACAGCCCTAAATTGCAGAGTTCTCAAGACCTATTGTTTTGGTGAAGATCGGTTAAGGGAAAGGGGTAGTTTACCTGCAGCGTTTTTTTATCAAGGGTATTTTCTATGGCAAACGATAACAGCCGCAAATTCACACAGAATCAAATAATTTTTTGCATACAGCCGTGATTTGTAGAGTACTCAAGACCTATTGTTTTTGGTGAAGATCAGTTAAGGGAAAGGGGTTGTTTACCTGCAACGTTTTATGTTTTAACAAGGGTATTTTCTATGGCAAACGATAACAGACGCAAATTCAAACAGAATCAAAAGATTATTTGTATACAGCCCTAAATTGCAGAGTTCTCAAGACCTATTGTTTTTGGTGAAGATCGGTTAAAGGAAAGGGGTAGTTTACCTGCAGCATTTTTTATCAAGGGTATTTTCTATGGCAAACGATAACAGCCGCAAATTCACACAGAATCAAATAATTTTTTGCATACAGCCGTGATTTGTAGAGTACTCAAGACCTATTGTTTTTGGTGAAGATCGGTTAAGGGGAAGGGGTAGTTTACCTGCAACGTTTTTCTATCAAGCGTATTTTCTATGACGAACGGTAACTGCCGCATATTCAAACAGAATCAAATAATTTTTTGCATACGTCACTGAATTGTAGAGGACTCAAGGCCTTTTGATTTTGGTGAAGATCGGTTAAGGGGAAGGGGTAGTTTACCTGCAACCTTTTACGTTTTAACAAGAGTAAAGTACATGAAAATTCATTTAAATTTTTTCAAACAATGGTAATTGTTAAAATAAAATAATTTTGTTCCCAGGCAATAAAATTATAATTTTTTCATTTTAATGTAAATCTGTACATAGTATAAAGTAAAGTCGGTGCGTTTTCTCTCTGTGTTTGAAATCGCTAATCTCAGGAAGTACTGAACGGATTTTATTCAAGTTTTCGCCAATAGATAGAGTGTCTATCGAGGAACATTTATGTGTATAATTAATACATATATGTTGTACATTAGCTTAGCTATCATGGTTTATGTCAAGTAAGTGGTATAGTTTACATCTTATATATAAAAATGAATGTTTCTTTGTTTGTCCCGTATGCGTTCCTATACCATTCATCCGATTGCGATGAAACTTCGGTGAGTTGTTGTGCGCACGTCCGCGAAGGTTTCTTCCACATCTCCTCCTAAACCACTGTACCGATTTCAACCAAACTTGGCACAAATATTTTACGCAAAGGGAGAACCAATATAGGGCAAGTGTTTTTTTCGATACGATCCTTTGGGGTCTTCCACGTCTCCACCTAAACCATTGGACCGATTTCAACCAAACTTGGCACAAATATTTTACGCAACGGGAGAACCAACATAGGACAGGTGTTTTTTTCGATACGATCCTCTGGGGGGTCCTTTGCGGTCTTAAAAAACTATTAGATCTGGTTACTATGGCAACCCAATAGAATAGATTCTGTTCTAAATATATTATCGCATTAAATTGAAGACCACGTGAACGAAGTTGTGGGGAACAGCTATTTATTTTTAAGAAGCCTACTTTAATTAAACTTTATTAATTAAACTAACATTTTCATTACGTACAACGTGAAACTCCGTAGCGAAGCACGGGTATTCTGCTAGTCATGTATAAGAGAAAATATATCGTGCGTGGCAGGCAAGCATATCTCAGTTATGTACTGTTTACGTTTCCATTTTATTATTATCACTACCGCAATAAAAAGGCAGGGAAGACACACACACACACACACACATACACACACACACACACACACACAATTCGCGTTATTTCTGGCCTCATTCATGTTTATTTTCTTACATTTGCACGGTTTTTAAATGGAAAGTGCCGAACCCACACCAACATAACGCATGCAAGCCGAAAAAGTGTCCAGCGTGGATAGCGATTTGCTTCCTGTGGATCGCTGGGCAGTGTAACTGCACGTGTTTACAGAGGAACGATTCATAGACAGACTTTTCGTCTTTAGGGAATGAACCCTCTGCAAGATGCTGAGGGTCCATGAGTGACTTCGGAGCGCTCCTTCTTTTCCGCGTGTTTGTTCTGTGAAACGTACACTGTAGATTCGCAGATTTATTCTAAGCAACGCTCAATAGGAAATGTTGAAAATTTTTGTCCACGGTGAACCCTCATACACACTAAACCTGCTCTGATGTTTTAATTACGGACATCATAATATTAAAACTTTGGAAACTTGAGCACTATTTAATGGAGATCAATCATTAACTTATACAAGCCATTAATTTTATGCATATTTTTTATATATATGTGTACAACGTTATCAGCAACAAAGAAGTAGTTTTTGTTAAAATTCCTTCTCTGGATATTTGGCCGTAGTCCAATGTTTTCTACAAAACCAGACGTTTCGGCAATGCCATTGACTTCCATCATCAGTGAAAATCTAGTGTGATAACATGAGGTGGTATATGTTAGTGACCACAGTACTGTGGTTAAGGCTGAAGCAGTAAGTAGAAAGAAGTAGTTTCTATGGTAATATTTCATTTCGAAAATGATTTTAAAAATAAATCTTAGAATATGGAAGTCATGTATGGTTCTCCATACCGATATTTTTGCCTTGACATACACTCCACAGACTATTGTTGCCTGGCAACAAAATTATTTTATTTTTAACAATTACCATTGTTTTTCAATTGCAAATGAATGTTTTATTTTATTTTATTTAATGTATTTGTAATACATATTATATATAAATTTTAGCTTTCTGCACTCCTTCTCCATATAAACTTTAACTATGCCAAATCTCACACTCCTCCGTGCGCGCAATATGTTTAAAAAGGGGTACAAAGTTTTCTCTTCACGTATTAATATATAGATTTTTAAATGATATAAAATGACAACTTGGAGTCCAAGTAACTAAAATTGTTAAACGTAATGTTATAATTATTAATACTTAAAAAGGGTCTAGTGTGTGTGTATTAACTAAACGAGGGTGGGTGAAAAGTTCTGGGGCTCACACAGAGATGGGGCCACTATGCTCATTATTTTTATCGTGTTGTATGGTTGCATACCTCGTAGGCTGAACTTTGAATCTTCAAGTCAATCAGCTGTTTAGTATTAGTATGACAGTCCAATGAAGTAAGCGCCTCAAGCATTGTTTTAACAATGGACAAATTGGAAATTCGTGTCGATTTTTTTTTTTTAGGCTTAACTGGAACCAGTATAAAAAAGGAGCTGGATTCAACGTTGGGGGACTCTTCTCCATTGAATACAATGGTTAAGTGCTGGATTGCTGAATTTAAAATGGGTTGGACGAGCACAACTGATGAACCATGCAGTGGACGTCCCATTGAAGTGACTACGCCATAAACAATCGAAAAAATCCACAAAATCATTTTGGCAGACCGTAGAGTGAAAGTGAGTGAGATAGGAGAGACTGTTGGCATATCAGCGGAACGTATGCATACATCTTACACGAACATTTGAGTATGACAAAGCTGTGCGCTAGATGGGTGCCACGTTTACTCACACCTGACCAAAAACAATGTCTTTCAAAAAAAAGGATGTTTCAACTGACTGTTTGGCACTCTATAAGAGCAATCAAACCAAACTGTTACGTCGATTCATAAGTGTTGATGAGACTTGGGTCCACCACAACACTCCTGACAATGGACAAAAAAATTTAATGCTAAAGGCGAACCAACTCCAAAGAAGGCAAAGACAATTCCATCTGCTGGTAAGGTTATGGCGACTGTTTTTTGGGACGCACGTGGAATACTCTTCACTGACTACCTTGAAAAAGAAAAAACAATTACTGGCGAGTATTATGCGAACTTACTGCAGCATTTAAACAATGAAATCAAGAAAGAATGGCTACACTTAGCGAAAAAGAAAGTGCTGTTTCACCAAGACAATGCACCAGCTCACAAATCAATTGTTGCAATGGCTAAAAATAAATGAATTAAAGTTTGAATTGCTTCCTCACCCACCATACTAGCCAGATTTAGCCCCGAGCGACTTTTATCTCTTTCCTAAGGCTCAGAGGAAAAATATTTGGGGACAACAAGCAAGTCAGTGAGGCTGTAAATAGTTATTTTGAGGATCTTGACAAATCAGCTTATCAGTCTGGCATAACTGCTCAAGAACATCGTTGGGAAAAGTGTATCAAGCTAAATGGAGATTATGTTGAGAAATAAAAGAAAATTAATAAAAAAAATGTTGGTTTCTTATTCGGGCCCAGAACTTTTCACCCCACCCTCGTATTCTCTATTGCATACCAGAATCTACATACATGTTTTTATATCTTCATTTAGTGAAAGGGCATTCAAACGTAATGAAAATAATTATGTTTTATAAAATCAATCAAATGAATTATAAGGTATGTCCAGAAAGCATCCAGCCATTTACAATATCTTAAGAACATATCATACGGTTTTGATGTATATTTCTAATAAGTCAGAGAGTCTGAGTGGTCTTACTCTTATCTGCAGATGCCAATGAATGATTTGAAGTACTGTATCACCACGCTACTCACAGAGACAAACCAAATACATCAAATAAACTGTAACAAAGTCCGCTTGAAGCTCAGATCTTCATCCACAGAACAACTCAAAGTATTAAGAAAACTTTAGGATGATTCAATAAATGAAACATAGATACAAATGAGGTGCTGGTGTAACGGGACATATCTGGGACGGGGATAAATTTTAAATAATTGAAAATAATTTTAAAGTAGTCAGTGTTCACCTGTGGGGTACCTCGTGTTAACGAACCACACATACAGTGTTATTACAGAACATCACGTCTGTGTTTTGTCTCTGGACTCAGACCGGCCAGACATATTATGTAACGACATACAGTTCGTGGCAGTCGTGAATCAGGGAAAAAATGAAGCCTCGTGCGGATTTCACCAGGCGGCAAAATGTTGCAGAACTCGCTGCCCAGCTTCTAGAACATTTTAAAAGAACCAATTGGAGCGCAGACTGGCGATCACGTGACCAGACTCACCCTTGGTAATCACTGCCCCAACGCCAGCTTAAGCGTTAGTCAACTCGTAACTCTGACCGCGCAGTCAACCTATAAGTGCTTGAGCAAGTACATCGCTGGCCGGCTAAATAACGACTATTATTTTAACGCAAAACAAATGTGCAGTGCGAGTTAAGGAATGATAAAGATATTGGTGAGTGACTATGAAACCTGAAAATTCGCAGTGTGTTAAATGAAGATCGTGGTGAAACAACAGTACGAACACCGGACGGATGGGTAACTACTGAAAAATTCATCAAAAAAATAAATAAAGAATTTACTTAAAGCAAAAATTCCATTTACAAAATCATATTTCAAAATTCAAATACTTTGGGAATGAGATCTCAGTAAGGGGTATGAATTTGTTATTGTGCAGAGTACTGGTTGAGTAATAATATAAATCAATTGTAATAGTAGTTATAAGAGTTGTATATCTTGTCAATTTTTTAATAGACGTAGTTGATCAGAAACGCTGAGAATACCAATGTAGAATATAAAGTAAAGTTTTCGTAATAAACCTAAGATAATTTGTTTTAGTCAGCACAAACTCTATTACTATTATTTTGCAATCAAACCCAAATAACCTTTCTGCAACTGTTTTCGTCAATAGGACCCTTGATGAAACTGAAGGTAAGAAAAACCAAAGTTTTATAGAAGTGGTAAGTTTTATTAACTCATAAAAAATAATCATAACAATGGCGCCCGAACAGCTGGACGATTTGTGTGATTTATTGTAATCACACAAATTAGACCTAAGCTATAAGTTGCAGAAATTGGTTATTTGGGAGTGAGGGCAGTTTTGTAGGTTAAAGTAAAACTATCAGTGGAAGTCACAGTGGGTATACCATATGTGTAAGCCATAATAAGATATAAAATGGAGCATACAGAGAGTCTGATAAATGTAACTGGTCAGAAATCCAACCACTGCCCGAATCTACAGTCATGAGTGGGTTGGAGGTTCATTCGACTCCAATCGTAGTTCAAAATAGAGAATTAGATGAGCCAGCTGTTATAGATGACTCTGGGATTCAGTTAACCCCAACCTCAATTAATAAAAATAAACAATTTGTTAATAATGATATAATGAATATGATGCAATTATTTTTAGAAAAGCAAAATGCGATGTTAGATGTAAAGCTTAAAGAACAAAATAAAGAAGTAGAAAATAATTTGAATAATAAATTTGATGAACTAAGCAGTAGTGTCAAAGATGTAAAAAATAATTTTAATGTACAAAATAATAAGTTTGATGCTAAATTTAATTAACTATAGGGGGAAATTATTAACAAAATAAACGAAAAAGTGACTGAGTCACAAGAGAATATTGATGATAAACTAAATAAAATAAATATTAAGTTGATACAACAGCTCGATGAGTGCATAAGTGTCATTAATGCACAATTAGATAATCGTATTAGTGATAATAATAATAAAGTGATAGAGTTAGTGAATGAACAGTTTAATGAAAAAATTAACATAATCAATGAAAATTTAGAAAGTAAATAGATGAGTACAATAGTGACATCGTAACCCAAATAAATGAGTGTAAAAATAACACTAGAAATAAAATCGAAAACATTAGTAGAGATATACAAATACATGAAACTAATATTGATAGCAAGATCAATGAAATGGAAAATAGCCATAAGTCCGGAATACAGTTATTAAAAGGCGCGGTAGAAATGGTAAATGAGGCCAGCATTCAATCCGAATGCGTAACTAATAACAAATTTAACTTGATCAAACAAAAATTGATCAATACCAAAGATGAAGTAAGTGGGGAGATAAGCAAAAAACTAAACAGTATCACGGAACAAATATTAATAACGCAAGAAGTAAACAACGACATCGAACTAGAGTCATTTAGTTGTGAGAGTAGGGCGGTGCATCCGATGCAGTTCTTGAACCGTGTGAGAGAGTTTAACAAATTTAATCATAACAATTGGGAGGTGCAGTTATTGAGAATAATTAAGTGTTTTAAGGGGAGTTCAGCAATATGGGCGGAGGCACACCGGACAGAGTGGAAGTGTTATGAAAACTTTGAAAGAGCTTTCCGAAACAAATACTGGTCTGAAGAAGACCAAGAAGTGTTACACAGTAGAATTATGGGAACGGGGAATTTTGGGGGACCCAAAAATAACATACGGGGTATGTAATGAAAATATTTAATGAGGCCAAATACCTAGAACCACCATTGCCGTTCAGATCCTTCGTGAGGCATATAAGTAAACACTTGCCAAGAGAGGTGCAAACAACATTGATGACGCGGGAAGTAGCAACTATCAGCGAATTAGAGAGTATTTTAGATGTGGTTCAGAACATACGAGACCGAGAAGTAAATAGACGTCACTACCCACCGAGTACAAACAACGGAGGGAACCAGGCACCGCAGAAGGAGCTGCACCCTGGACAGGCATACCCCTGACAAGAACCAAATAAACGAGACAACATGATGGAGATGTGCGGTATGTTCGAGCGAGAATTATGCCACTCAGAGTTTCTGTTTTAGGTAGGAGAGAGAGACCAGGGCCGAGACATGGAACACCACCCAAGCATAATAACCACATGTACCAACGAAGAGGAGATGGCCAAGGAGGAGCGCCGAGAGGAGATGAGAATGTCAACCGGAGAGGGGGTGGATACACTCAAGCTGTGGCGGGTACATCTACGGGAAACTAGAAGAGACACTGGGGAACCGGGCCCAGCCATTGTCGACGGAGGACTCTGGGGCCCAAGGCGACAACCAATATCAGAATAATGTTATCATAACGGACTTGTCGGAGGAGTTAATGGCGGAAGACGATGCCGGAGCAAAACGACGGGAGACTGGATTAACAGAAGTAAGAATCCAAATTGAAGGTAAGGAAATAAAAACCTTAGTAGATACAGGTAGTGAAGTTTCTGTTATTTTCGAACACATACTAGAGGGTTTGCAAGAAACAAACAAAAATATCCCATCTTTGCCAGTTGCAGGGGTGACTATTATAGGTATTACCGGGGTTAGGAGTAAACGTGTAACTAAACAGGTACATTTGAATATGGTAATTAACGGAGTAGGGTATGATAACATATTTTTAGTAGTACGGGGGTTAAATCTGGAGGTTATTCTGGGGAACGGTTTTTTGATAAAGCATAAGGCGGTAATTGATTTTCAGAAGCGGTTGTTAGTACTGAATAATGAAGTTAAACCAGTTCAGATTAGTTTTGAGCGGGTAGTAGACACAGTGAGAATGTCGGGAGTTAAGGTGATACTAAATCGGGATAGTAAACTAGCAACGGAAGTTAATATGTATGTATGCAGAGAGAGAGAGAGGTAGGGGGTGATATAAATGAAGAATGAATTTGGGAGGATAGAGCGGTGAAATTTTGTAGTGAGGGTGGCGTCGTAGGGAGTTCTCAACGTGAAGGAGTGTTTGCCAATATACCCGGGAGGGCAAGAAATTATGAATGTGAATTAAAGGTGAGGGAACACGCACCCTATGTACAAAGAAGCTATCTGGTCCCATATTCAAAGAGAAGAGCGGTTCAGGCTGAATTAGATAAAATGTTAGAGGGGGACATAATAGAGAGATCAGTATCACCATATTCCAACCTGTTAGTAGTAGTTATCAAAAAAGATGGTCGAGTCAGATTATGTTTAGATGCCCGCAGGATCAATCAAATAATTATTCTGGATCGAGAATCACCCGAAGCAATAGATGAGATATTTCAAAAATTTAGCGTAGTTAAATACATGACCTCATTAGATTTAACCGGGGAGTATTGGCAAGTCCCGTTAGCATGTGAAAGTACGAAATATACAGCGTTCCTTTTCAATGGAAAAAATTACCAATTTAAACGGTTACCTTTCGGACTGAATACCAGTGTGGCCAGTTTTACACAATGTCTAGATGAGATTCTGCAGCCCCAAAATTCTGATTTTTTAACCATTTATATAGATGATATACTGACAGCCTCACACACATTCTCAGAACACAAGGAATATTTAGAATATGTATTAGACAGATTGCATAAAGGGGTGTCGACTGTCAACTGGGAGAAATCTAAATTTTTACAGAAAGAAATACATTTTTTAGGTTTCTTAATAACACCAGAAGGGATAAAAGCCAACCCAGAGAAGGTAGAGTCATTTTTAAAATTCCCGGAACCTAGAAATATTAAGCAATTGCAAAGTTTTTTAGAGTTATGCAACTTTTATAGAAAATTCTAGAAGAACTATGCCCATATAACATCAAAGTTGAGTGCGGTGTTACAAAAGAATAAGCAGTGGAGATGGGGGGAAAAAGAACGGGATGCATTTGGTGAGATAAAGGACCATTTTATGAACATGATCATGATGAATCACCCTAACTTTGAACGCACATTTTACTTACAGACAGACGCCAGTAATATCGCTTTAGGTGCTGAGTTGCACCAGGAGGATGACAAGGAACACCACACTATCGCTTTCACCAGCCGGACGTTGCTAGCTGCCAAAATGAATTATACAACAACCGAGAAGGAATTGCTAAGCATTGTCTTTGCCGTGAAGAAATTCCGAACCTATCTGTTGGGAAATTCTACCATCATCCGGACTGACCACAAGGGATTATCTATCCTAAACACCTGCAAATTGACACACAGCAGAATAACCAGGTGGGTGCTAGCGTTACAAGAGTTTAATTTTGCTTGGGAGTATATAAAAGGGGTGGAAAACAAGATATCTGACACTTTATCCAGGGTAGATACAGAGGGAATGAGAATAGGGAGAGACTTAAAAGAAAAATAATTTTTGGAAAAAATTTGAAAATAAAACAGTCATGTAACCTAAGGGTTAAATTATTATTTTGTGGTACCTGCTATGTTAGGTTATGAGTAGAGAAAATTGGGGTTAAAATGTGATTATGAAGGAATTTAAGGAAAGATTGGAACCAAACGATGTGATGCTTGTAAACTTTATTGAAATGCCAAGGCGAAACTAAACATATTAAACTGAGTAGAATCATTTGGAATGAGGTAATTAAATGAAATTTGAGTTGGCCTTGGGTTGACTTAAAACTGTGAATTTTAACAATGTCTTTAAATTCATTTTGATTTAAATTTTGAGTTGAATTGTAAAATAAATAATAATTGATGAAAACGCAATGATCAAAATATTTATTTAAATTGAAAACTGAAGGAAATTTTTATGTGGATATAATAAAAAATGTTTAGGCTGAGATAGTGTTTGTAAAACAAGATGTACATACAACTGTTGACATAAACCTGTATAAATAATCAATCTATGTTTTATGTTTAACTGTAGATTCCCCACCTAAGTGTGGCCATGACCTCACCGGATCATGACCGTGAAAGTAGTTAATTATGACAAATCATAAATTTTAATTGTTATAACCAGCTACTGGTTTGTTTTTGTTTTGTTAACCCGGTGATTTGTTAAAATTAGTTGGGGGGTTATTTTTTTGGGCGCATCTACCAATTTTTGGAACAGGGCTATTTTCACCCACATAGGGGTGGTAGTCCATTAGGGGTGTATTCATAACTGTTAGTAAGTATGTTATACTGAATTTTTATTGTAACACCGAAGCAAGGATGGGGTGGAATAAAAGAAAAAAATGTCCACCCCTTCCGCATCAGTCCTTGTGGAAGCAACTGGGCGCTACAGTCCAGGGGGGGTCATAGTGAGTGTGGATGGGGGGGTGACCAAGTTACAGGCCATGAGGGAGATGTGGTTTATGGCTAGGATGAGGCCGGCGATGGTCAAGAAGCCTAGCGCAGAACACAGTAAACTGTAATGGGTATCACGGCTTAAGGGATTTGGGGGGGGGGGTTGTAAAAAAAAAATCCATTAGGAGTCAAGGATAAGGTATTCTTGAGGGTGTAATATGCATTCTATAGTAATGTTATTATGATTTATTTGTATTATATGTAATCAATGTGTAATTTTGTGGGGAATAATGTTTTGTTAAGGGAAAAGAGTACTAATATTAAATTTGTATGGAATTTATATGCATTAGATGTAAGTATACAGTAAATTTATATTGCCATGTAAATATTGTATTTTCTATAGTCAAGCTATAGGTTTATTTAAAATCAAGGTAAAATGTTTCTGTTTAAGAGAAAGGAATGCAGAACAGCTGCCTTATTATATTAACAAATTAAAAGAAAAACCAGTACTTTATATAAAAAAGAACCAGTATTTTGCTAACAATGAACCAGTATGACTAAGAGGAAACGAATCAGTTCGGGATATGGAATGATGGAAGGCCATTTGTTGATATTCCAATTGAATGTTTCAGAGTCAGGTGATACTGTGGTGGGTGCCTATCTGATTTTATGGTGTTGGGATCTCGAGCAGAGAAGTCCAGTAAGGTCGGATGGGTGCAGCCACAGCCACCGGACTATGGGGGTTAGTACCCATGATTTTAGTACAGAACTAAGTGGGGTTGCGGCACCATATCTTCACTGATCCTCTTAGGTTTTAGGCAATGAGAGTTTTTATGCTGCGGCATAAAACCTCTCATTGGGGGGGGTATTGTAATGGGACATATCTGGGACGGGAATAAATTTTAAATAATTGAAAATAATTTAAAAGTAGTCAGTGTTCACCTGTGGGGTACCTCGTGTTAACCAACCACACATACAGTGTTATTACAAAACATCACGTCTGTGTTTTGTCTCTGGACTCAGACCGGCCAGACATATTACGTAACGACATACAGTTCATGACAGTCGTGAATCAGGGAAAAAATGAAGCCACGTGCGGATTTCACCAGGCGGCAAAATGTTGCAGAACTCGCTGCCCAGCTTCTAGAACATTTTAAAAAAAAACCAACTGGAGGGCAGACTGGCGATCACGTGACCAGACTCACCCTTGGTAATCATTGCCCCAACACCAGCTTAAGTGTTAGTCAACTCGTAACTCTGACCGCGCGGTCAACCTATAAGTGCTTGAGCAAGTACATCGCCGGCCGGCTAAATAACGACTATTATTTTAACGCAAAACAAATGTGCAGTGCAAGGTAAGGAATGATAAAGATATTGGTGAGTGACTATGAAACCTGAAAATTCGCAGTGTGTTAAATGAAGACCGTGGTGAAACAACAGTACGAACACCGGACGGATGGGTAACTACTGAACAATTCATCAAAAAAATAAATAAAGAATTTTACTTAAACCACAAATCCCATTTACAAAATCATATTTCAAAATTCAAATACTTTGGGAATGAGATCTCAGTAAGGGGTATGAATCTGTTATTGTGCAGAGTACTGGTTGAGTAATAATATAAATCAATTGTAATGGTAGTTATAAGAGTTGTATATCTTGTCAATTTTTTAATAGACATAGTTGATCAGAAATGCTGAGAATACCAATGTAGAATATAAAGTAAAGTTTTCGTAATAAACTAAGATAATTTGTTTTAGTCAGCACAAACTCTATTACTATTATTTTGCAATCAAACCCAAATAACCTTTCTACAACTGTTTTCGTCTATAGGACCCTTGATGAAATTGAAGGTAAGAAAAACCAAAGTTTTATAGAAGTGGTAAGTTTTATTAACTCATAAAAAATAATCATAACAATCTCTATACTCCCTTGTTACAATTCAATTTATTTCAACTAATAAAATATATTAAATTTATGCAAACTTCGTTTTTATCTTACCTTTGGGTTTTCCTCCAGGGTTCTACAGACGAAAAAGTTGCAGAAGTTGATACAGATTTGAGTTGAGTGGTGAAAATATAATAACACAGTTTATGCTGACTAATCCAACTTATTTGGATTTTATTTAATGAAATTAGATAATGTTTTACAGCTATGTAATAACGTATCACATTCTACTCTGGTCAATTAATGTCTTGATTAAAAGTTTGTTTTTTGTTTTGTTGAACGTAAACAACATAATTTATAAAGTTATTAGTATCGGTATATCAAACAATAATGAAACAATTCTTATGATTATTATGCTTAAATGGCTGTAACAATTTTCTTAATCTTAATAATGGCCCAGTACTTTGTCGCACTCACTCTTTCATTCTTTTTTACATTTTTATTTTCTAACCCCCATTATTAGAGCTCTGTATCTGTAAGTGCTTTGTATATTTATAAAACTGATTTGTTTGTTTCTGAATGGTACTTAACCAATCCACAGCGTTCCAGACAGCCTCGCCACCGTCACGTGTTACTCACTGTATCACTCATCACTCCGAACTGTTATTTTGATAGGTTATAAGTTTTCCCTATAACTGTACAAACAGTATTTAATAAGTGAATACTGTTTCTGATTACCTTTTCTTGTATAACATAATGTTAGCCGACACAACTCGCTCGAGCACTTATAGGTTTTTCTGATTAGTTTACTGCTTAATCACACACTTTTACTAGATAGGCCGGCGATGTTTTCAGCCCATTCACACGCCCGAGGCCACCGCTGACGTGTTAATGCACTGCTGTCTATTTGGCTGGTTCAACAATGAATGACTGCTTACTGAGTGTGATCCTCTAATGCAAAACTGGGGTGATTACTCATTCTTTCTGTACTTCACAGAGAGGCTGCTTGCCAGCGGTTATGTAATACATCTAGCCGGGCAGGCTCCAGACATAACACAGACGTGGTGTTTTCCAATAACACTGTATGTGTAGTTGGTCAACACGAGGTACCCCACAGGTGAACACTGACTACTTTAAAATTATTTACAATTATTAAAATTTATCCCCGTCCCAGATATGTCCCGTTACAATACCCCCCCAATGAGAGGTTTTATGCCGCAGCATAAAAACTCTCATTGCCTAAAACTTAAGAGGATCAGTGCAGATATGGTGCCATAACCCCCCTTAGTTCTTTGCTAAAATCATGGGTACTTATCCCCCTAGTCCGGTGTCTGTGGCCGCACCCATCCGACCTTACTGGACTTCCCTCTCGAGATCCCAACACCATAAAATCAGACAGGCGCGTCACCACAGTATCACCTGACTCTGAAACATTCACTTAATATATCAATAAATGGCCTTCCATTATTCCATATCCCCAACTGATTTGTTTCCTCTTAGCTGTATGGGTTCATCGTTAGCAAAGTACTGGTTGTTTATTTAATGCACTGATGGCAATATGAACTTACTATATACTTACATCTAATATAGATAAATTCCATACAAATCATGACAAAACATTATTCCCCACAAAAATTACAAATTGATTACATAAAATACAAGTATTATAATAACAACCTTACTATAGGATACATGTTACCAACAAAATACATTATTACCTTTAAATTTAAATAAAATTTATGAACATTGTACTTTTAATCTCAATTTTCCATTAAAATAAATACTTTAGTCATTACGTTTTAATAAATTACCATTTGTTCTACAATTCCAATCAAAATTCAAATCCAAATAGCTTTATATTCATTACTGACATTCACATTTTTAAGTTAATTTAATTCTAACTCAAATTTAATTTCATTACCTCATTTGTTCAAACAGTTTCAGTTACTTTAATTACATTGTATTCAAAATGATTCTACATTAATAAAATCCTCTCACAGAAATTTTGAACTACATTACAATCAAAACACCAAGTTTCTTCTTCATTTTATTCACAAAAAGTTAACTCAATTTGATTACATCTTGTATTTATTTTATTGCATAATAAAATTCCTCTATGGCAATGATTTATCAAAATAAAACATTATTGTTGTTGTCAACTC